>LR737384.1:20487932-20509329 GCA_902655005.2 Marronus borbonicus
AGTACAAGTGTTATCATATAGCAATTTAATCAACAATTTGCATCTAGTTAAAAAAAAAAAAAACGAAAAATGACGAAATATCATAATTGAGCGTGCTTGACCGAAATTTTGTATTTGACTATATCTCTACATCACAAACAAATTTTCCTAATAAAATTTCTGCGTATCTTTCAGAATAAGGGTAGTTTACTCTTGAGGGGTTTCCAAAGAAGCGCTGTTAGCACTGTTATTGTTAACCTCAGAGTGGATCTGCTATGTGTACCGTATGTTTGGGTTCATGCAGCAACTTTTATCAAGAATAAAATTTTTTGAGAAACGTATAATAAAAAAGTTTCCAATTTGTTGCCAACTTTTACAGACACACAGTATATATCCACTTCAGAAGCGGATACAAACCTTCTTCAAGTCGCAAGTTAAATAGTGGGGAGCATGTTTTGGGTCTAGGATATACCAATTTTGAGAAATTATTTTTTTTTCTGAAAGCTTTGACAGATGCAAACTTCAATTTAAACAGTCTTAACATGCTCAGCAAATACTCCGTTTCCATTATTCACGCAGTCAGACTGTTCGACTTCGTCCTCCATGTTCTTTGTTTGTTTAAAACATACATTCAACTCAACTATGAGAACTATTCAAGTTTTTTACAGATTGACATTTTTTCTTTTTCTGGACTTTTTGGACATCCACCGACATTTGCATCGTTTATGGAAATATCAGATAGAGAACGCTGCACTGTGGGGCAACTTGATTGAAATGTACGAAAAATGTAAAGACTATTATTATAAAACGTGTGCTTTAATAGTAAATCACCCGAACTTTTATATCCAGTACGAAGTATTTCATTTTCACTTCACAATAAAAAGTTATAGAGTAACAAAGGAGACAGACGCGGATAGATGAAAATATCTCGAGCTAGAGAGTCAATCTTGCTTGTAGATGCGTATTTACTTGTATATAAGTATTGCTGGTTTCAGGTTGAATACAAAGTATTGCTCTTATGGAGATAGCCTTAAACGTTAAATTTTGGCATTTCATTAAAAGAACGATTGTGCTCCCATTGAGTTCTCCGCAGGTGCAGGCGAGTGATTCTCGTTATCCTCTTCCTTTCAAACACAATTCCTTTGTCATAGCTTTGCTACATTCTTTAAGTGGATTGGGTATATTCACAGCTTTTGTAAAAAATACAAAAGAGTAACTTACAAATTGATCAAACATGCAAATATGTTTCAGATAACAATAATCATAATATGTCTGTACTTCCCAAAAGAAAAAACAAAACAAAACATGATATTAAATGCAAATACAAATCAAGATAATAATAAAACAAACTGAAATAAAATAAAATAAAACAAATAAAGTATGGGAAATCCCAAGGCGGAGTTCAGATAGATAAGGTACGAGAGATAATTTTTAAATAATTTTGAATGAGGATGAGAACGACACGCGATTGTCGCATTGGTATCTGCTCCCAACGTGCTTTGCGTATCCTTTGTCTGCGTGCTGAGCTGTGCAAGCTCATATTGTTTAAGAAAGTTGAGTTGCCTTTCGATTGAGAGATGTAATCTGTAATCCGATTCTTGGGTGCAAGAAACTTTGACAGCAGCGGAAATTCAACGTCAAATTCGTGAAGTTTACGGTGATAATGCTATCACTGACAGTAAAGTTCGAAAGTGAGTTAGAATGTACCAGGACGAACGGATTAATGTGTATGATGAAGCACACCCCGGCCAACCTTCCATGATTTCTGAATATTTGGTTTGTAATGTGGACAACCAAATTCGAGAGGACCGACGATTCACAATTTTAAAGTTATCGATTGATTTTCCACAGGTTTATAATATCGAATCAAATATAGAAAATTGTGTTGTCAATGGGTTCCAAGACTGCTTTATGACCATCATAAAACAAAGGGACTGGACTGTGCTTTCTCGTTTATTTATTATAAAATTATGGCAACTGTGTTTTGGGACAGCAAAAGGATTTTGTTAGTGGATTTTATGTCGAGAGGCACAACAATCAATTCTACTTAAGAAATCTGCGGCGTGCTACACGAAACACAAGCGGCGTGGCCTACTGTCTTTCGGTGTGTTGTTGCTCCTGCACGAACTCAAGGTCTAATCAGGTCTTTTGAATTGGAACAACCGGATAATCCACCTTATTGTTCCACCTTACACTCAGTGATTTTCATTTGTTTCGGTACTTAAGGGAGTTCTTTGGTGATTAGCGAAGATGACGAAGAAGTGAAAAAAAACTTGTTGAACGGTGTGACAAATATCTAAAGAAAAATAAATATATTATAATGATATTTACAGTATTTGTCTTCTTATTAAAAAAACGGACCTTATTTAAAAAATATCTCTCGCCCATTATCCTCTGTTCTTCCATTCATTTCTTGAATAACAACATGTACGTATACTAGAACTGTAGCAAATAAAACAAAATAAAAGCAACGTACAAAACAGTTGAAGGATATTAGATACTAGGCGACTGTCTGGTACACATATGCAACAGTACTACATTAAAATACAACAGCAAACTGATCAGAGCAACAGATGGAGCCTCACAGCACTTTAAAAAAAATGGAGGGAATTAGTACGAAATTCGGACACCATTGCATTATGAACTTCATAAAATTAAGAAGATATGATAGATTTTATAACATTTAGCTCAAATTTACTAACAATTAATTTGAATCTTCATTTGCTGCAAATCTACCTGTTTTCCACCTGAAGAAAAATCAACGTAAAAGAAACGATTAAGTAAATACAGTATCAAAGAAATTCCAAGAGGACTTACGTTACTTTACTACTTACAATTCGCTACTATAACAAGCAAGTATTTTTACTTCAAGAGTACACTATAATTGTACACTCATAGTGCTTTTCTGAGATATAATTTACCCTATACGTCATTCAATCCTAACATTATTAGCTTTCACTATCTCGAGTTCTTGTATTGATCTTTGATGTGCATTTGTATGCAGAACTACCAAGATTCGTTCTCGTTTTGGCCGCCGTAGTACATTCCATGTACTTGAGACAAACTTTGTCGTCGTATATTTGTGTGGGAGTATCTGTTATACTTGGATATGTATATGTGTATGTATTGTGCATGGTAAGTATATTCCGGTTAAACAGAGCGCGCCCGAAGCTTAATTCAACTAGAAATCTTAGACTAATAAAACAACTAACCGCACCGTGGCTGTAGAACAGCACCAACAAGTTTGCACCAAATTCGGGCGACACAATCCGCCGACTACAATTCTAGAGGAGACACTTCCTTCCCTCTTATTCCTCCTTCACTCTCCCGGTCTTCATGAATAGCAGACGGGCAGATGAACATATATCCGTTGTTCTGAAGCGGGATTGTTTATAGGATACGCATACTAGACGTGATGGCTAGTTTAATTAAACATTAAATAATGAAGTAATTTTGTGCTATCGATTACTATTAGGGCGCTTTCTTCATAATACGGGAGATGCTAGCGACGAAAATGTTGCGCGCTGCCACCAAATCATCTTGAACATTGCACAGAGACGGTATTTAATGGATCTCTATTACACTAGCAAATTAGAAGAAAAACTATAGATACTAATAGTTTTATAAATATGTGAAGTTATGAATGAAATTGGAAATACTGATGTTGATCATAATTGGCTGCTTCGATGTGAGCGAGTCTAACTTTCTAGTAAAAGCTGATCCATGGGAGCAGGATGTTTTTAAAAGTTACTCACTTTGAAAGTAAATTCAGTTGAAACAAAATATAACAGCTCTTAAAAATTATGACCTCCACATTTCCGTATGCATTCTTGAAGCCGATCATTGAAAGTCTCCATAGCACGAAGTTTTCTTTTAGTTCCTGAACATTTCTTGGTTTATTGATAAAAAAACCTTATTCTTCAGGAAGCTCCATAAAAAGTAATCGCATGCCGTATGATCTGGCAATCTTCGATGGCCCAGCGCTTGAAAATGATACGAGCCGGAAACAATCTTTGCAGAGCTTCCAATGGTGCCCTTGCGGTATGTGAAGTAGCACTATCTTGTGGAAAAAATGTGTTTTCATTTTTCTGTGAAAATATCTTTAATTATTCGATAAGAAAAATTACTGTTACAGCATTTCGTTCTCATCTTCGTAGGAGTAAGGATCAATAATTCCTGTTGAAGACAATGCATACCATACCTACCTGCCACATTTGGGCTCCGTAACGATAGTTGGTGAATTTCCTGTGCATTTTACAAACTTCAATAATAGCTATTTTGTTTACTTGTATACGAATATCGATTTCCTTTTGCAACGTGATTTCAGCAAAATGAAGGCGATTTAGAAGATCTGTTGGCTTTAGTGCCTGGACAATTTGAATTTTGTATGAACGAAAATTGAGATTCTTATGCAAAATTTCTCTAAAACGTCTTGGACTGCGTTCTGTAGCTGCTCTAACACGATCAATGTTTTCAGCGTTTCTAACACTTTTGTTTGGTCCAGTATGTTTAACATTTTTAGCTGAACCTACTTCTTCAAATTTACGTACCCACTCCTTAATGGCATAACAAGAGGGAACTCTACCAGGAATATTGAAATGTTTTGGAAATTGGCGCCGTGCACTGTTCCATGATTACTAAATGGAATACACGTAGCCAACTGTTCATAGCTACGAAGAAACAACCAGGTCAAAACTTCCCGTTCTTGCAGACCACCTTGTGTGAAAAGCTCCTGGTATCGTTAAGTTAGAACTCAACTTTAGTTTCATTCCAACATTAATCATAATTTTAGGGGAAAACCGCTTTTATGTCTAGGAAAATTTTATGTTAGTTTGTTTTTCTTTGGAAAGGACCGTTTGTTTGAATTAGTTCAAACACTAATTCATTATGTCGCTACGATTCCTACACTCTCATCACTATAAAATTATTGGTTCAATATGCTTTTTTTAATTAATTAAATAGTTAATTAATTAAGTTACCTACGTTAAAGATATATTCTATTGGACACCATATGGTGTGCATTGTCGTTAAAATAAAAACATTGTTTGACATACACTAAATATATATTTTAAAATTCTTGTATTCCTGTGTTCTTTTTATTTTTTGCTTTTTTATACTTTTGTAAACTTCAAGCCACTTTATTATTAGATATATGCAGGTGTATGTGTCGCAAAGTAATTCCTATTTACTATTTTAACCATTTCAGTATTTAAATATTGCTAAGGTTATTTACAAAATTTTGAATTACTGTATTTTAGCAATTCCTAAATTTATCCCAATAAATTTATGCTAGAGTTATTTTCATTTACTAAAGTTGATTTGAATTCTAAGATGGAATTTATTAAATTATGTTAATACGTATATACTGGTTTTTGTTGTCTGCACTTTCCAAGTTCCTATAACCGATATCTAGTGGTTTTGTCCCTTGCTTTGATTCCTTTCTTAAATCATCCATAAAAGTAATGAAAAGAAGTGAACTTTCTCCCTGTTGCACTTCTTGTTTTATGAAAATTTCCGACATCGTGTTTTTTTCTTGTAGAAATATTTAGTAACTCTATTTACATTTCTCTCACTTAAACTTTCCCATTGTTTACTTTTGGAAGCTTTCTCCATATACCGAAGTAACATAAATTTATTACAATGAATTCTGTTTATCAAATGGAAACCTATTTATCAATATAATAAGTACCCCATTTGTAGGAAGCGAAACAAACTTTAGAAGTTTTTCATTTATTGTATACCCTATATCAATAATTTTTTCATTCTATGTACCATATATACGAAATTATGTGCTCATCGATATAATGAACAGCCATTTATTAAAATGATAAACTGGTTCGTTGGATCAATTTTGATAAAAAGAGATTTCAACCGGAACCTCTCATACCTCATTCGAGGTAAGAAAATTTTGGTCGCCCAAGTAAATGATGTGACTTTTATGAAAAAACTGCACATGTTAAATGTGACACTATTGAGAAAATGAAATTAGAACATTCGACACAGTCTGAATGAATTCTGGGGATTAATTAAATAAATAGGGTTTTCTGGTGCTCTTGCAGCTCTGGCCAATTGCCTGTGGTAAATTTGAAATATTTTATCGTACTTACGTATCTTTCTCGTTTAGCGTATCGATAAACCCCAAATAAGCTGACTGCCTTTTAGTTATTTTTTTTTTATTTGTGATTTCTTTAATGGTAGAAGTATAGTTTTGAGTATATGTTGTCGTAGACTTGCGCGGTCGTTGTTTTCTTTTAAAGAATTTGGGTTTCCGGGTTGAAACCTCGTCGTAATTGCATGAGAATGCCGACGTTTCGCTTTCAATTGTATGGAGCTTCTTCTGGGCTGCTGCATGTTGCGTCGCTGCTCTACGAAGAATGAGAGAAGCTCCATACAATTGAGAGCGAAACGTCGGCATTCTCACACAGTCATAGTTTTGAGTACTTCTAGCTTTACGGAGTCCACTCTGTTCTTCTTGTAGTTAATTCGTTTTCTTAATCCTCTACAATTTCTTTCAAATGATTTCATTGCTGCGCCAATTAACGTTCTGTATCTGCAGTTATTACGATTGCGATTGCGATATTAATCTTATAAGATTCACTTAAACGTCAACTTTCGGTAATTAGCCATTTGGCATATTGTTTGATTAATTTCCCTCTGACTAAAGAGAGTTAACAAAATAACTTCAAAGAAATAATCAAATTTGGGACTTTTAACATATATGCTGTCAATAACCGATCAAAAAGCATCAGAATGGAACAGGAATTACTACTGGATGTGCACTAGATAATCGTAATGGTAGATATGTTAATTTACTCTCTTATCCAAACTATTTAAAAACCCTTCAAAAAGTTTTTTAAGGAACTGACCTGAAAATTGTTTTCATCAAATAATAATCTGAAAAACATATTAGAAAACGCAAAAGAACAAGTGGATAACATAAGTTAGGAGTTCATAAAATATCATCGTCAAATTGTGGTTGGTAAACCAAAAAGTCAATGCATGTCCCCAGAGTGTCGGATCCTCTGCATTTGGAATGTTGCATACGCTATCATTTTGGGCTTGCTCTGTGTGGTTTTATGCTGCAAAATAGAGATTTTGTACATCAACATAAAGCGAGTTGCAGCGAATTCTGGGCTTGGCATGTCCCCGGCGTCAGCACCAACAGATTTTTAAATTTCGTGTATGCTATCATTTTGTGTTGTTTTGTGCTGCACAAGGGCGATTTCGTTTTGGCGGGGATAGGAACACATTTTTCGCTACACACTTTAAGATTGTATAAGGTATAGATCATGATATGCTCCACGTTGTCCTCGTATGCGGTACCTTTCTGCAGCACATCGCTTTTACCAATGATTGCATTTGTTTCAAACCCATTGTGCGCTTACAATACCCAATAAAGTGTTCCAGTGCAAACGTACTCCCATAATATAATATTACACTATTAAAATGAAATATTTCGCTATTAACGCACGATACATCGGGAAAGACCTAATACCATTTCCATTGTCGTCTGTATTTCATAGATGAGGTAGATCTTCTTGACCTGCGTTGCGGTATAGTATATCAGTTAGTAGATCTTGAGCACAAATTTAGGAAAGAGGTTTTAACTTTGCCAAATAAATCTTGACCTAAACATATTGCGTCATATACCTGAACGTTATGGTTGTTTCGCAGTTAAAGGCACGTGTTAAAATTGTTGTGCGCATTATGTATACTTGTTTTGACATGCAATTCATTACTATTGCAATTATAGCTTGCGTTATTGTCTATGAAGCTTCTAAAAGTGATACGCCCAACAGAATAGTTAGTACTATGCTGTCAAAATCGCAGGTAATGGTACAGAAAACGACAGCATCTGGGAAATTTTTAAATGCCGGTATATTCCCAATCCGTCCAATAAGAAAACGCCATAATGATAATAATGCGTTAATATTAAAGCACAAAATTTTCTTTCGGCGACACAAGGCACCCTAAAAGGAAACATGTTGAAGATTATATAGCATTAATTAAGAACGTAAACAGCAACGTGTAATTATGTTGTTTTGTTTAGCTATCGAAACATGCCTCTAGTTTTAGTAGAGTGTTGTAGTCAGAGTGATACAGAAGTAGTAATAGAGAAGGGATATTTTCTTTTGACCATGGTACATTTGTCTGTCTAAAATTTTGAATGAAATGTTTGAACGAAATAAAAGAATTGAAATGTAAATACGTCGAGTGTAGAAAGCGATTACTATTGTTCAATTAACATCAGTATGTGGCTTATACGGGCCATTTTGTTTCTGCACTTGACACCATCTCGGCTGAGCAGTTCCGTCTCTTTTTTGTTGTGACATTCCGCCAAGGGCACCCTGGCGCAATTCCGGTACGATTTTTGACGCGCTCGAACAATAATAGCACCCCGAGGGAGGTTTTTCTCGCAGCGCATGAAGAAAAATTCATAACGTAGTCATTGTCGCGCGGGCATATAATTGTACGTATGTACAATTGTATGTACCACTTGTAGACCCTTTTATAGGAGTAATTGATAAATACGTGACTGCTGAGGTAAAAATTTTCATCGTCGTCATTTATTCGTTATTTGTATTCTTATTTTGGATTTTGGATGCAATTTTACGTTCATTTTATGTATGCACAGAAATATGTTCTGCATAACATGAAATAATATTTTTTATATAAGAGTATTCTGTTTCTACTATCTACCTAACTAGGTTTCTTAATAATAATAACAATAATAGTTTATCGCCCTAATAACAAGGATAAGGCAAGATTACAAAACATAGATATTACATTACATATTACAAATTAGTACATAGCAGAGGCTTTCCGCGCTGCCATACATTTGTATCAGTGGTTCCTTCAACATTACATTTGTTCTAGCAGACGGGATGTTAAAGCTTGGGACACATCGAGATATCATTCGTGAAACGTGGAAATAATTTAGTAGTCAGTTTTACCCGCCATTATCTTATAAACAAACCGAGTACTGAGCACTATGCGACGTTCGGTTAAAAATGACAATCCATAGTTATTTAATAATTGATTCGCATAAATACCAGTTTCTTTAAATGACACATACATCAGAAATCGTCGCTGTATACGTTCAATATTGTATTTCCAGACTGAATAATATGGAAATCGGACCATGGAAGTATATTTCATCTTGCTTACAACATAAGCAACATGTAAAACCTTTAGCGTCACTGAAGTGTTTAAATGAATGGAAAATAAATTCCAATAATTTTGAGGCTGATGTATATATGTCCTCTACGAGCCGATTAAAGGACCACGATCCTTAATACTCGGCTCATTTAGAAGCAGTTGTTTATCTATGGAATCAAGTGGACGTGTATATTGGACTGAAGCATATCAAGCATAGGCAAGTACTTTTCATGATATAGACAACAAATCCTCAATGAATAATAGGAAAAGTAGTTGAGTGTAGGCTTTCACGGCCGTAATCCATTGTAGAAATGTCTTTCGGGTGATGTCGTGTAGTTGATATTTAACTTGACGTTTCGCTGACTATCCTGTCAGCTTCTTCAGAAGATTTCTAAAGACTGCTGTTGTTGTCTTTTGCTGCTCCATAACCGGTTATGGATCAGCAAAGCACAACGGTTATGGATCAGCAAAGCGGAACAAAAATAGGATATATAACGAGCAGCAAGAGACAACAACAGCAGTCTTTAGAAATCTTCTGAAGAAGCTGACAGGATAGTCAGCGAAACGTCAAGTTAAATATCAACTACACGACATCACCCGAAAGACATTTCTACAATAGGAAAAGTAATTTCCTAGGTTAGAGTTCTGTGGAACTCCTGAGATAGTGACATATTCACTAGGTCTATATCCGCTGAAGAAAATATATTTTTTTCTATGATCTAGGCAGAGTAAGCAGTAGCGACGCCATTCCAAAGGAGAGTAGCTATGCATGTGAGAAAAGCATGGGAGAAATCGGTGTAGATATCTATTTGTCTTCTATTATCTAACATTTCACAAGCATATTGTGTGAAAGCAGTTAGATTTGTACAGCGGAGCGTAGGTAGAAAACCATACTGATACAAGGTTATATGGGATTGTTCAAACACTGCAAAATTGTATCGGCCGATAGTTGACCACATTCGAGCAGTTACCTTTTTTGCAAACAAGGACAATCCGTACACGCTTCCAGATATCAGGGAATGTTGCCATTTCCATAGCAATATTATAAGGCGGTAAGCAAGGACATATCTAGGATCTCAAAGAAGAAAGTTAGGAATCATATCATCACCCGTTGTACTCTTGATGGCCATTGTAGACATAACAGTTCAGAAATAGGTTCAATCGAGAGCGATGGTAGATCCAGTAACAAATGAGGTAATAGGGCCCCATGAGTATTAGAAAAGTATTGCGTAAACATGAGTATTAGAAAAGAGTCGCGAATGCTTCAACAATATCCCAGGGCCCATCTTACAGTATTATTGAAAGACAATTTGCCCGGTATCCTCGTAGTTCCTTGCTTAGTATAAATAAAATAAAGGCCACAACTCTCGGGAATTAGTTTTAGCAGAGTGTTGGATGTGTACTGTACTCAAGTGACACAGTGTTTTGGTGACAGCAAGAAGTCTGTTAAACTCAGAGTAATAATACAGATCATTGGCTTATTTCCATTCTCTATGATTTTTCTACTATGTTTAATCTCAAATAAGAACCGAGGTAGTGTGTTTTTAGAAACATAGACATCAAATACTTGTATAAAACATGATATAAACTTTCAATAGCACAGTCAACATAGGTAAAGTTATTAAGAAAAGTTAAGCTGTAAATCGAGATACAGTTTTGAAAGATTGGTTTCGAGAAAATTATAGTGATAATTATTGTTAGATCGAAATCCCACTTGCAAGATACGTAAATTCCATGATAATTGGTAAAGCCGGATGATAAGAGTCCTCAGGGACCATGGTCAACATGCGGCATTTGAAAATATTAGATGCAATAATCTCTCTCCCTCCAAATGGGATAACATTTTTATAGGTACTTTTTAAATTTCTTCGTTGGTTAAGCGTTTATCATGGTCCCCTCGCGCTGCTTTATGGATAGGCTTCTCTGTGCATGAATGTGTGATTACGTAACAAAAATAAATTCTTTCATTCATTCAGTAGACTATTTCCGAATTTTTTCAAAACTAAATGGACATTTGACTCCGAAGAGGGGGTGACTTTAATGGAGGAGCTTGGTTGATTGCAGTATTATCATATTTACCTAGACGTACTGACCTGATCTATGCCAGGAAAAGTAAGGATAATCTTTACCAAGACAGCATTCAGATTAACTTGTTCCTTACTCTTTCAAAATCCACCAAATATACCTTTCGGTCCCATAGAGATTATCATAGCCAAAGTGCCAGATAGTGTAAGATATAATCGTTACTATTAAGACCATTATTATTTAAGTAATGAATGTGAACTATGTGTTGATTCAGATATAATGCAATAACATCATTTTGAAATAAAGAAATATAATTGAACTTTCCTTTAGTGAATTTCATCTCTCCCATCAAAAGCTGTTTGCTGGGCTCCTTTTCCAAAGAAAAATGCTTCTTGTCTTCTACATGGCGGTATTCATTGATAATAGGTGCAAACAGGAAGCGAAAATTAATCTGAGAATGATGATAAGAAATAGAAGTGTGGAAGGATTGAATAAGATCTCAGGAGATTTCAAGAAAAGCAAAGCTTAGAATATGTAAGTCTATAACTAGATCTACTCTAACATATAACTGCAGGACCTGGATTATGAACAAAGATACTGAACAAAAGCTAAAGGCGTGGGTGAAAAAAATATTGCGGAGAATTATGGAAGAAGAGAATGGAGAGGAGCAGTAATGAAGGAATTACAAGAGATGGAGATTAGGTATTGGAAGAAAATGCAAAAAGAAACAGTTAGAATGGAGGATAGCAATACAGCAATGGCCCTAAATTGCTTGTTAACGCTTTATATATGGATTTTTTATTTGAAAAGTTTCTCGTTGAATTACGTTGTTATTTATTTTCAAGTGCTATACATAATTCCAGTTCTAAACTTATACACATTTAACACATTTTTTCCAATCAAAGCCAAACTGTCCTGTATATATACATGCATGGTAAATACATCCAAATATGAATAAATATGGATATATTTATACATATTTGTATTCAACTAAAACTTTGTTAAATCAATAATGAATACAAAAATACTAATCTCATAATTAAAATATATCTGGAAAAAATGCACCCGTGACGTCCAGTTAATACCAATATGCAACTTATACAACAACAAAAAATCAATATTCTGTAATTAGCAACTATTTTTGCTACCCTTACATCGAAGTATGAAAGTTATGATTACGATATAGTTCTCAGAATATTCACAAAAGAGAATGTAACGTTTCAATTTTGCCTTTTGTAATAATCTGCCAGCTATTATAAAAGAATTAAATTTTTGATATTTCCCTGAATATTTAATCGCCAAAAATATGTCGCATAAAAGATCAACTCGTACCTAGTAGGTATATGGTTTACAGCAGATCTATACGTTTAAGTACTCATGGTTGAAATCCCTATCTTAAACTTTATGACCTTGCTCTGCATATGCCAAGTGCATGCATCGAATGGCAATGTTAGAGTAAGAGCAGGCGGATTTCCCAACATTCAAACTGTGAAAATATTCGTTTAAGCGGGTGTCTGCATCGTAAATGTAAAATCACATCTCTGGTTAGTCGCGTAGACGTTCTAGTTTACTTTGAGCTTATATTTAGCTCGTTGTATTTTAATTAGTGCTGTTGGTATCCGATAAAATTGAAATACCTTTTCGGATCCGGGTGCGTTATCTGATTTTTTGGATCTGGATTTCCTGTTCAATACTTTGCTTCCAGATTCACTATACGCTGTTTCGGTTCCGTATCTGTTCGGAAGCTTTAGACGAAAGTTGAAAGAAAAATTGATTTTTCGAAACTAAATCAGAAGCCTACGTGACAAACTAATTAAAGTAGATTCTAGGGTCTGTAGATTCGGAGGTATTCCCAGACGCCCGTTCAGCAATTTAAATTCAAATAAATATCAATTGATGGGACGTTCTACAAACGCTTTGTTTGTATGTTCCGTCCTTGAACTATGCGATTTTCAAACCACCTCACTTTACTCTAATTTTACATTTTGGAAAAATATAATAAACACTTTCAGAAATGGAATACATGCCAATACGTTGTACCTCGATGAATCTCGAGTCTTAAAGCAAGAAATTAATTAGCATCTCTTCGCTCCTTAATAGCAATTGTTTAGTCACAATTAATTTTGATAACTCCACCTTTCGAAATATAATTTGATAAGAACTCCATCGAATATTGTTGTAGGAAAATGCAGCATTAAATGATAAGATTTCGATATGTGAAGAAGTTGAACACAAAACCGGTTATTTACCCGTTCTATCAAGACCGTCACTGACTGGCCTTAAAATATTTTCCTAACTTCCCCGCTATCTAGAAAGTAGGAGATAAGAGGAGTTGGAGGTACTGAGAAAGAGCCCGTAAGGAGTTTGCTGTTAAAGGAGTGGACGTCAATAGTTATCTGAACGCATAATGCCTAGCGCTAACGATTGTCTTTTACGTAGTGTAGTAAATTGTAATACCAGTATATATCACACCAATGTGGCCACGCTTATTTAAGATCTCGCAGATTAATTGAGATATGTTCGCCAAATTTGCAACTGTAGATTTTCCAGAGATGAAGCCATATTGCTTTGCGGCATAAAGAAGCGAATGCTATTATGAATGGTAAGATACAAAGCTCCGTCACAAAGTTTCGCAAAATTGGATATTATAGAAATTGGTCCGAAATTTAGCTTTAACATTTTAAAGTTTCAACCGTAAGTTTTTAAAAGAGCTTGTTTTCAACATATAAATAATTATGGTATCATTTCAATAACGCATATTTTTTATAGAATATTTGAGAAGTTCATCAAGAGACAAATAGTGAAACTTTTTATACAGTCCATGCCAGTTCGGCCTTCGAAAGAAATTATCTACAACTTTAGCGCTAGAAAATCTAATCAACATTTTAAGAATCGTAACTATTATGTTTGACCTAACTAAAGCATTTGACTACGTAAGTGATCAAGTCTTAGTTATTAAGCTCAGGCATTACAAATTTTCTGAGAATAGTATTAAATTATTACAATTCTTTTTAAGCGAACAGTCACATTTTATCAATTATAACAATGTCTCCTCAGAAATTAAAGGCAATTCTGAGATCTCGAACAGTATTAGTCTGACTCAAAGTTTTCCCTTTTTGCTAATGAAACAACTCCAGTTAATTCGGATTTCAATTTAAATCATCTCATAGCAAACCAACAATATTACAGCGAGCAAATGGAGCATGAATGTAAACAAACGTCCTCCTTAGACCATTGGATGAGAAGAAGTCCCAGCTGAACAGGCCAAATTACTAGGTGTCTCCCTTTAGATTCCAAATTAACCTAAGAAGGCTATATAAACGATGCCTTTATTCAGATTCTTAAACAATAAAATATCGCAAAAATATTTGAAAATGGTGTATTTTGCGAAATTTCATTCAATAATGACATATGCGATTCTCATCTGGGGTCATAATAGCCACTTGGAAAAAAATCTTTAAATTGCAGCGACGTTGTTAAGAGTAATTGCTGGCCTAGAATATAGAGCAGATTGCAAACAGGCATTTACTACCCTGCGTGTTCTAACCGACCCATGCATTCTTTTCGAAAAGGAAACAAATGATATGCACAGCTACTCCACAAAACAAAATAGCATAATGGTAAACTACAGTAGGTTAAATAAAAGTAAATGTAACTCCAGGCGCGAGGTAGTCTTTGCTACTAAGTTGTTTAATGCATTACCTAAGCACCTGAATCAAGTATAACAATAATTTTGAAAAAATACTTAGCTTACAATACCTTCTGCGGCAGAAATTCCACGGCAGAAATTATTAATAATAACTTTGCGGATTTTACTACTTTTATCTAATCATCCAATGTTCAATAACACGTATGTACTTTTTGTATCTTTCGCTATGTTTTGTCGCGTGTAAGCACTTATGTGTTTTGTCATCAATAAATACTATTACTATAATTACTATTAATTAAACAAAAGTTCTCGATTGTCTCTTTTATGCACTGGAGTGGTTTTAGTAATTTTCCTACGCTCAGGAAAAGCGCAGGACAAGACGGAAAGGTTGATAATGATTCTAAGAGGAAATGCGAAAACGAATGTATAGCCATACATCAAGAAACTTGGTAACATGTCGTCACCTGCGGTATATTTGTTAGGAAAATTGGCCTGTAATGCAGTTACTTAATTTTCATTGACTAGTGAAAAAGAATAAGGTAAAGCATTATCATCAGAAACAGTTCAGTTATATTCTAAATTGCGAACTGAAGAAAACATTAGCGAAAACACCAACAATATCATTAGGTTCAGTAAAGTGATTAAATCGTTGCGCCTTATGCGCCTGAGCTATCACAAACAGTGCGGCTTGCGTATACTAATTTCAAGTTACTTGATGCTGCTTCTATTCCTTCTTTCCCGTCATTCCATTAAAGCTGGTTAGCGTCATTAGAACTCGTTCACTTCAAAATTGTCGTAGAATCCGAACTCAATAACTACACTCTTAACATAGATAGCTCTCGGAATGAAACGAAATTGTACCGTTCGGTGATGGTAGTAATGCCAGGGTTTTGATATCTGCACCTGCTTTGGCTTAATAATACCACATTGTCGGCCTGCCTTGCATGAAGGCGGAGTATAAAGGGAGGAAACAACGTCTTTATTCGGCCCAGCGGTGAGACAGACCCGGTCATTAGTGAAATTGTACTTTTTTAATAACTGTATTAGGCCGGAGCGAACGTTTCGTAGAGAGTTACGTCAATACGTATGTGCTGCATGTATGTATGAGTATGATTTGCTTTTTTAGATGGCGTGGATCGCCTTTTTTACATTAAGTCGGCTTGTTAGTACAGCTGTCCCTAATAATAGCTTCCCGTGAAAGCTGCTAAAATGAAAACAAAAACATCGGGATGGAAATGCTATTAAACCGGGCGCCTCAAATGGAATCCTTGTTGGATATTACTGAAGGTAATGACGAAATTCTTTTTTAAGTCCATTTATATGTGGTAGCTACGTCTTGGTTCTATTTTTGCTGCTGGGAGATTTTTGTATTGAATTCTTTAAAGCAATAGTAGCTGATCCGTATTGTTTCAGATAACACGTGGAAATATACTACTCGATCGATAATATACAATTTACTTGTGTTAAGGAAGGATTAACGGAATTATTTTGCAATTTACTAAATGTAAATTTATTTCTTGTAGCTCTATACATTTGATCCAGCGATGTGCCATCTTTTTTAAGCGATCCAAATAATAAGATTTGTCGAACTCTGTAAAATAGGCCTCAGTTTCAACAATGACCTATAGTTGACGTAAACCGCTTTCCGCTAAACCAAATCTGGCGAATATGGTGGATGAGGCACCAATTGGAATCGTAACTGGATCGAACTGTCGCAATTGCTGATGATGGGTCGAGGCATTAACATAATAGTAAAGAATTTTTTCCTCGCTAGATGGGGCATTTTTCTCTTTGGTTCAGCGTCGAATCAGCTCAATAAATCAGCAGTTCCGTGATAGTAATCTCTTTTTCCAAATAATCAATTCAGATTATGCCTTGAAAATCCTAAAAAATTATCTGCATAGCTTTTCCGGTTGGTGGAACCAATCGTCGTATTTTTTGGTACACGTTCGTTGAAAAAAGAAAGCCATTTTACCGACCAACAGATTTTTCACCGAGACGGAGAGAGCTTTTTCACCGAAATAGAGAAATTTGTCATCGCAACGAAGAAATCTTTCACCCAAACGGTGCAGATTTTCATCGAAACAAAGAAATTTTTCACCGAAGCAGAACGTGAACATCGTGAAATGTTAACACCGTCGATTATAATTACTTGTAACACTATATACGAATATATATATACGAATATCGATGGCTTAATGTAGGTCCGGAAATTGGGGACCGAAAACTATTTTTTGGCTATTTAAAATCGTGAAAATTTACGGAAAAAAGCGAGTCACAAGGTTTTTACCCTTATCTGTCGATATAATCTATAGCCTCTTCTACTTAAAGGTGTATGGCGTCGAAGGCTTTAATATCCACTTTCTTTAATGCCTTTTTCCATAGACAAATTTGACGCATTTTCTTTATTTTGCTCCGAGAGCTTGGCTTTTCTAGCATCTATTCCTCTGTGAACTAATATTTTTACAAATATCTTCCTCATATGTCCTCGTTAACCTTCCCTTGCTTCTTGCTCCTGTCTTTTTTACTATCCATTCTGGTACCATCTTATTATTGTTGATTTCGTTCTGCTTTTTCTATCAATGATTCTACCTCGAAGAGTTCCTTGATTATTACATTCTCTTTTCTAGTAACTCCTAATATTTTTCTCAGATACGTGATCTTTATGCTCTGCAATCTGCTTGTTAATCTCATTGTGAGTACCCAGCTCTGTGACCTAAATATTAAAATTGCAACAAACGCAAAATTTGATCTTCCTTTGTTTTGGCTTTTCTTTACAATAATGTTTTGATATAATCTTGTTGCACCATCAATCCATTTATTTTCTTCTGTTTCCGGTGACGTTCCCCTAATGATGTGCAATATTTAAATATATCTACCACACCTGTGGTTGCTCATTGTTTGACAATCTATATCATACTGGATCAATTAGTAAATAAAATGATAATTATTATCCCCTGCTTTACTTTTTTTTTGTTTATTTCTATGTTCGTCCTACTTCTGGCTTTTCCGCTTGCCATAATCTTTCAGATTTCTTTCCAGTTCTTCTTTATTTTTCGCAAATAACGCTCTTATTAATATTGTTGGAACATTTCTTCTTTTCAAACTTGTTTTAACTTCCTTCTTGGTACCACCGAAAGCTTTTTCGATATCCAGAAATTACCTCTATTTTTTTTCTGTATGGCTTCCCGTTGTTGTCCTAAGCATTTGGTCTCCTTTGTTTTTAGTACATTTTCGAAGTATTCCTTCTGCCTGATTGTATTGAAACCTGTTAGAGGAAGATATGAAACGTATACTACGTAAACCAAAAACGTAATAATGTATAGGGTGTTCTCATTTAAAATAAAGTAGGCGCCCCGTCCTATCGAATAGACCGTATATACGGAAATGCAAGACACTCGATGAAGTCTGCTATGCTATGCTTATCTAACTATAAAATTTAGGCGCAATTTTACAGTTGCCGAAGGTTGGGATCCCATTTACGTATATATGTAGTATGTATTAACATTACTTTTGTTCGTGAAATCTATTTGCAGCAAGATCCGCTTCTCTACAAAACTTTCTCTTCAATGCTATGGCTGGTTGCAACCTTGCTCCTCTTTCGTTCCGTCGAAGTTAGGAAATTCGCAAGATTTGTATTTCTTCTACATCGTCTAGATTATCGTCGGGTGTGTATAGAATGTGTAGCGAGTTGTATCAAAGTTTAGAAATTAATTTTGTCTCACAAATAAGAGTTATAGGACGAGATAAAGTTTCACATGTACTAATAAATGTACGTTATACTGACTGATTGGAAGCGGCCCGAACGAGTGTAATACTGACAGACTGCCACACGTAGCGTATTTTTACCTAAACGTGTGAGAGTCATCAAAAAAAGGATCATTCGAACCTATGCTTGATTAAATTAGAGTTGTTACTAATTTCTAAAAGGTATTGTTAATGCTTGCACCTATGAAGTTATTTATTTCGAATGATTGGAGTTTCTTGTTTATTGAATTTGAGTTTTATAATTTATTAAGTAGCAGCATTGATTTCTTTTATTCTTTTTGGCGCGAGGGATTAAATAAAGAAGAGTATATATAAATAAATATTGTATGTGTCGGATTGAATTATCTATTTCCGCATGGCAAATTGTACGCCACTATACGCTACTATCGCCATGGTTGGAACTTAAGTAGGTCGTATACGGACAATTGTTTGAATTCGACAATCAACTTGGGACGTGTACAGAGCTAAAAGTTCTAAATCCGGTTTATGACTGGCTGAACGTATCCTTTTCTGTAGTAGAATGCTACAAGTCACGAAAGGTATTGCAGTATTGTTGCCCTATATGCGATGACAATTAATATCGTAATAACTGAGGCAAGGTAGCACATCCTATTTATTAATGAAACAGAATTACAAAAGAAAAATAGAGCCGCTAAATTTTGTCGATTTATCGTTTCAATTATACCAATATAACACGTTTAATTGGTGCTTTTGCAAATGCTTCGAACTAAAAGAATATTTTGTCTGCTAATTTACAGGTATTCTTCGTAGGTGCAACTTGTACGCTCCCATAAGTATGGTCGATGAGTAAATTTTTCAGTTGTAAGGGGAATTATGTAGCTGCCCTCGTGAGAATGAAGGGTATGCTCACGTACACAGCACGTTCACGTAGGCGAAAGATAATTCCTTTCCTGATAAATTGAAATTTCGCTGCATACGATGCATGGTTTTTTAAATGGAACATCCTGTATATTCTGACGTTTATGAATGCCCCCTTTTTAATTCGCAAGATCCTTAATTACCATTCATTATGTCCATCTAACTTAGTTCTCGGTACAACTAGGATAACGAGATTTTTGCGAAATGTTCATATTTCTGATGTCCATTTTCTTAATTGTGTAACAGATTGATGATAAAATTTTGAATTATTCTTTATTAGTATTACAATGAGGTGGTGTCTAGTGACTTTGTACACTATCTATTATACTCTCCGAATCATTTCTTAATCCCGTGGGAAATCTATGGCTTTTAGAAAGTCCAGAATTTTCCTCGGCTCGGTTTAAGGGTTTCCTGACCTTATCTTTCGTACCACTAAACTACTCTGTTTTATGCTGTTGCATGCTTCGCGGTGGCTTGTAAGGCGTGGCGGAGTTTGCACTTCCCCACCGCATCTTCTGCATACTGGTTCAGGTACGAGTCCCATTTTGTGTAGATGTTTGTTTAGATTATGACCGATCCAAAATCTAACATTAAATTTTCTTCGCCTTCGATCAATCTCCGCCTTAACCATCTCCAAAGGGATCCTATAGGAGAGCCTGGTATGTTGGTTTGCCCTGGTGTTGTTTCGGACAAGTGTTTCTAAAGCCACATGGCTGTTGATTACTTAAAAATCCTTTTTCTTTAGATTCCTTCATTCCTATTTGCCATTTCACCATATTTTTTAAATACATTTTTCACAGCACTCTTCGCTATAGGGAAATCATTAGCAATTTTATGAAATGTTTTAATTTTTTAACATTGACTCATAATTATTCCGCGTATTTTTTTTATTAATTGTTTCGTAACATTTTGCCAGGTATTTTATTTGACCTCACTAAAGCATTCGACACATTGGATTATAATGGTTTACTTCAGAAATGTTCTGCTTTTGGCTTCAGTCCATCACTTATTTGACTTCTAAAGTCCTATTTGACCAACAGAAGCAATTATGTTTTTTATAATGGATTCAAATCTTTCGAATTTAGTCCGCCTTCAGGTACTCCAGAGGGTTCGAATTTGGGTCCATTATTATTCAATCTCTACGTCAATGATTTACTTGCTTCCGTATCTTGCCCTGTTCTTGCCTATGCAGATGATTTAAAAATATTTATGCCTATTAAGAACTGGAATTACGTTATTGACCTACAGCGTAACCTCAATATCATCACCGATTGGTTTGCCTCTTCAAAGCTGCTGGTCAATGTGAAGTGCTGCTACATGTCATTAACAAGGAAATTTGACTCAATTCCTTCCACTTACTCCATTAACAGCCAACACTTCTGAGAATTAATGAATTTTGAGATCTTGGAGTTGTTTTGGATAGTCGTTTGAGCTTTTGGCCGCATATCAACCACCTTTGTATTTCCGCGTCGAAAGCTTTAGGCTTCGTAATGCGCACCTGCAGATACTTTGAGAATTTATTCCTTGTCAAAACTTTATTTTATACCTTTGTTGCAAGCAAACTCGAATATGCTTCACCTGTTTGGTCACTGCACTACAGCTATCTACAACTCCAAATTGAGAAGATTCAACGGAGATTTCTCAAATTCTTATCATTCAAGGTTGATGGAATTTATCCAGTGCGGAACATCGATTATGGTCCTCTTCCCGATCGACATGGGATGCATACTGCGGCTTCTCGTCGGGAGCGACGGAGTGCACGTTTTGCCTGGAAGTTGGTGCGTGGCGTCCTTGATTGTCCCGACTTGCTTTCTTCCTTGAATTTTCTAGTTCCTCGCACATCTTCACGCTCTTCTCCAACTTTCTCCCTTCCCATACCTCGAACAAATCTGTTATCCTTTTCTCCCATCACTTATGTGCCGCATAACCGATACACTC
>LR737384.1:20509339-20530386 GCA_902655005.2 Marronus borbonicus
AGAACAGGGCAAGATACAGAAGCAAGTAAATCATTGACGTAGAGATTGAATAATAGTGGACCCAAATTCGAACCCTATGGAGTACCTGAAGACGGACTAAATTCGAGATTTGAATCCATTATAAAAAACATAATTACTTCTGTTGGTCAAATAGGACTTTAGAAGTCGAATAAGTGATGGACTGAAGCCAAAAGCAGAACATTTCTGAAAAAAAACATTATGATCTAATGTGTCGAATGCATTACTGCGTATATCAGGTCAACTTGTCCTTGCGCGTCAAGGTGCTGACTAATAAATTCAGTAAGCGACACAAGATTGGTTCCCTCGTACGAAACGATGTTGGTGTGGTGAAATATAGGGTTTTGTGTGATAATATATGGTGGAGAATAAGATAGTTTCATATACCTTGGCAAAATTGGACAAAATCGGGATTGGTCTATCTGTAGGATCTTTACACAAAAATTGGTACCCAATGCAAACATTTTTGACGTAAAGCGATGATTTATAAAGTAAAATTTTGCGAAGAAATGTGTTTTGTTTTTTAAATCAAGGCTGTTTAACACAATAACGTATATATAGCACGTGTTTACTGAAATAAAGATATTGAATACTTGAATTCAGGGAAATCTAGGCAATTATCACACCTTTCTAAGGGAATTGTAGATCAAGTTCGTTGCCAATACTGTAATAGATGGATGACAACTGTAAGATAATCACTACAATCCTGCTATTTCTTTCTTTATAAAGGTAACCATGCTAGCATTTTTTCATTCGTGCGTTAAATAAAGGAAATACCATTTTATAGAAGCAGTAAATGTACTAGAACAGTGCATTTTGTACGAACGTACAAGTGTTGGCAACACTTATATTATATTTAATATTAATATGTAATTTTAATAAAAGATGTAATTACGAAACAGATCATTTCAAAACAACTGGTGCTTTTTATTTACTACTTCTTAACTGAATTTTAGAGGGGTAAATTGGATAATGTAACTCATTTAAATAAAGAGATTAAGTTATTTCCGCCTCAAAAAAAAAAATAATTGAATGTATGTCCAATTTCAACGCTGCGGCACTTGAGAGTCGTCTAATAAAGCAACAACTTTCAACAATAGCGTCGAATTTTTCGATAGATTCAACTATGGCTCTAATTGGCCCGTGCCAAAATGCACAAATACCCCTGACATAATTTCCGATACAAAAAAATCAATAAAATAGCAAGGAATCCACTCCTAAACATCTGCCCTCTATACTCACACCCGACCATTCTGTTCTGCGGGAGATTGGAAAAAAAGCGATGTCCCCTCCGATATTCCCTAATATTTCGTGTGGATTACTTTTACACGTGTTCGGACAATAAATGCGGGGAATTATAACCCATGTGTGTGCGCGCAATCTATAAGAGTAAATTGAAATAATAAATAATGGTCGAACAGGAACGTCGCGACACAACACGCCTCAGCCCTAAAAATATCGCATTTTGTCGATATACACAATGGCGAGCAGGAAAAACGTGTATGCGTACTTATCCGGATAAAATAGATTCATCTAGCTAATGCCCACATATGTCTAATGTACATGTGTACATAGAAAAATGGCGTACTTACCAAGCTAAGCTGAAACATGAGGAATTTGACGAATATCGATGTTAAATCGATAGAGTAATCAGTTTCGTGCGCTAGAATAAAAACAGAAGAAACGTACATACATACCTACCTTTTGATCTTAAACCATCAATATCCTAACCAGTAGATGGAGTTATTAACACAACTTAATTTTATATTACGAAGTTGAGCTAACGAAAAACATCCAAACTTTACAAGCAATCACAAAGTAATTGAAGCTCCGAGCTCTGCTATGAAGGGACACCTAAAATGAAATTACAAATATATTGTAATGTTATAATTGAGAAATCTTACCAATGAGATAGATGTGTTTTCTGTAGATTTGTTTTGAATTCGTGGGTATCAATTTGTTCAATGCAGTTTAATAAACAGAACACGAACGAAAGTGAAGTATTGCAGAAAATTAAGAAAACGAACCTAATAATCTGCATATAGACACAACGTTTTTCCAAACGACCCAAAGCGGAATTTTAAAAGAATTATTTTTCTATAGAGACTTACTTCTGACCATGGTTACCTTTCATAATAACTGGCACTAGTGCCCTCATTTGTCTAAATACCTATTTGTATGTCTGTCACAGACGACATGATCTTTATCTAAAAATATGTATTGTTCTTAAAGTAGAGTTACATAGTGATAGCAAGGACTGTGGCGTAGCATGGTAAACAACAAATAAGTATCGGCAACCTCCGCACCACATACATTTAATTAATTATTATATGATTGATTAAACTTGTGTGGTGCGGAGGTTGCCGATACTTATGTGTTGTTTACAGTTACATATACATACAATACATACATATATATAACAGCTTCGCAAAAAAACCAATACTGCTATTTCAGTAACTGTTGATATTCGACTATAAGTTTATTAAATTTTTTTCATTTATGTCCTCTCCTTCTCTGAATATTGGGGGTTCCTCCCCAGTCACCCTGTATAATAAAATACAATGTGATATATTGTTATATGCATTCACACCTTATTTCATTAATTTTTATTATTTTAGTTCTATATTCGTAAAATATCAACAGATAGTTGAACACTTGCAGAATTGAAATTATTCTTGCTTAGTATTCGAATTTTGGCATTTTGTAATTTGTATTATTGATTCTTTATTAAAAGAAAAAACTGGGGAGGTAGAAAAACATATTTTTTAACAACAGATATTTTTTTAAGAAAGTGCCTATAAATGCAATTAATTTCAATCAATAATTACGGTATTGTCTCCATTTAAAACTATTGCAGGTAATTGAAGAAATTATTCTGAAGAAAATAAACAAGAAAACTAACTCTAAACGCTAACGAAAATGACTAGAGGGGATGTAAAAGGAAATGATTTAGGGCATTAACGTGGAAGGGAGAAAATAGGATTTCAAAGAAGAATTCGAAAAGAAACACAAATACTTGCTGTAAGTAAGGTTTTTATAAAAAAATTAAAACTTTTTTATAAAAAGTGTTGAAAATAAAGAACAGAGACTTGTGATTATCGTTTAGTTCGATTTTTCGTTTACTTATCAATACATATACATATTTTGTGCAACGAAATTAATTCAACTCGGATAAAGAAATACAGAGATTCCTGCATATACGTGAAAATATATAAATTGGAATGAAGTCGTTGGCTACTACAATACAAAAATATCATTACATAGTTTATTTGCGTTTCTCATTGAGTATACTGTCGCAGTCCTTTAAAGTACGTTAGTTCTCGCTGTTGTTGGAAGGACAAAACTTGGCACATGTCGTGATGATGCGGCATTAGAAAGTCCAGATGCGATGGGAGAACAGAAGAATCAAACGTAGAGTTTAAGGTCACTTCTCTTCGCGTCGAAAGCCTGCCGAACCCATGCCTCTTCAGCAAAGTGCCATAATCGCAGTTTCGTTCCGGATACACGCCATCTTCCCCATAGCTCAAAAACTTCAAACATTTTCGCTGGACTCATTCAATCTCATTTACATCGATATAATAGACAACAGGTATTCCAGCTTGCTGACAACATGGCGAAGTAAAGAGATTTTAGGGCAGCGATGTTAGTGAAATTTCTAGTGGGTGTAAAATGAATCCTACCGACCTGCATGCAGAGGTTGTGATATTTAGCAGGTGATCAGCGGAAATAAGTTTGCAGTCAAATGTCCTTAACTAAAGCTTTTCTTTCGATGGATGTGTTGTTGACCGTATAAGTGGTATAAGTGACATTTAGTTTCCAAGTGTACGTCATAACACAGTATTGGCTAGTGTTTAAATGTAGCCTATTCACTAAACACCAGTTGTAAGTGGTGTTCAGGTTATTGTGAAGAATTTTCGCATCTTATGGTCCTCTTATGTGATGGTAAATCATTAAGTCATATGCGTGGGTCAGTGTGATGGAACTAACAGAAGTTATTAACTCATTCATATTAAAGGACAGAAGGATCTTGATCTATTTGTCTCTGCAAGATAGGAATTTATAAGCATTTTAACTGCTGTAATTGCTAAAACCAAAGGACAACATTTGCGAAAGTCGAAATTATAGCTATGGGTCTACTATTGGAAATGTGTGAATTATCACCTTTTTTAGGGACCGAACATATTCGAGCGATTTTTCAAACTTATGGGAAAATAAAAGTTTATATTGATGGATTGGAATGTTCATACAATGGAATGGAAAGACGTTGGTGCAATCTTTACCTAAGTAAATATAAACATTATAATGTCCAGCAGTCTGTAATTGTTTACTAAGTCGAGTAATATCTGCAAAATTTATAGAAGAGACTGAAGCAACAGAGACGGAGAAAAGGCACTAGCAAACGCAGGCGGACTTAGTAAGAGATTCTATAATAGAGTAAAACACAAAATGCTTATTGGCTTATTGTCACCCCATACTTATTTACCGCGAGTGCATTAATAGGGATTCGTTTAGTACAATTTGTGCTTAATTATGTTACCTTAATTTTGTTCTTAACACTATTAGGGAAAGATGGGGTAAAGTGGCAATTAGATAGAACTCCTTTAGGATATTCTGATTTGTTTTTTGGCGAAATAAACTCGGTATATGTAATGGGAATGCGGCAATTTGCTCTGCTCGTCATTTGTATGCAGATTACATCGGCACGGCAGTTTCCAGAAAATGTCGTTACTTAGAAAAATTGCATTCGCCGCTTGAAGATGTCTTACGTTTTACCTTACGACGGCCGGTGCGGCAACACATCCGGTAGTATATATTATTTACGAGCATCTCTAAATTAACAATGAGTTCATTTCACCAAAGCTTGAGCCCTTCGCTATTCCCGATTTAACTCCGCGCGGCTTCTGTTGTGTAAAAATACAAACAAAAATGTAGATAGCAGTGACATTTTCTTCTTTTTCCGCTGCGCTCAGTTACTCGTACGAGATATTTATTTCAATTATGTTTAAAAATCGCTGGGAAAATTCCTATATCTCAACCATCATCTAACAAAGTTTAATTGTGAAACCGGTTTTTACATATTACATGGAGAAAACTTCTCCTCGAAAACTATTTTGAAAAGTTTCTTGTACTTGTAGAGGCCAAGCTTAATATTTATTTTATTCAAATAATCTAAAGAAAGTAGCAAATATCGTACCGCACACGGGGTTGGGAATTTATAAAATTGCAATAGTGACTGTGACAGAGCCCATATTAGTGAGACGAAAAGAGCAATAGGCACCAGACTCAAGGAGGATATCAGATCTTATCGATTTGGTGTTATAGAATCGTCGAGTGTAGGGTATTACATAAAGGAAGCCGGACACAATATTAAATGCAACTTCGCCGCGGGAATTAGACGCTTAAGGAACTATGTACATAAAACGCAAAACAAATTTGATGAATAGAGAGGACGAAATCGTTGTCATTTCGGTTCTGTTTAATTTATTGAGGAAAAGCATTTATTAGGGTAAGAGAGTAGGGATACAACAGGCATGTTAGAATTCGAATTTTCGTCTCACATCATTCGGTTGAAAATGAAGATCGGCATATCCTCGAAACAGCTGTCCCGGATTAATTAATTAAGGTTGTGTGGTGCGGAGTGTGCCGATATTTTCGTGTTGTTTGTTAATTAGTAGAGTTGAACCATGCGAAACGGTTTTCCATTTAAACCATCATGATATTTGCTACTTTCTTTACATTTACGCGGGAATTAGACGTTTACGAAACTATTTGTCATTCTCAGTTCTATTTGATTTATTAGGATGAGGCGTGCACATGTTTTACGTTACATACTACAATAAATAATATTTTTTCTCGAAAGTAGGGATAAAATGGGCAAGCGATTTTATTTTTGTCGTCAGTAGACGCAACAACCACCCCGCCAATAGCTTTCTTATATTCAGTTTTTCACGAAGGATGTTTTGCAGCTGTTGAAACGTTTACCATATCTCTGTAATCTTCACCCAGCAGTATACTAATACGATATCATGAACTTTCTTGAATATATCGTCCATAGGCACTTCAATGGGGTGACCTGGCTTCTTCTCATCATAGACAGACGTTCGGCCACGCTTATAATCCAGTATTTGATAATAGTCATGGGAGGTGCATGGTCCTTATAAACTACATCCAATCTCTCTTTGATTTCTGCACATGTTTTTTTATCCAAGAAGAGAATCAGATCACTGAGCGATATTGTTCTTTTTCTGTGATTTTGCAAATCCATAAACTTGCTCACTTTCAACAGTTCTCAAAATAACACCATTCGATAAAGTTTGAGTCACCGACAAAATTGTAGTACTACAGTTGGTAATGCAAATTTTCACGCAATGCGCCATCTGTCTCCAAACAAAGGTACATTTCATACAATTTTCGTTCAGATATCAAAGCTGATACAAGGAACTCTTTCGGAAAAAATGTAGTAACAAAATTCGTCTAGTGCTTCTGGAATTGGATGAATGTACCCTAGAAAAAGAGAGTACTTTCGGGAATTACGAAAATAGGCAAGGTGTCGAAGGTAGCTAAAGCATCAAGATGGTTCTTAACCATATACGGAAATATAGATAACACTAGGTTGGAACAACAACAGGGAGACACAACAATGATTAGAAGCTACTGAGAACAGTTCACCAGAAAAGCCATAAAGATAGGCAAGGTGAATACAATCTCTCTAGTATGTGGCCGAAGTTACTAAATTACCGCCACGATCGATGAAACTAGATGAATCTTAGGGTTACACAAGGACGAACACCAATGATAATGGATGGATGGAAGTCCCAGCTATTCTGAATTCTGATACTGTAAACCCATGTACAGCATCGCTTAAATGGGAGGAATTAAGTAAACATTGACATATTTCGAAACTTTCTACAACATTCTAATTTTCCATTCAAAATAACGATCTATATTCTTATCGTTCGCTTCGACCCTTGTTACCCCGTTCGAGTCTGCCGGCGAGTCGCCTATTGCGAAAAAGCAAACATATACACGCAGTTAGCTCGACTACCCTACTAACGAATGGAGGAATAGGGTATTAACAACGCGAAATTGCAGTGCACAGAAACGGGGTGCTAACCGGCACCGTTATCATTATGGTATTGTGCTTCAGAAGCGCGTGTCGCATAAACGAATGCGGAAGAGGGTATATTTCTCGCATTGAGATAGGAATTGGGACGGTCGACAGATGTCTGTTAGCGATGTGAACCTTTCTTTTCGAGAAGGAGAGAGAAGTGGGGTCTTCGCGTCGATCGTTGGAAAGGCATAAGTCCCTCCGTTTAGAAGTATTTATCTAAACGGGACGCATTATTTTTGCCAATATCGGGATTCTCAGAGAGAATTGTATAACTTGGGTAATTTGATTAGCATAGACAGTAAGTACTGACGCGAATACCATAGCGCTTTCATTACTTTAACATTATAGTGTTTAAACACCTCTATCTAACGAGTTGTGAAATAATAAACATGGACGACACATTTGATACGATTGATAAAATGTGGACACAAAGAATTTGCTTGTTATTATTAACATTCTGCTCGGGATTAGAAAGTATATGGTTTTAGAATATCTATTTCACTATATATCTATCTATCTATAATATCTATCTCATTTACGACTATCCTGTCGGCGCAGACCCTCAGTTGTCTCGTACTCGGCAAAGGCAATATGCCTACACCTGCTTTATAATTTATAAAAATATTCTTCTATTTCGCCAACACATACTTTATATCTAAAATATGTTAAACTTAGACGAATTCTCTCGTAAAAGATAAAGTCTGCTAGTGACTCGTATGGTTATTGGGGTATTTAGTTGAGTCGATGAAATTACAGTTGATACAATAAAAATCTTTATTTAAATACAGGCAAACACTTATCACGATGATTAAATCAAAATATAGTTTGATTAACATTAAAAGGAATTACTTGCTCCAAGCGAATTTCCTTTAACAAAACCAATTATAATTTATTATTTCAACCATATCGGGTTTTCAGTGTAGATTGCATTTTATTCTTGTTAACTGAAACTATCTAAGTATTAAGAAAATTATAATCCGGCTGATATTGCCTGGCTTAACGTTGCTTTTTCCTCATCTTTCAATTTTTGCATGGGTTTATCACCAATTAGTGATAGTAAAGTTCTAACTTTCTTTTCTTACTTACCGACAGGCCATTTATTGATTCATGTAGCCCCATACAGTTTTCGATTTTTTTTATAAAATGTTCCTAGTTTTCTGCTACATCCCTTTCTTCCACTTTTAACGGCCTCGGTTTCGGCACGTTCTGTGCTATATGAGCGTTTGACGAAGACAAATTCTTTATAATTTCTTGCATAGTTTCCATTTGTTTTCTCAAAATTTCCATTAATGCTTTGTTATCCATTTTCTCTTCTTCTTTTTTTTCTTTAACTGTACTACTTTATACTATTCGTGTTTTACCCGGCACCATACTCTGGGAGTTTTTACATTATCAACATAGAGTATTATTTATTTTATAAATACAACAACAGGTTTATTCTCTGTTACAACATCGGGCACATCTCTATACATATTGTGTAAAACATCCGTTAACCTATATATGTAACCCCCATAATAACAAGCGCTGCATAACGCAAAATTGCACAAATATACAGGATGTTCAGTTTCCGCTACAAACTATGCAAGTTTAGCTTTTTAAACGGAGGACTACGTATATGATTACTTTTTTGGATGCCTCTCTTTAATTCATATCAACGTTCATGAATATTCTCTGTATCTGTCCTACTTTTTAAGATATAATTTGAGATTTTTTGCGAACTTACTGATCTTACATGATACACCGGTGATCCAAATTATATTGAATTGAGTATTTCTTGGAGTTTTCGGCAGTACACCAAAAATTTTGATTCATTTAATTTTTTTTTACTGGACGAGCCTAAAGGTATATTCCTCCAAATCTGACGCGGAAACTCTTCGATGGATCCTTTTTTTTAATATTTCCCTATACCTAAAATATGTCGTTCTTTGGTAAATTAAATATGAAGCTATGCAAATAATAATAATATGCACAGCGGCGAAATACTATAAATTTGTACTTCTTAAAAATAACCTGTAAAATTCAATTTATACATAGAATTTCAATATCTATTCTAATCCTAAGCAGCAATCTAAGTGAGCACAATTTTTCTTCAAACAAACTGTGATTCTGTGTATTTTGTTGAACATGCCAGGAGACATATTCTGTGTAATGTCTACGTTATACATTGTCTTAAGAAATCCATCCAGGAAGTTCCTTCAAAAACACTTCTGTTTAGCTAAATTGCGAAACTCTTTAAACAATCCTCAGTGTATTTTGCGCTGCGGCAAAGACCTAGCGTGCAGTGCCTTCAATGAAATATTTTTTTTGCTAAACTGAATTCACATTATTCTGCTTATTTCTGATGTTTATTGTGTATGTACGTGAGAAAAATGCTGGTAGATTTAAGTAATTGCTGGAATTATTTCAAAAACATAACGTTTACAAGTTAGTTTATGAATATTCTTAGCAAAACAAATGTTTATATAGTACCTTGTGGCAGTATTGTGCTTTTGAACAGAAACACTGCATAGCTTCACATTTAATTTACTAAAGAGCGACATGTATTGGTATAAAGAAAAGTTTATAAAAGAAATTCTAGAAAAGTATTTCTATCAGATTCTGGAAAAATATACAGAATGTTCCATTAAGAAATGGAATAATATGAAACTTAGCAGCGATATCGGTCGCTATCCTATAGAATCCAGTTAATATAAAGGAATCTTCGATCTATTGCCGAAAACTCCAAGAAGTACCGGAAGAATATTGGAGTCACTCCACCGGAGTGTTTAAGAAATCCGCTGTTAAGCAAACAGCGGTACTTCGCGAATATCTCAAACTATCTTAAATTTGAACAAGATACAAGAATACTGATGAAAGTTGACATGAATTGAAGAGGTATCCAGAGAGATGTTTACCTAGCGCAGCAGAAACTGAACATCTTGTAAGATCGAATATAACTCCATGTTGTGTAGAAGTTGTCTCTGAGTGTTCTGTTCTTTTTCTTTTAATTCCTTAGGAACGGAATTATCTTCCTTCCGCGCACTAAGCGGATACGCTGTATACTGCAATTAGTTCTTAACTTCCATCCATAAATGATATTAAAATATTATAATCTAAGAACCCAAATGTCTTTATTGCGACAAACATCCTATTATAGCCTTCCGGAGTTGTCCATTAAACGAAGGTTTAGGTTACATGCACATGTCGAAGGTGCAAAGAGCAAGACATTTTCACCAGTCACATGCACACAAGTGTACCCTCACATGCAGAAACAACTACACCTCAGACGTTATATCGACAAACGGATAGAGCGACAGCCGAACAGGCTATGCCGTGGCATTGCCAACGCGCCGGCCAGAACGGACAGGATATAAATTGACTTTATCGGAAGAGAGCGAAGCTTTAAAATACTTTGAAAAATTCAATCACCGCGAGATTGAATTTTAGTGCCGGCTTTCTTGTTGGCCATCGTCAGCGTGTTTGTTTTTCACCGTAGTACGTCGGCGAGGCTACGGCTCGTGCAATGTCGTGCAATGAATGAGCCAGCTCTGAACGCGATTATGTCGAACTGGGTAGAGACAATTTACTACCTGTCGATCCTTGTGCCGCATAAAATACATTCATACGTAGAAAAGAAGAATACTAATAGAATTAGTAAGAGTTGCAAAACAGTCAAAGATATAAATATGCAATATGTTTCCCATTGGAGTATCTCCCTCTTGCAAACTTCCTTATTTTTAATTTTTATTTTCCATTTCATTCCTGAACGATTGTTTTTCCTATTTTGGAATGTTAAAAACAGTGCTCTAAAAACTAGCGGTAAAACATACAGGGCTTTATAAAAATTAGAAAATTGGTATTTGTAATGTTACTGAAGAAGCTTGATCTTGGATGAAAAGTTTAATCACTACGTTAAAACGAAAAAATAAATCTTCACGAGACAGAAGTTAAAATGTATAACCCTTAGGTAATAACTGTGGATGTTGTCTGTGGAAGGAAACGCTGACTACCGACACGGAATGGCGCCAGAATCACAAAAACAAATTTCTGCGCTAAGTGTATACAATTTTGTGTAAATTCTTGTGTGTACAGTTTTAATAATGGTTTCCTATTGCATGGCCCGGTGCACACACATTAGGTAGTGGTATTTGAAAGTTCAATTGTAATTGCTGGTCATGCTATATAATGTTCTCGAAAATTCGTTCGGTTTCTGATCCTCCTATACGCGGTTAACAGTTGTTCAAAATTAAAATTTTCCAAGTTAAACACTTTTATAATTGTAAAAAGTTCACACGCACTCGTGCATGTATCAAAAATTTTCAACGAATATTTCAAATATGGCTGGAGGACGCTAAAGGAAGCTCACGTTAAGATCCGAGATGACCCTAAGGGATATTGCAGAGCGGTATAGTGGCATTCATTTAACTATGAATACAGACAAAACCCAATGAATCAAATTTTAGCATTCTATGGATCCGTTTTTTTTTTCATCAAAGTTTGTGAGTTTGCTGAGCTAGAAAAGCCAAATAACATCTGCTGTATTCATAATAAGAAAAAAATTAAATGAACAGCTACTTATCAGTCTGCCAAAACTGTATATTTCGGTTGCTTTCACTCTTCAATGACCTATGCTATTCCTTTCTGGGGCCTGTTCAGTGTGATTCGCACACTTCCAGAGAGCACTTCAAGCACGAGTCCATACCGATCTTCACTGGTGCTTATAAACTAGAGGCCGTAAAATGCGTGCCGGCTCACAATCATAAATTTAAAACAAATGGTGTTTTGCACACATACTGAACAAGTTATAAATATTATTTCGCCGGTTATCATCAATACAAACCAGTTATTTTTTTTTTTTAATTTTTAAATCACGACTTTATTAATTTCTAGTAGTTCTACTCAACTCTTAATATGTGTATTTTATTATTATTGTTAGTGCCTGCTTTTTTCTTCTGTGACCTTTCTCTTTCTATAACAACTGTTGCGGGTTCTTCCTAAGTAATAGCAGAATAGTAGCAAAGTTGACTGCTACTTCCTGTATAACCGGAAGTCCTAGATAATTAAATATTTTAGTTCAATAGTGTATGTAAGCTCCACTATATTATTAAGTTTTCAGAACTTACACTAGTAGCACATTATAAGTATGTGATACCTGTTCCAAATGTTTATCAATTGTTTTGTTTGTCTGTGGGCAAGTTTCAATTCGGATTTCCATCATTTCTAATCGTTATGTCTGGAGGCGATAACTTGTACAAAACAGCATACTTCGATAAGATGGTTCATTTACGTTAATGCTATACATTATGTGAGCGTAACACAGGTTATTACCCATCTATCTTGATATACAATGTAGATGTCAATTGCAAGCATAAATTTAGGAAGCTCGAAGCCTTCTGCGAATTTATGTTTATGCATATGCATATGTATCCGGCACATAGCGCGCGATCACCTGTCGTTCAAATCCAATAACTCCCTGGTTTGAGAAAACCACGGAGGAGCAATAACAGCGTCGCTCAGAGATATGTGGCTCCTTTTGTGAATTACGTTTGGCCGTACGTTAGTAAATGTCATAGATGCAAATATGCTAATACGTAGAATCCACTATTACGTTTCCATCGGTACGTAAACATACACATAGGTTATCTATACTTGCTAACCTGCTAGTCGGTAGCAAACTACTCACTGTAGTGCCTTGTTCTATCAATAATAGATAAAGTTAATGGGAAATGCATATACATGGCAGGAGCTCAAATCATTCGGGGAAATGAGTGATCTCATGATGGACGAATTGGCCACGTATTAGCTGCTAATTGTGTGGATTCCGAGCGTCCGGCTTACACCACGAGACAGACGTAATTGCTCCGAGGGTTATTCGGATGTTACCTCCCTAATATCGTTATTAAACTCTCCAGCGTAATGATCTACTCCATGATCGGATTACTGTCAGCAGATAAATAATTGAAATTTTTCTGTAAAGGATCCAGATTTTATAAGTTCTTTAGTTTTGTTTTCGGTTTCCAAGAATCGGGATAAGCACTTTTTATTAGACGACGCTCCTAAAAGTGACTATTGGCAAAGGTTTTCTTTAACGTTGACGGGATATTTGACATCTTCTTCCACCTACAAGCAAAGGATTTCGATGAAACACTAGAGACTGAAAGATACCCTGAATACCCCAACTTTTTTAACGGCTGAATCAGTCACTTTCAGAGAGCAGCCCCCTCAAAAAGTTTTCAGGGTTTTAAATTTTTTGAGATGTCTCTGAAGATATGGCGTTATAATAAAGTAACGCACAAAATGAGTTAGTAAATTGAGAAAGTTCTATTTTGAAATAATTGTGTAATTTTGGTCATGACAACGTAGTGGTTTTATAAGAAGCTAATGCGACGATCTATGTGATGATGATACCGATTTCTTGTTTAATCCTTTTTCTAACGAGACAACTTTTTATTTGGATGGTACGGTAATCCACATTGGACTCAGGAAGTCCACACTCAGCGACCTCAAAAAATTAATGCATGGCCAAGAATTATAAGCAATCATCAAATTGTTGGCACTTATTCTTTTGATGAATGTCATAATGCTGAGTTATTTAAACTTTCTTTAAAACGAGCTACTACCGTACTTAGCTATTATGTTTTCAAATCAAAATAACGTTCCGAGAGTTAATGTATGGTCTCCGCATAACAGCGCAGCTCCACATTCCGGTGTAGCAGTTCGTCGATGGATAGGCCGCAGGGGAGCTATTGAATGGCCACCTTGATCTGCAGATTTGTCTCCTTTAGAACGGTTTCTTGTGGCACCACTTAAAAAGTAAAATGTGGAGGAACCAATAAGATTAATTCAAAGCACCATTACAACAGAAATTACATATGTATTTTAAAATAAAGCTTTTTCACAACTCACGTATTTCTGCATTTTTTCCTAATTATAGTCACAACCCTTATTTTGAATTTTATGCGTTACTTTATCACAACTCATGTATTTTTTGGAAGATAAATTAAATATTACATAGTTTCAAGGATGACGCAAATTATTTTTGGAGAAACTATATAATAAAGGACCGAACCCCCCGTAGTTTCTTTTTTTTTTATTTACATAGAAAACGGTGCTGTACAACAGAAATAACAAAGAAGAGTTATAGTTCATAAGAACCATTCAAAGCAACACTGTTTGGTTCAATATATATTTGAGGAAACCATCTATTGGCCAGGTTCTGAAATTACTTGTGGTCTGGTTTCCAGACGTCGAAGAATAAATATATCCATATGTTTGTAAGTCAAAACAATAACTGTGCAATTCTAGGTCGAAACGTGTTCATGAATGAATTCCTTTAGTACCAAAAATAATTATAAAAGTAATCATTCGTTACCAGAAATATCTGGTAAAATTATATGTTGGGGAGTGCAGAGATTGCATAACACCCTCAACAGTTTTCTGTCCCTTAACTAGTAACATGTAGCTGGAGCGTATTTGTGGAGTAAATCCATTCTCATCGGGGTTGTATACGTTGCTTCTGCCAACACTAGTAATGTTGAATTTATCTTTCTTGTAACAACTGTAGGTTTTCCACTACGTGTAGAACGAGAATACATTCTGTTATTCAAAGTAACACAACATTATACATTTTCATGAAATATATCCAACAATGCCTGCTTTAGAAGTTTCGTTCTTATCTTCTAAAGTGCACCATCGCAAACTGTTTTCAATCATCATCGATTTCATTTTGTTTCCCCTAAATTATTCTTCATACCTTCGGCAGAACGTCTCTTGGTTTTACCACTTTTCCACTATTTTACAGCTTTAATCTTGCAATCTAGGCCAATAGCACTGCCTTCTTCAGGACCACATGCAATATCTTCAAAATTGTCTCCTTCTTCTTCTGCTACATTTTCTACAAATTGCATCTCGTAATCTTTAAAATTCCAATCCCGTTACATATTCAAAAGAGAACATGCTTTCTTGTTAATTGCTTTAACTTGCTCTGTTAATTATATCTTTCAAGGCATCAAATTAACCAAATATTAAATGTTATTTATTTCTTTATAATATTAATTAAGCCAAAGTGTGCAGTGCATCCGAGACCGCAAAATACTTACATAATTTAATCAGTTATCAATATCTGTTATGCATTGAGACCTGTTGTTATACATATTAACATATTACTTTACGTCCTCAGGAACGTAAAATTGCATCACGTCCCGCTATCAAGCGCAACCAATAACCCGCCCGCTGCTCCAATCAGTGTAGTAGTGATTACGTATCCGGTAGTAGGAAAATATAATTTTTTTTGTCGTGACAGCCCGACGAGGTTTTTTTTTAAATTACGTTCACACTTTGCAATAAAATATTTTGTTTGCGTAGTAACGCACGAACAATTAGGGATTTGGCTTTCAATCTAACTACCAACAATTTTTTAGTTCTTTTCATCCTTTTTTAGAACGAGTTTGTAAATCTTTAGAAAAACTTGTGGTACTCAATTCAGATTAACAAAATACATTAGGGGGAATGTTAAAAAAAAGGACTGTATAGTTATGGGCACCGAGAAGACGTGATATGACAATAAGGCTCTTGCGCATTTTTCTCCACTGGTTCTTCTGAGCCGTCAGCGCGTTTACTACCTTGATGTTAGAAGACTTGCTGCAATAGTAACTAGTGAAGCCACTAGTTCTTTTTATTAATAGCAGCGGCACAAGGAAAGTGCTCCGCTGACTCGCTGCCTATGAAATATGGAAGCCTCTGCAATACGGCTCTGGTTACTCTCAACTTGAATGGATGATTCTTTAGATGGCAAGATCCTCTTAGAATTCCCAAGCTCTTTCCAAAGTGTTGACCGTTTTCCCAGGTAAGTCGGAATTCAGACGGTGCAACAGGAATTTGTTTCATCTTAGCCTTTCAAGAACGTTTAATGGGTGATAGTTTTCCTGTTTTCATAATGCACACACAGATAGCTGGATAAAAGACCCTAAACTACTTGCTGCACCCGTAATAGTTAGGCAAGCAGTTCCTTTAATCTGCATTAATTTTCTGGCTGCTATAATGCTTACCACACTAGGGCACCAACTAATCACAGCATCCTGCGCTACTATCCCAACATAATGCTTGCTCTGTTGACACCTTAAAATCCGCAACATCCTCTTATAAAAGACAACATTAGGATATTTAACCTCTGAACGGTTAAACTGGCGGTACATAGACGCCTTCACCATGTCGATATTCCGTTTCGTAATTAATAAATCTCTCTCTATTTTTGCTGGATTGGACACAATTTAACCAAATTTGTCTCGTGAGTCAGACATATCATTTCTTGTACAATTTTTGCAGAACTGTTTAGCGCATCAAGGTTTCTAGGTATCCTAACCTTAAAGTACCAAAATGACGGTTATCGATGATATTTGAGGTTTGTTCTGAGAACAGCGAATTTATTTGATCATTACTGCTTGTGCTATCACTTAATACTACTCTTTCCCTTCAAAATCCGCTATAATCTGTTTCGATCCGACTTTTCTTCTAGAGATATACGAATTGTAATATCATCGTAGCCTTATGTTCCGTTTTAAACTCTAATGACTTAATCCCTCTGCAGGGGTCAAATTACGAGATCAAACAGACTACTACTGAAAATCTTAGGATTAAAAGCCTTATTTTTGACTCCTCTAAACTTTATTTGGAGAAATTTTTTCTAGAATGCCTTCCTAAGAGGATGTTAAGAAATTTGTGATCGGCGACCCCAAAGACTCGAGATTATCAGAAAATGTTAGAAAAGCCTCTCTGGAGGTAAAACGGGACATTTGGCTATGATGTATAATGCTTACGAAGTACTATAATTGAATTTGGTATACTTATCTCCTGAAGAAAGAAGTCGAATGGGAACAAACAGAAACGTGTTTATAACGTGACATCACCGCAAATCGTCTTTTTTGTGCCTTGAATACCCAGCCGTGTAAAAGGCGGCAGATCACATTGTCTGTAATTAGGTTCTTCTAGTCGAGAACATGATACTGATGCGCTTGTGTCTTGTTCATATCAATGCATATCCATTTTTATTTTTTATATTTTTTTGTTCTTTAAATTCCAACTGCATACTTATCTACATCTCTTATTGAATATTCGAACTGGAAACCTTTTCCTTGTAACTTGTTAAATAATTACTCTTTAATCATGGTTTTCGTAAAAAATATTGTTTTAATCTCCGATGATCTTTTATCTTTTGTTTTTTCATCAGAATGCGTAGATCCATTATTCAAGTTTGCTGTACTTGTTTGATGCTTGCACATTGTATATGTTGGTACACGTATGTGCCTATGTAGAAACACGCATTTCTTTATAGGATCGACTACCTATAATTAACCGATAAGATCTCGCCGAATTTACGATCTTATGCTAATAGGTTTGGTTTTTGGGGAATTGTTTTTAAGTGTGTTATTAATTTTGCATCGTAAATAATGTCGGAGGCGGCTCTCACAATTCCAGTTGCTATAAGTGGGACTGAAATAAAATTTGGAAATTTTTAGTTAGCAGCTTTACTAATTAACTTCATTACTATTGTATGTTAAAAACTATGAATGAAATTTGAATACTATATATTTGATTCTATACGTCAATCCGTAGATGTATATGTATTACATTCTTAGATGTATTTTTAAGTACTATGATCTCTATGTTTAGGAAGAGCCGCATGTGCAGATCTTTATAATTTGAACATAGGTACGCATACTACGCGTGTGTTATTTCAAACTCGACCATTCCGGGAGTTAAATTGTTACACCTCGTATGGAAGCATCCACGTACAGAAAAGTACACGATCGAAAGCGATGCATACGTCAAATACACTCGATGATATACGACTCAATGGGTACGTAATTTTAATTCAGCAGGATGACATCGCACGGGCTTTAATTAAATGTTTACAGATACCACGGCGCTAAGCTAACCGATTATTATTACTGTACGGCATGGACATGTAATGTTAATCGATGGATAATAGGTAGAGCGCATCCTTTTTTTCATTATTGACTTATTGTTAAATCATATTGGGTAGAGCGATGGAGAAATGAGATTTATGGATTTTAATTAAAAGCACAATTTTTCTTTCTAGAATCGGAAAAATGACGGCTACAAATGTATTTTTTTTCAACACGTGAAACTTGCTAAATGTAAGTAAATTGCATTGAAATTGGAATTGGAAAAACGTTGAGGCTGTATTCATTTTTAATTGTTTATGGTTGGAACCTTACGTGTTGCTGGTCTCTTCACTCGGTTTTTCCTCAAAATAGTTTTTTGTCCTTGTTTTATACATGAGGGTAACACCCATTTTTATTAGAAAAAGTCCAGTAGACAACATTTACTGCGCAAAACAAAATTCGCAGCTGGAAACTTTAATAAAACGAGTACAATTTACACACACAACTTACACACTAAAAGGCTATTGAGGTTATGACAAGCTTCAAAATGCTTATATACCCCATTGGGCCGTCACTACACTTAAAGAAAATAAATGCATTGTCTATCAGTGAATGTATTACTACTTACATGCAAAATTTAAAATACTATGGCAAACGTGGTAACTATTGCAAGTTATTGTACTTCGACATTTCAGCATGTAGCATCGTCATTTTGGTAACAAGGACATTTTGGTACGTATATTGGAATCTGAAAAACTGTTATTTAATTTTAGTACATTTTTATTGTGCAAAAATAGATGGGATAAAATAATTTTTGGCAAAATTCTTTAAACGAGATAAGGTTATAACTAAGTAATATACATTCTACATTGAATCATTTTTGGATTGCTTAAAATTTGAAAAATAATGAAATTATAAATAAAATTTTGTAACGAACCGTCCGCGCGAATTTAAAGATTCTTAAGCTTAAAAAAGAGCATAACATTTTTATTAGAATAATCTTTTGTTATTAATTCTTTAAATCATTCTGACACTTTCTTTAACTTCTATTTTGGCCACTTACTTTTCGAATTTGTGGAGCATTTTATTTTGAAATTGTTTTTGCCTCCACATCATGTATCATCCAAATTTTAGGCATATAAAGCCGTACAGAATCTCTTCCTGGGCAAAACCCGTCCTTAGTTCATAACGTTGGTGGCTTGAGCTGTTCTAGATGAGGCTTTTCTGTCTACATTACTGATGGTCTGAGCTGTATTCAATAGAATTGCTCTAAGGTCTCAGGATTTCTAGATACCCTAAGTTCGGAGTGCCAAAGTGACGCTTTCCGGTGATATTTGGGGTTTGTTAATTTCTATTTATTTTATTATTTAGTAGCACTCTGTCCTTTCAAAATCCGTTTTCATTTGTTTCGATTCGACTTTTTTCTCGAGACATGCAAATTGCAATTGCAATCTATAGTACTTCGTAAACATTAGGCATCATAGCTCTATGTGCCGCCTTATACCTTAGTGACTTGATCTCGCTACAGGGGTCAAATTACGAGATCAAATACGGTTCTAAATTTTCTCCAGAATGTCTTCCTAAGGAGATACTCTGACTCTAGATTTGTGGACAGCGATCCCAAAGACCCAAGATCAGAAAATGTTAGAAAAGTGTGTCTAGAATATTTAAAACGGGAAATTAGGCTATGATGCATAATGCTACTGGAGTTCTCTCCCCTCCTTTCCGTCTCTTCCTCTTACATCGTAGAAGCCTCGAGCTGACCTGGACAAAATCCGTCGATAGCTCATGATGCTAACAGCTTGAGCTGTCCTAGTTGGGTTCCCTGACTGCATTGCTCATCTGAGCTGTCTTCTGCAGACCTTTCCAACTTCGTCTACATTGCTGACGACTTGAGCTGTCCTATGTAGATATTCACTGTCTACATCGCTAACGGCTCAAGCTGTCGTTGATGGATATTTCCTGTCTACATCGTTGACAATTTGAGCAGTCCTTAGTAGGCATTTTCGACAACCGACACTCCACTACAGAATTTCTTTTAACCATCCGTAAATATTAGAAATTTTACCGACCATTATTTCTTTTCTTATAGATTGAGATACCGTGAATTAGATTTTATTTATTTGTGCCATATTTCATAGATACTAATGCTAGAATGTTCCTCTCGTACAGCAAGCATTGATTGCAGTCGAGTGTTTCGACAGATGTAGTGTGCGCAGAGCACATTTTTGAATTAAATCATGGCAAAGTGAAAGCCTGGTTCCTCTGGTTTAAAAAATGGAAATTACAAACTTGGAAGAGGGCAAAACGAATTGCTAAATAGTATGGCGTTGGAAATTCCACGATAAATGGCATTAAACGGAAAAAGAATAAATTATTGTCTACGACTCGTTCACAGTTAGCGGTTTCGAACAAAGAAAGTCCTCAAATCCTGTCGATATCTAACGAGATAATTTTATCGCTACGAGTGTACCAAACAAACATCGAAAAGTCAAGGAAAGAGGGGTTCCACACGAGAAAGGTGTTCTACATAAAGAAGTCTTCAAACATTTTCACCAGTGCAACAAATGGAGTACAGAAAATAGCACACCAGATGATCAACTGTTACTTCTGCAGCACATTAGAGACCAAGCGGCTGCCGTTTCTGTAAAATTCTTGGTTCTTATATTGATTTATATTTTAATACTTAATACTAAAGTTTTGTTTCAAATGAAATTTTGTTCTGTTTTTAAAGCAGTTTAAATGAATATATTCGCTAATCCGAAAAAGTCGCGGATCCGAATATTTCCTTTAACGTATTACTTAGGACTAGGGAGGTGATACTGTTTGTAACATCTTCGGCATTTTCGCGTATTTTAAATGCCGCAACTTAAGTAATTATGTAGATGGCAAAGCTATGTAATATGCAGCGTGTTCAATTTACACAATTTAACATATTTTAGGTGAGTTAACTCCCCACCTACCCCGTGATATTCTGATAATAATGTACTAAATTATCTGTAATTGATACTTTGGCTGGAGGTGTTGTCAGCGCC
>LR737384.1:20531180-20885347 GCA_902655005.2 Marronus borbonicus
TTTCGAAATTGCATTTATAGTGGGTACTACATTAAATTAGTTCGTAACATTTGAAAAATTAACAAGTAAAAGTTACATGAACATAATAAATTACTACTACACAAACGCTAATGGATTAGAAGAAAGAGTCATTTGTAACATGGCGACGACATCTTTCGCAATTGCTTGCGAGATTTAGCGCATGAGAATTTCATTAATTCGAACAAGCGAAACAGTTTTTCCGGCGTCCGTCCGGTTAAATGCAGCGAGAAAATTAGCAATCGATAGACACATCGCGTATTTAACGTTTCTATACGTCCGTTCCGCGTTTCGGGTCCAGTCCAGATGTGTCTACGGCGGCGAGTAACTGACTGACAGGCCAACGAGAGCGCCTTTGATCACGCAGCGCGAGGTTATTAAGTCATTTTGTTTATTGTCGAGTCGTGACGGGCCGTTTTTATGGGAAATACGCGCGCTTCAAGCCGGCCGGCGCGGCTGTATGTCACGCTTTATGGAGACATTTCTGTAACAGAAAATTATGTGTTCATCTTTCGGTCTCTACACGTCGACAGTTGTAGCTACAGTCAATCGCAGAAGTCTTCGTGTGCCGATATGTTAAAATTATTTTTCTTCGTTGATAACAATATAGAACTTTGGTAAAAGTACTGTAAGAACTGTTTTACAAACAATTTTATTGAACACAACAATATAAAACATTCGATAAATTGTAAAATATCTCCACGAAATTACATATTTCAAGCATATTAAACAATAAATATTAATAACAATATAATCTGTATGATATTGATCAACAACACTTCTGTTCATAGGTAGTAAATCACATAATTAAGTAGCTTATCCTAAGTCAAGGTACACCAGTTGGGTTAAGTGTGTCCATACTGTTATTACTGTGGACTGCAGCACCAGTTACTGTGACTTAGGAGAATGTAACAGTGCATTTGGTACGTTTTAGAGTAGTTATAGAGATGTAATGAATTTCAAAATTATTTTAGGATTCTCAAGAACCAAGAGATTTTCATTTCCTGGCGTACATTGGTGATATAAGCGTTGTATTTCTTATGACTACTTCTAGCAGCATTTGAGGAATTCTGTTTGTTGAAAAGCTGCATCATCTTTGACGTCCTTAGTGAGGTTGTACATAAATTCCTTCGTCTCATCTTCTCCTAGTGTGTGGTCTTTACTATTTTAATGTCTCTATAGCGTGGCCTCACGTACGGTCGAAGTGTATTATCCACTTGATAGTAAGATGTCCTCCAAAACTCACATTTGGACTAAATTAGCTTTCCGTCCTCAAAATACCGAAAAAATAGCGAGGAATACGATGGGTGATTTCACCAGGACGTGTTGGACTTGGTACAAGGATACTAGACGGTGCTATATTAGAAAATTATTCGCCAAGAATAAGAAACGAAACTATGCATATTAGGTCTAAAGGGTAAAGCAATCCATCCATTCGTTTCTTATGTTGTACTTTCTCTAAAACAACTAACGCCCTAGTAGCGTATGATAAGGCTTGTTATTTGTACCAATTTCAACTAAAGCATGAGATTAACACCAAAATAGGCGCTTATCAATGCTTTTTCTAAAGTAGTATAGATCACTTTACATAAACGAGCAACTTTATAATGTGAAAAAGGAAATTTATTCCAAACAGAAGCATATTACCCGAATGATGAATTGAATTTTTTAATAGTATAAGCTCTTTCTTCCAATTGATGCAAACTCAGTAAAGGATTAAAATCCACCTTCTTCCTTTTTTGTGTTAGCATCCTGCCATCTTCTTTCACTCTCAATACATCTTGATTTTTTACTTACCTACTCGTTCGTATCTTATTCCTTCTTAACCAATTTGCTTAAGCATATATCTATTTAACATAACTCTGTTAACCTGAACTAGATTTTCAATTGATAGGTAGTGTAATAAGGAGTAACTAAACTAAGGAATTATATGTGGGAATGGAACTCTGTATATCATATTAATAACTCAGAGTTAACGTTCTTATAAGCGACATTGATGTGTGGGGTTTATATATTTTCTTTTGCTAATCGAAACAAACAGAAAATTAAAGAATTTTTAGGGGTCTCGTACTATAGTATTTAATTTTTGACTTTAGAATTATATTTCCCTAACAAAATTTTTTATATTTTTCTAAGCGCATACCTATTACTTCGGGCTTAGTTCTTGATATCTTCAGCTCGAAACTGCACCCGATTCAAAATAAAATATTTCTTTCTTCAAATCTTCTTACTGTGAAGATAATAATTTTGATGTTGAGAGACCGAAATGGATTCGCTTAGTTTGAGTTTTTGAGTTTTTTGTTGAAATAGTTTCATATTAACCTGGAACTTTGATACTCTCATCGAGGAAATTTGAAGATAAGTATTGTCGAAACTTGTTTATCCCATCTCCATTTGCTTTTTAAGTCAGATCCCTATGTTACTATCTGAACTAATTGACACAACATTTTTGATAACTTTGAAATCCATAAATTGTATTTCTCACGGCAGAAGTTGTTTAGTGGACACTCTTTTTGCATTTTTTCAATAAATCTGCTCCTTTTTTCCATGTATAAAACAGCAAAGGAAAATTAATCTGGGGGAAATTGCAGTGAAGACGTTATTAATACAAACGCGCCCCGTAATAAAATGGAACTAAATACAATCAAATGTCAAAATAAAACACTTTCTAACGTGAGTGAATAAATATCACAACAATACGGATCATTTTCCTTTTTTGGAGCATCTAGTTGCGTTTTTATAGTTTTAAGACTATTAGGAAAGCGGTTACTCATAAAAGCATAAATTAAGAGCTTCACGTAGAAAACTGTTATAACCAGGATTCATTAAGTGCGTTAGACGAATCAGAATTATAGAAAGAAGTTCAATTCACTTTGTAATGTGCAATAATTCGAATTATATGTACACCTTTGCAAGAACTGACGCCTGTTTAGTGGCTTGTTCTATATTATTTATCATAGTTGCAAGAAGGTCCTTCAATTGTCAACTTTTGGTGCAATAGCAATACTATGCTGGTATCAAATACAATATTTAAATTTAATGTATAGGGTGATATAAACGCACAATTGCTTAAGGATAAGTTTTTTGATTTGTTCATTATTGTCAAAGTCAATTTATCTTAATTCGAATAATAACAATTCCTAATTTTACGCATAGACAACAATAACACGCCCTTCATTATATTATCACACAAAGTGGTTTAATGTTTTCCAATTCTTCAATAAACGTTCCAATCGTAAACAATATATTTTTGCTAAATATTATATCTGTACGTGCAAAATATTACTCATTATTACTATCTCGGAATCAACTCTTAATACTATTTATTATTATTATTATACATTATTCGTAAGAACATTATTTCGTAATTTTTGCGATTTATCCACCATTTATTTTCTAAAATACTCTAAATTCAACAAAGGATAAGTACGTTTCTTATATTTTCTTGGAGCTAGAAACATATCTAATACGATATAGGCATTCATTTTATTAGTCTCAAGGAGTATGTGTACTTTTGCGATGGACTGTAAGCACAACGAAGTTAGCTCAGACGTTTTACTTTAAAAAATACGTCTACGTCGAGCGGTGAAATATACCTTTCACAAGCGAGACGGGACACCTTTTGATCTAAATACTTGGAATCATTGTGGACTATTAGAAGCCTTGGTTATTGAGGAGAGTGTTTCAGTTAACGTAAATAGTTCGGCGGTTGACGTTAATGATAATCACTGATCGTGTTATTACTAAATCGCACAAGTTTATTGAGATTCATTTTGGTAGCGAAAATTTCTCTGTAATTCCGATATGTAAGGTTATGAAGCCCCTGCTATACACATTTGATGAGAGTTGCTCATAACTACTGCTTAATGTGTGTAAGTAATTAGGTACAAACAGAGTCTCCAGATAGTGCTAAATTCAATTCATTCTAGTATAACTAGCTAATTATTATGATAGATTTATTAATATATTTCTAATCTGTCACACTAATGTCATGGAGAGTGGAAGCTTAAAAATCTAGAATACTAATAGATACTATAGATAGGACTAATAGAACAATTATAACACTGTACCAGGTGGGCCAAATTCATTTTTACACTATTGAAAAGCATATAAAATTACCTTTAGAATTATATAACACACTTGATATTTTATTCAAACAATTTTTAAATTATTTGTTTTTCTTCATTTCACATTATTTTAAGATGTGGTAAATAAGCAAATAAAAGATTTCAACAAGGCAGAAAAAAATTGTTTTAATATTAAATGTTACAGATAACAACTCCAACAAACTAAACTAAGGAAACCATTAATAGCATTACTGATATTATAGCTATAAAGAATTAAGATGATCATGTTTACGCATTTTTTAGTAACAAAGGTATATTCTGTAAATATTTCGTTCAAATATGTCGGTAAGAATTTTAGAAACCAACTTATTTTAGTTCTAGTCATGATTAATTTCAAATTTTCAATACATTATGAATTTTTACCGAATAAACCCTCTTATTTCCTTATAGCTATAGTATCACTAATGCTATTAATGGTTTCCTTAGTTTAGTTTATTTGAATTGTTATTTATAACATTTAATATTAAAACAATTTTTTTCTGCCTTGTTGAAATCTTTTATTTGCCTATTTACCACATCTTAAAATAATATGAAATGAAGAAAAACAAATAATTTAAAAATTGTTTAAATAAAATATCAAGTGTGTTATGTAATTCCAAAGATAATTTTATATGCTTTTCAATAGTATAAAAATGTATAGGGTGTTCCATATAAAAAAACATGTCTTGATAATATCTCAACAAAAGGGAGTTTAAAAAAAGAAAAAATTAGAGCATAGGATTCTGCGTCATAAAGCGCCCTAATATAGTTTTTATATAAATCAAGCTTTTTCACAAATAAAAAAGTTAGAAGGGTTTTTAAAAATTGCACATTTTAAAAACATTTTTCTGTATCTCTTACATTAAGGAAGATATAAAAATAGGGATTTCACCAATCGATTTCTCTTTAAAATCGAGCTCCAGAAGGTTAGGTCAGTTTTTGTCTAATTCCTTTAGCAATATAAGTTCCCTATTAAAAGTATCGAATTTGGCCCACTTTGTACAGCAAATACATCACATCAGGCTAATCATAACTCAGTAGCAGGATGTATCCACCTCTGTATATGTAGACTTCAAACTATAGTTTAAGTAGGAAGACGCCCTTTTGACGGCATTGTAGAGTATTATCAAGCTAATTTAACTAAGAGTGTAAAAAAAATTATTATTAAAAAGTATTATTAATTTCATAAAATTAAAATAGACATAAATGCTACATTTAGGAGCCACACCTTTTACGATTCAAGGATCAGCTAGCCTAAGGATTACTAACACCAAATACACAATGCCTAGCTCTAAAGGCCAGTATAAGCAGTCTGCTTTTTCACGCATTGTTCTAGAGGAAACTGGTATTTAAACGCCACGAGGCAAAGTTAATAGTACACAGTAAACGAGCGAGTTTCAAAATTAACATTCAAAAGTGGTACACATAGTTCACACTTACGAGTAGTTTTATCGAGCACTGTCCCGTACAAAAAATAGTCTAAAGTATTTCTCATGGATGTTAAATTTTCTCAAAAAGTGTGTGATGTGAGAAGTGATAATTTTAACACACAATAGTGTTAATTGTTTGAACTGTCCTATTAAAATGATAAATATGTGTAAAATGTATACTTTACAGTATCTATTATGTGAATATGATAATTTAGGGTGTAATTGTGCTATCTTACATAGTAACTTGTCGCAAATTCAGAAAGAGTAATCTGGATATCTCGCATAAATAAGCTCCAAAAATATCCAAAAAGAACCTCTTTGATATATTTTCATACCTAGCCGTCCCATCTTTCATTTTACAAAATACACATCCGTTTAATGTTTTAGTTTAAATATAATCATTTTCTACAGTTACAAAATAGAGGCGTTAGTAAAGATAGTCAGAGGCAATTTACACCCTGTCAACTCTTTTCACACTGGATGAGTGTCATTTCTTATTCTTAAAAAAGCTAATTAAATCGCAGGTGTATAAAACTAACTCTGGTTAAATGAAATGGCAACAAAGCGGCTGACACCTTTGTTAAACTGGAAGCTGTGCAGATTATCTGGAAACAACATGTACTTAGCATTTGTTGGAGTGTTTGCTAAAGAGAAGGGGCGTTATCTTTGGGGTGAAATTGAATGGAACAAGATAATTTTACATTTAGTTAAAGCAGAGCTATAGGTACAAGATTAAATTTTAATAACAATATTCACTTGTAAAGTAAGAATACAGGTATCATTTACTTGCTGCCACAGTAAAAAGGGTTATGATTATTAGATTTAATAAAGCTGTAAACATTTTTGGCATTAAAAATTGTTTAACTTTATTCGGAATATAACAATTTTTATTTAGCTCCAATTTATTTAATATTTGTATTAACATTTATCACCGCGAAGCTCATTTCTTTAAAGAGTCTATAGAAAAGCACGTGCCAGACATAATTGTAATAATGCTTATTAACATGGTGATAAAGATTACTAACACATTTTTATTATCTACTTTTTTGATGGATTATATTGGGGACCGGAATTTGTTAAGACCGCCCTTAACAAAAAAATAATTTTTGCAGCCTTCTAAATGCATTTCACCAGAAATAGTAATATCTATTTGAAAGACAAATAGAAGGAGGTCAACAAAGGTTAATGTTGTTAATTTCGTGGGGATATTTTTATTGTTAGCATTAATTAAATTTCTTTTATCATGTTTTAAATTTCAGTTAACGAAGTAATCGTGTTATTAGGAAAGTCGCTATGACTAAAAAAGAGCCATTACCTTAATTTCACTATCAATAGGGTTAATTGGAACTAACATTTTTCTCACGCCGCATGCTTGTGATACTATCAGGATCCAACTATCTTAACCAGTAATATCGTACCATCCTCTAGCTGCTAGTAATCGACTCGGCGATCTCGATATCTCCTTCTTTTTCTTCCCGGAGCTACCGCTCTCTCGTCTAAATGCTTTCGTAAAATTAATAAAGCGTTTTGTTTAATTAAAAGACAGGCCGTGATAGCTTAATTGCTCCTCCGAACGAACGTCACGCCCACCGTACGCTACGTCCATAATTATTAAATATCCGAACCAGACATTGAATGCGGGGCTTTTTAGATGTTGATGTCTCCATTTCCACCTGCTAGAGTGCCCCGAGTGCCATAGCAAAATACGGTGTGCATATGTACGTTGGGCCAAATTACCGGTTGTCTAATTGTAATATATGTTTTTGTGCGCTCTGTACGTCGCTCTAGCGTATACATAATGCAGGGGCATACTCCTGTCTGCCTTACTTCTATGCTTACATGTACTGTGCGTTTTAATGAACATACACGGGGTATTTACCGAGAAAAACGTATTATTTTAACATTAGTATACGTCACGCTATCGTAATTACAAGGCAAGGAACACAGTTCAATGAGCTTTTGTGCCTTCACTTAGGGTATATTTGGAAAGGTAACGCGTTAGCTTGACGTGAACGCATCTCCGTTAAGTAAATTTTGTTTTAAGTTTGAACGCGTGTTTAAAATCGTATTTTGAAGAATATATTGATTTAGAAAGTTGTGGCAGTGAAAAGCCAGCGTACGCCAATAATACCTACTATGTTGCGGTCAAAGTAACTGGAAGACTATAATATATATGCAACGCACGATACCTGCTGAAACCAACATAATATCGATTTGATACACATAGACGTCTTTGCCACCCCCATTCAGTAGCGTATCATTTTTGTTATAAAATTACATATTTCCTGCCGTTCAGAGAAGTTTGGTCGGTTATTAAAAAACATGAAAAGGTTACAGAAACAAACGAAACTAAAAACAAAATGCAATTTTATTGTATGTACAGGTAAAAAAGACAAAAATAAATAAATAAAAAGTTATTCTGGCCTAATATAACATACTGAACATTATTATTTTTTTTTCGTCGAGAAAACCTCCTTTGCTATTAATCACCGCTCGAACTATTCTAGGCATTCTTTCGATAAGTTTTGTTAAAACGGATTGTGGAATATTAATCCATTCATGTTGCAGAATATTCCGTAAATATTCTTGTGAGGTTGGGCATATTTTTGGGATCCTCCTGTCCAGTTCATCCCACAACAACTCTATAGGGTTCAAATCTGGACTTTGCGGGGGCCATGTCATTACTTTCAGGGTGTGCTGTTCTCCTTGCTCCTTTAGATAGTTCTTACACACCAACGCAGTGTGTTTTGGGTCGTTGTCATGCATTAATGTAAAGTTACGGCTTATTATACGCAATCCTGATGGCACTGCATGATTCTGGAGTATTGCAAAATAATTTTCCTTCCTCATTACACCCTGCACTCTGCATAAATCTCCCGTCCCAGCAAAGGAGAAACATCCCCACACTAACACAGAACTACCCCCTTGCTTCACTGTAGGCACAATGCAGTTCGGGATCACTTTTCGGTTTTAGATCTTCGGACATAAACTCGTCGATTTTGCCCAAAAACCTCAAACTTTGACTCGTCACTCCAAAGCACGTGTTTCCAATCATCTAACGACCAATCTAGATGAGAACGGGCCCACTGTAGCCGTTTTGCTCTGTTGTCCCGACGTAATAAGGGTTTTCGAATGGCAATGCGTCCATGAAGGTCCGCTCGTTGAAGTCGACGTTTTACCGTACTCGCCGAAACTTGCTCTTCACGGCCGCCATTGACTTCGGCTGCTATTTGTGGCGCTGTTAATTTTCTATTGCGTTTGCTTAATAATACAATTCTCAAATCTTCAGCTTTTGTTGTTTTCCTAGATGCTCCAGGACGAACACGATTTTCTATAGTTCCAGTTGTCCGATATCGCTTTATGATGTTCATTTACTGTTGAACTTCTCATATTTATTTTTTCAGCAATTTGTCGCGCCGAATATCCTTTTTCAAACAGCGTAATAATGGGTGAACGTTTCTCTACACTGGTAGGCTTGCCACGTGCCATTTTAAAGTCAATTTTCTTAAAACTTTCGCGCAAAAACGACAGATGCACACCAACACACGTTTAACAGTAAAATGAAGCAAATTTATATCTTTACGCATGTGATAAATAAACAAGAATGATACTGCGGTATATTTCCTAAATGTATTGTTCGTTAATAGTCCCCAAACAACCCGTTTCAAAAGATCGGTACTTCCGAGAAATTCTTGGAATGATAATAAAAGAGACTTTATTGTGGTTGTCGCAATATTTCTACTTTACATAATAATTTATGGCTTTAACCCCTTAGAAAAGAGTGTATGCTTAATATTTTTCTAATTTGATGTATTAATAATTGTATACAGTGTGATATAATAGATTTTTATTGTATGACCGAACTTCACTGAGCGGCAGTGTACATAATTTAATGAAATTAACACAGACATATGAAAACTACGTCGGTTTCTTGCACTACTCTTCATATGCATGCAGTAAACATTTTTTGTCATGTTACTATAAATTAGCACTAGAGCGCGTGAATGTTTGAATGTTTTTTTTGAATATTTATAATGATATATAATTTTATAGTAAATATTAGACGTTCTACTGTGAACTTTTGCTGAACTACTGTTTCTTATTGCAATGTTGGCCTTATTGTTAGTACCGTTATAATATCTGCTTGTTACAATTGCTGCAAAATTGATAGGTTTGTTGGAATAAAACACCGTTTGTAAAAATAATTACATAAATATTTAACATAAGTAGTTAACATAAGTTTAACATAAGTATTGGTGAAATCACTCTCAGCAGAAGCAATATGAGAAGAGCGAACGCTAACCAACGGATTTGTTTCTGCTTACCCACCGTCATCAACGCGGTTCCGAGCGTATCCTTGGCTTACATCACCTTGCTTCAAGTACAACGAGCCAGGTGTATCCTTTGGTGCCATCTACTGCTAAGAGATACACGCGCATGCTGTCTAAAAATCAGCAATATGTAATAAAAAAATAGGCATTTCCATTTAAAATATAAAACTACCCTATTTTCACCGACTATAGACGCCTATGTTGAAACTAAAATCGTTATGTTGTCGCAACTGCTGTCGGCAACTACAATCCTGTTGATGTAATTTTTTCCTTCGCCAAAGTCCTTGAATTATCAATCTGTACGCGCATCTCTTACAGCACGAGATCCCACCTTCCCACATCTCAGCTTAGATTTATGTCGCACAGGTCTACCGAAACTAACCTCAGGCAAATTTCTCAAATAATAGCTGAAACTGGCCAATTGGATGTTCTCTACACAGACATTTTACGTGCGTTCGACCTCACAGATCATTGTATCTTATTGTTGGCGCCTGTAAGGATTTTCTTGAATTGATACGATCATATCTTCTACGCGGCATTAATGATGCTTACTTAAATGGTTTTAAGTACCGACTTTATTACTCAACCTCTTGGGTATCGCAGGGCTAGCCGACGCAGATTGCTACTAAGATCTACCATACTCAATGAAGTTGTAGTTTTGCAAGGAACACAGATAAGTATTTTTTACTATCTGTACACACGTCTTATCTTTACTATTTTACTGTCCGTTTTGGATGTAACATCTGTTGGGCATGTAATAAACTATTACTATTGTTATTATTTATTACTCACAATTTGCATACATTGTAGATCATGCCGCTTCCTTTTAGTATACATTTAACAAAGTAGTAAGCAAACACGGCAAACTCGATATATATACAAACTCAATGTAAATTTTTTTTTTTTGGTAGAAATTTTATGTTCGAAAAAACTACAGGGACGAGAGTTGTCCTCGCAAACTGATAGTAGCTGGGCAAAACTACTAACGCTGTCACTTAATACTATTAAAACAATTAAAAAGTTATCCAAAAGTTTTTTTAAGACCCAGAAATATTAACGCAAATAGCGAATTGTTGCGTTTAAGTTTCACTTAAATCGGTGAGTATCGATTAATGGTGTTTTCTTGTCACAAATGGCGAAGCACCCAAAGCGCTACAGAAGTCTCCCTTGATTTCAATATTTTGTTTACAACATGCATGCACATCAAAATGAAAGGCAAGGCAGAACAGAAAGCGCACTTACATATGCATACCCTACGCGTATAAATTTTCACTAGTGTTCAACCTTCTTCGTGCGGCACGCGTTATTTTATAGAAATCCTATAAATATTGACACGTCCTCGGAGGTAAATATGTACCGAAGACGAACATTAATATTGTAGGACGTCGACTTTTGTGCGTTGCGGCAAGGAAAGCCTTCATAATAGTTGGTAGAAAGACAACTTCCTTCAGGGGTTAACGCTTAAATATGTACTATATTGGAAAGCGTACAGCGTATTACATGAGCTGCAATTTCTTTTTAAATTAGTTGTATTCTTTAAAACATTAAATAGATTGCTAGAAAAATGTCAAATATAAGTTAAAGTAATATTGTGACTTCTTTACTTTTCATATCTATACTGTAAAGTAAATTGAACATACATTATTTCCACTTTCTGATGAATTACTATTAACATGATCTAAAGAATAAAGACATTTTTGGTGGTAGAGAGTGAAATATGTTTTTGGAAAATATTCGATTTTATTGTTTTATTTCGAACAGAAACAAGTTCACTTTTGTTTTGTAATGAAGGTCAAGCACAAAATTGATATTTCTTAAGACAAAAATTGATGTGCCTGAGCGCTCTTGGATGACTTCGCTCCATCAGAAGTTATTCTAAGTCAGCGGTTCTCAAACTGTGCGATGATCCCTCTAGCGGGAGGGGCATGAAAGCAGTACAAGCTTTAATGCCAATAGAGCTCTACCATCTACTGCGAGAAGTTTGTAGAAATTTGACTTCTGTGTTCATTTCAATAATTTTATCGTTCTGATGTGTCAATGTCAGCATGGCTGTAGTGCCACACAATTATTCAAATTTAGAATATGTAAGTGTGTTTTTTTTTTTTCGGTTTTTGTAATATGAACACTACGCCTGTTGTTCAAGAATATTGTCAACGGTTTCCACATCAGAGAAATCCCGATAAGAACATATTTAGGTCAATGGCAATATTTTTGAACATTTATTAAAAGAACGCTATGATTAAAAAACGTTTGCAATTTTATTTATTTGCAACTTGAAAACCCATGAAAATGAAATAAGAACATGTGAGTGTTTTTACCTTATTTTCATGATATACACTCCTGGAGTTTGGTCTGTTCCTCCCGATTCATCCTGTATATGACGCATGTAAGCTTTCAATATTTTACGTCACATAAGTTGCGCTCTTCAACGCTTCCAAATACTTCGACTGCGTAAATTGACCGTGGTACAATGTTGCATAACATACAATAATCAATTAAAGAGCCCGTTGATGTCGTTCGTTAATAATGTCAATACATTTGCATAGAATGTGTTCTGCCGACTTTAAATCTTGGCAAAGACAACAGAATTGATTTTCAGCTTTTCCTAATTTATGTAAGTGATATTTTAGCTGACAGCTACATTGAAAGCGACGTTTTAGAGCTGCATGACAGTGTTCTCACAAAGGAAGCTCAAGAACTATAAATCGCAGACTTTTATGAAACATTGTCATGTATTTATATACATAGTGTTTTAGAACAAGCACGGACGATGCATGTTGTGTTTATTTCATCGAATTTCAGGAATCGGTTTTGATTTCTTTTTTGCCAGTAAACAGTGTATGCGAAGGTGTTTCACATAACTACACAGGTGTCCATAACATTTTATGTTGAAAATCATGGCAAGATTATATCACACATGCCTATTTGTAATAATTTTGGAGCGATTTGCTAACGAACAATACGTCTCCCTTGTCTGGGCAACTTGGCACAGAGTCGTTGCAATATATGTAAGAATTCAATTTTTATCGAAATTCAGTTCATATCGTTTTGCAGTGTGGGTAGCGAACATGCTTCATATCAATCCAGCAAATATTATTCATCCGTATATATCTGATATAAGCATTCGTGAAACAACTTTCGCAACAGAAGCTATGGAAGGATTAGAATTTGAGGAGTTATTGAAACAGCAGTTGAAGACGAGATTTCGTCATCCTACGGTTTAGAAAATGCAGAAGAAGAGTACGAGGAGATATGTGTTTTGGCAGACGATAATATTATTCCATATTACAAAAGCAATGTTGTTGAGTTTCGGACTGGTTCGAAATCAGAGCGACGTTCGATAAGTTTTGTAAGAAGCAAATATAAGAAAGTAACATCGGTTCAGTAGTTGTACAGATAGGAAAAATATATACAACAAGGAGGAAGGAATAGGGATGAAGACTGGAAATTGCAGAACACGTATTATGTAAATTTTCAACAGTTATGAATCAAAACGTCATAGTACACGAGATAAACCTGAGGTAGTGGGCGCTATCCCAATAACATTATTTATCTATTCAGGAACTTATTTTTGTCGGTTTTAGAAAGCATTCTAAAAACTGCATACTTCCTACTGTATCATTCGGTGATGTCATACTGTGTTACCTGTTGTACTCTTGTTGTGGGGCCCGTCGCGACATCGAATCTTTGGTTTACTTCTATTTTGGGGAATTTGCACTTCGCAACTTCATATTTTAACTCCTCCATATCAGTATATTATGGATTGTCTTTTGCATATAAAATATAACATCGATAGTTATGACAAGAATGTAACGTTTCACAGGTATCATACTCGTTATAGAGATGAATTAGCTTCTCAGTTTCCACGTGTCAATTGTATACAAATAGGTTTCTCGCAACAGAGTAAACGACTTTGTAATGCTATATAACAGATAGGGCAATGTTTTTGAAAATACAGCAAAGAAGTTATTAAGTACCAGAGCGCGTTTTATTCCGAGGATGAGTATCACGAGTGTTTTACGTCATTGCAATCCAGCTCGCTGTAATTATTAATATATACATTAATTAAATTGTACCCACTGTAATATTATTCTCAAGTAATCCATGGGGACTCTGTGTGAGATAATGGTTAGGTTGGGAAAGTTAAAGGAAAGATCCAAAATTTTCTCACAAATTCTTTAATTCCAACCGGCCGTCTAATTTGGAATAAAAGAATATGTGAGAGAAATTTTGGATCTTTTCTTCAATTTTCCCAATTTCATATTGCTTTTGACGTGTGCAAGTGTTATTATTATTAATTTTCAATTTCGGACCCATCAAAGGCATATTCGTAGCTTCGTAAAGTGTTTTATACAAATACGTTCTCTTTACGGCTGCATGTCAAAAAGAAAACTAATGTGAAAGGATTAAAAATCGACACAACACTTAAAAGCAGAATTCACAATCAGTGTAAGCTTAACCTTTCTCTATTCTGCTTCTACACTATAGCTGCATACTGATACGGGTAATCGATTTGCATACATTTCATCGCTGTAACAGCTTGTTCCTGGTTCCGCACGCATATCTATCTCGTGCACCTAGACATAAAAGGAATTGGAAAACTTTTATTACACCACGGATGTGTTGTCGGGGGGTTCGAAATAATTTATTTTGAGCGTGTGTCGTACAAGGTGAATACACGAATACATTTATTGTTACCACACGCGACATCTGGCACCGATAGTTCAGAAAATCCTGCCAGAAGCTTGAAAATAGAATAAAGAACATTCAGTAATTAGTAATTCAAGAATCATAACCTATTGGTTTTCTGAGAAATTTTGTATTAGAATATGTTGCTTAAAGAACATAGTACTTTTTTGGATATGGAATCGTAGTTACCATTTTTATGTCGCTAAGCAGGGTAAAGTAAAAAAAATTCCGGCGTCTATTTCTTTTTACGATTTTGTTGTTAATAAATAAATGCATAGTTACACCTTAAATTTATAATTCTGGCAGTTGTAAATTTCGAAAGTAGTAGAATTAGACATTTATTAGGTATACAAAACTTGAAATAGTTTCCTCAGTTCAGTTAAGCCATAGACTTTGTCCGATCGACCTTGAAAATTGCCCTACGAGTATGTTAATTGTACCTCCTTCTTTCTATCGTGGCTTTTTGTTTGTATGCGAGCGGTGTTTTGCTAAACAATTGCAATACGTTTTATCAATTTTTGCTTGGATTCGAGTATTTCACTTGCTAAAGCTCAAAATTCTATATAGCCACCTGAGACTAGAACATAAGTAGAGCGCAACATTCTAGCTTACCTTCCAGTGGTGTTTAAGAGCGAGAGGTTGGGGGGATACAGAGCTACCTCGTTACATGTCGACACTTCCCGACCTTCTATGCTGCGAAGTTGATAAGTGTCGGAATTGAGCGAAGAGCATTGAAAATTTTGAAAATGCGTAGAAATGTATCAACTTTGTCTGTTTGCTAACAGGGTAAACACATATTGACGCCAATTTCCAGACTTAGTATATAGTAGTAAAGGAATCGGGAGTTTAGCTTGCGATGTTCAGTGTGTGCTATATATCGTTTGCAAAAATCGGACAAACAATGTTCCGTCAGTTTTAGAAGAAATACAATCCAACGTGGGAACTACCAAGTCCGCAACCGCTACATAGGTATTTGTCATCAGTGCGCGAGAAGATTGAGAATTATGTGAAAACCCCAGTAAAAAATGTACGGTTGTGGCTAACTATAGATGAAACTACCATACAGATATTTAAAAAAATTCCATAATATCGATTGTAGCACGGACAATGACCTTGAAAGGGCCGTTACTCCCTTATTTGCTAGCCTGTAAAAGACAGCAAAGATGTACTGCCGAAGCTGTTCATAATGTATTAGTTAGAACACTAGACAACTTTGAAATTTCAACAAAGCAAGTGTTAATGATGGTTACCGATGCTGCCGCGGTTACGCTTCGCACAGGCCAATTATTCAAAGCTGCTCAACGGAATTTGCTGCACATAACATGTCTGCTTCATGCTTTACACCTTGTAGCAGACACTATGCGAAAATGTTATCCCGATGTGGATCAACTAATAGCACAGACGAAAGCTTTCTGTTATTTTGAACAATTTAAAAAGATCAAATTAGTGATTTTACAACTAGACGCTGAAGAAACTGTTACTAAACTTTGTTTTGGAAAGAAAAAGTGTCCATTTAACCGGAAATTTGATGAATGCTATAGTTGTATTGGCTTATACTACAAAGAAGATCGCTACTTTCTTCATACATAAACGTTTTTGTTACGTTTTGTGTTTGAGCATCTTATAGAGTCCTTAGGTTCTGACTGGAGTGGAAAAATATTGTCCCTTCGTCATACTGACAATATTGTCTCTTTGAAATATTGGGGTTGAGCGGAAAGTTAACAAAGAGTAAAGTAAAAAATCTTTCGTTTTTTCTTGTATGAATTGCTCGAGGTGTGCCAATTTCATTATCGACGTCCAATTCAATACTAAATCCAAAAATTTGTTATCGCCAAAACTAAAAAAAATTAAGAATCGCTTTTGCAGTCCATTCGTTAGTCCTTGTACTGATGAATAACTTACCATAAGACATATTAAGCGAGATATAAACTATTAGATAATGCCGTAGGTCCTCTGAGAAGAGTATTCGGTTTTGGCTGTAGTAATTTCACCAACGAAGTTGCAAGCATTTTAAAACCATGTGTTCATTAATATGGATCGTGTGTTTAAGGGGTTTACGATGTCAGAATTCTACATACGTGCCTTGTACACTCTGTGAGATCTTTATGGAGAATTCTTTTGCATATTCCAAAAAAATATGATCCATATTCTAAATGAGAGCTAGGTTTCCAATCCATCGAAAGTCCTTCTATCGAAAAATCGTACAGGTAGATAAGTAGTTGAGTGAATATTAAGACTCAGAAAAGTAGCGAAACGAAAAAGGAAATGAAACGTAACTATTACAATAACCAAATTGAAATACCGCTACCCTCAATGTCAGGTGGCATACGCGTCTTTTTTAATCCTAAATTAGCGAGAACCAGTGTGTAAACGACCGTTATTCCTTGTGAAATAATCATTTCATTACACTTAACTAACATTAGATGCACCTTTTAATAATCTTTAGCAGTAAAACTGAACTAACAGACCAAGCGAAAACAAACTTTAAAGTTACGGCTTACTGATCGCAGTCATGATTCAGCGAAGACTAAACCGGAATTTAGCGGTACTAAATCTAAATTCAGTACCTCTTTGTTAAATCATGAGGTTACTCTGAAGAGATTCCGATCTAACACAGAAACAAGTATTTTTTGACAAATTCATTTTACTCCTTGTAAGTGTGTACTGTATGTACTACTATATGTACTTACACGTGTGTTTCCTGCGATAAAATTAAAAATCGGTCAATTTAAATTGCAACTAAATCTAATTTAAAAGTGGATTCACTTCATATTTGCTTGTGTAAAGTTTTAATGTGATGATCCGTGTATAGACTATAAAAACATAGTGCGGAATCTTCTTTTTGTTCCTGTCGGCAGAAGTACGATGACGAAGCTCGAAGCTCAATGGATGGACGATGCGGTGTCTGCCGATCAATGATTAAATCATCAAACTCTGCACTGCTACGCTTTGGTTAATGCAAAAGTACTTCTCATGTTAAATGCGCTAGCATATCTACTGAGGAATATCAAGCTATGACAACAAATAAAAATATTAAGTGGTTCGTGGGCATTTCCTTTCACACAATGAAACAATTTAATGATTTAATAGTCAGTAGCGAATAACCAATTGTTTTGAAGCCAACAAAAACTTGCATTTGAGTGTGTTGCTGAATCATTCCACTTCCATCCTGCCCATGCTTAAAAAAGAGAATTGAAGTTCAAAAAAGGACAAAAAACTCCGATAGCGTATAGCAATTTATTGCAGAGAGGTTCGATGGTTATCTCAGAATGTTCAGTGCTTTGGAAAGAAAGAGGGTGTGCAGCATGTGTTTCGAAACATTGGTTTTGGAGAAATGGAAATTTCCTTGATGAACCTAAACGATTATAAACTCTAAGTTGTGAAATGTAAATGTGAAAAACCCTTTCCAGCGCCATAGTGTTCGAGTGCGTGATTTAATCAAAAGCGCATGTACTCTTAGAAACATATGTTGTAGAAAACGTGCGATAGTAACAGCAAATATTCACATTAGAAATTTCTAAAAGAACAAACTACCTTAAAGGCGTTGCATTAGAGAAATTTGATTCTCAGTGAAGAAATATACTATTCCTTGTAGTTAAAGAAATTATGCATTCGCCCCAAGTTGTTAGCGCTTTAATCACACATCCTAAACAGAAAATATTCTAAAAAGGATGTAAAAGTTGTCACAACTATAAAAGTTTCGACAATATTGAACAAGAACTAACAGGTAAAGGTTTCTTTACACTACGAGGTAAAGAAACAGCACGTAATTCTGGAACTAATGGGTCGATAACGACTGTTAGTAGAAGAAGGTAAGTACTACTGAAAAAACTACTCAAGAGCTCTTCAAATCAGAAGCCAACTGTTTTTGAAGGAGCGTCATAAATCTGCCTATCTTCAGATTTCTAGAGAAAAATGACATCATTTTTACTGACTAAAAAGATAATTCAATGTAGGTAGTTCTGATGGTACCATACACATGATTATTACAATATTTCACCAGCGCCTTTTTATCGACGCAGAGCTAAATTCCGCGTTTAACAATCGCCCGATTACATATTGTTCGGAGGAAATTTTTAAGAGTAGGCACAACGAAGTCTGATAACATATATCTATCGCAAAGGAAGATCCGACCTTTCGAGGGTTATCGAACTGCAGGTATTTTTGCGAACGCTGTTGCCGATAGCTATGCGAGTTATACGCGACTTCGACGTAGGCGATAAAGCGAGTTCAGTCATCTTCGAATTACGTTGATGCATGATTTGATCTCAACGAATTCCTAGCTTAAACGAACTTCCTCGAAAATTGTCAATGCCATATCTTACTCCTTAGAAATTCTAAGAAAATTTGTCTTTATTATTTATTGGTTATTAGAATTATAGTTTCAGTTATAGTTTTTATTAGGCGAAAGGTTATCATTATCATCATTATGGCATAGATGCCTTTCGTCACTGCCAACTTACCAGACCCATAGCAACAAGATCTTTTTCCTTCAATTCAGTGGATGCAAGAAATAACATACTGAAATGTTGGCGTCGTTCGCGACTGATGGCTACACATTTACATAGAATGCTTAGTGCTTAGAACAAATGAAAGGCATGTTCGCAGCTTCTTTCGCCAGCTTATTTGCGTTTTCGGTTCCTTATTCCTTGGCGACCACCGCAAAATAACGTCATTATTGCGTCTCAATTGCTTTAGGTTGTGAACACAGTCGCAGATTGCCTGTTTAATCGCTGAATATTTATAGTTGCGCCTCGTATCTCTTTCCCGAAGTTTCTTGCGATGCACAGGTTAGGGAGGTTTCAAAATTCTTATTTGAAATATACAGGGTCATTCATGTTATTTGAGGCGAAGTATCATTTGATTTTGGTGTAGCTTTAGATTTATTTTTGGAGTGGATAGGGTCCTGTTAGTCCAAAAATTGAGACTAAATAGTTGCAAGTATTAAACGTCAATAACTTGTTTAATTTAAAAGACGCAGGCTGTATTTTATGTGGACAACAGATGAAGAATTTAATTGTCTATCGAGTAGTATCGTGCTCTTCTATAGGTAACTCTTCACGTTTTCATGAAAAACGCAGGTTTTTAAAATACCTACTGCTTTTATAGCAAATGTTAATATTTAGTAAGCCGCCTATGGTATTTTTGATAAGTTGTATCATTATTTGTCTGTCAATCATCATCCAAATAAAGCTGTTTTCAAATGATTATTGACTTAATTTAGACAAACTGGGAGTGTTCAGTATAAAAAAAAGAAGACATAGAAAGGAAGACGATGAAACCAAATTAGCAGCGATTGTTTCTTTAATTAAAAATTCCATTGCGCAGAATATCAACATTGACCAAGCAGGCGTCTCAAGGGCTCTACGAAAACTTAGTTACCGCACTTGCTAGTATTTTTTTTAGTAATGAATGCAAGTTTCACAACAATGGATTTGTTAATAGACATAATTTTCACTGTTATTCCGGTTCCAATTCAAATCATCTAAGAATAGTTAATAATCAATATAAGTGGTCAGTTAGAGGGTGGGGTGGAAAAGTGGATCGATGTTTAATTGGTCCCTATTTTTTCGAAAAACATGTCAATATTTTTAGATTGTTCACAGATCATAAAGATATTACTTTGGACATACGAGGAACGATCGTGTTCAAATAGATACAACTCCGGCATATTTTCATTGTGGAGTACGAGAATTTGAGAAATTTCCATTTCAAAAAACGATGAATTTCGTTTTATGGGGATACGTAAAAGGATTCGTTTATGCACGTCCAACAACACCAGATGATACGAAGGAGCACACCAGAGGAGCTTTTCGAAACATAAACCCCGAAATGCTCTCAAATGTTGCTGAAGAATTTGAAAAGAGAATTCGTTCATATTTGGAATCGGTCGGTCGTCATAAAATACAAAATATTTCAGAAACCGTTAAAGTTAACTGATATAAACTTTAATTAAGCTCACTTTTATTTCGCGATCTATGTTTTTATTCCAAACATTTAATTTTTTTTATTTTACACGCTTAGATTCTTTCGCAGGTAAACAACCATACCACATTACGCCACAGTCCTTGCTATTATTCTTTAGCAGAATAAAGTCGTTTATTTTGTGATTCAATAATCCGTTACTTTCGGTTTATACGTCGTAGAAATTATAAGAAAAGTTATATGAATTATAAGACTAAGGCCGATCATAGTTGGACTTGTGGAGTGATGAATAGCAACGAAGAACCACAGTTACGGACCGGCAACTGTCTTAATACGCTGCGTTAGGCTCCCAAAATATTTAGTTTCCATTCGCGTATGCGTGTAAGCTTTAGGACTAGTACAAGTAACTGAATAGTAACATATCTTCATTTCAACTTTCGAGGGTAAATAAATTATGTAGAAGATTCTCCCCGTAATTTCTAATTTGCTTGTATTTACTTCATCTACCACCATAGTGGGGTTTTAATTATGTATATTTTATTGCATATTGATCCTAAAATTCGTGTCCTTGAATCTAGTTTCGTTGTAATGGTGGTCGCTACAGATTTTCCAGAATACGTTATGCATGTAAGAGCGCAAGTAGTTATGCGACTGAACCAAAATGACTCATAAAATATGCAAAATAGAGCGCGCTTCGTACAAATCTGTATGCGGCCCTTAAAAGCCAGCGCTTTTTATCTGCTTTATTCCACGTCGTTCTTCCGTACGCTGTATTAATTCAATTACTATTACAGCGTCGCCCACGAAATTGACTTCCATAGTGCATATTAGGTAGGTACCCAACTACAGCAAGTATAATCGACTGGTTAAAATTTCAGACAATTTTTTTTCAAGTCGTTTCTGAAATCTATGGTGTGCTATTTGATAACTATGTTTGATAGAAGCAAACTAGGGAGGATCTGTGAAAAATATCGACGCGGTTCGAAGGATGGCTATTTTTGCCCGTTAAAAGGCATAATTGCCTATGCTTTGGGCGGTGGTGAGTATAATAACGAGCGTTCGGAAATTGTATACGGTAGTGGAAGTATGCTCATTCGAAATAAAATATTTTTAACAATGTCACTTCCGTCTAAGCGGAAACGACCTCTAAGTTTGTTATTTTAAATAGAACGCTCTATATTCTTTGGCATTTCCGAAGTTCCGAAGTTGACCTGATATATACAGCTGCTGCTTTTGGCTTCAGTCCATCACTTATTCGACTTCTAAAGTCCTATTTGACCAACAGAAGCAATTATGTTTTTTATAATGGATTCAAATCTTTCGAATTTAGTCCGTCTTCAGGTACTCCACAGGGTTCGAATTTGCGTCCATTATTATTCAATCTTCTTGCTTCTTAATTCAATTTTCTTGCTTCTGTATCTTGCCCTGTTCTAGCCTACGTAGATGATTTAAAAATATTTATGCCTATTAAGAACTGGAATGACGTTATTGAGCTATAGCGTAACCTTAATACGATCACCGATTGGTTTGCCTCTTCAAAGCTGCTGGTCATTGTGAACAAGTGCTGTCACATGTCATTCACAAGGAAATTTAACTCAATTCCTTCCACTTACTCCATTAACAGCCAACCACTTTTGAGAGTTAATGAATTTTGCGATCTTGGAGTTGTTTTTGATAGTCGTTTGAGCTTTGGGCCGCATATCAACCACCTTGGTAATTCCGCATCGAAAGTTTTAGGCTTCGTAATGCGCACCTGCAAATACTTTGAGAATACTTTGCTGTAACCAAACTCGAATATGCTTCACCTGTTTGGTCACCGCACTACATCTATCTACAACTCCAAATTGAGAAGATTCAATGGAGATTTCTCAAATTTTTATCCTTCAAGATTGATGGAACATCGATTATGGTGCTCTTCTCGATCGACATGGGATGCACACCGCGGCTTCTCATCGGGAACAACAGAGTGCACGTTTTGCCTGGAAGTGGGTGCGTGGCGTCCTTGATCGTCCCGACTTGCTTTCTTCCATGAATTTTCTAGTTCCTCGCACATCTTCACGTTCTTCTCCAACTTTCTCCCTTCCCGTACCTCGAACAAATCTGTTATCCTTTTCTCCCATTACTTCCATGTGCCGCATAACCGATACACTCTATAGTGATGTATTTTTTAGTAAAATTAATGAATTTTGAGTTTTTTTTTTTGTCTTCAATTACTATTCTTAGTATTGTACATATTTTTTGTATACTGTCCTGTAACTGGAAGCCGTTGGACAATAAACTATTATTATTATTATATCATAATAAATATATAAAACAGCCCTGGACAATGAAAATAGGCTGCTCTAAATATTTATCAAAATCACTGTTGTTTGAGATATCGGTTATTGTTGATAAAATAATTATTGCAAAATGGAAATTTATGCAAGTAGTGAAATTTTATATATATTGTATATTTATGGAGGACGCCATCAAATGATTCAAAGAACATCCCGAACTTTTAATGATAAATATCATCTGCCTCCTATGAATAAAACCAAATTTAAGCGAATTAAATAAAATATTTTGCAGTTTTGGAAAATTAAAGCAATAAACCCAGTAACAAACGATGAGGACAATGAAATAGATGTTTTGGCATGGTTTCATGCTAATCCAAACAGCTCAATCAGCGCTTGTTCAACAGACCTAAATGTTTTGTTTTCTTCTATCCAACGAATTTCGAAGAAACATAAAATGCACCCATGTTCTCTACTTACTATGCAAGCTCTACACCCTGGAGACAATGAAATGAGAATAGAATTTCGTGAGTTTATACTTGCTAGAACAACAGAGGACCTGAATTTTTTATCTGAAGTTATTTGGACGAATGAAGCTAATTTGACAAAAGAAATAATAAATAAATTTATGAAGGTAATTTAAATAGTTAGCGATACCTTAATATTTTACGATAAGTGGTTGTAGCATTTCTGGAAAATTTACGACTTAGTGTACTCCGAGGTTGCTAGTAACAATTGGACCCAGTGCATTCGTTGTAAGAAATTTATTCTATAATTATTTGCTAATCGGTGGATTAGCCGTATCGGGCCTTACTGGTGGCCACCTAAGTCCTGATCTAACGCCTGCAGATTTTTTTCTATGGGGCCACATAAAAAATTGTGTATTTTCACGTCCAGTTGTCTATTATGATGATTGAGTAAACAGGGTTCAAAGAATTAAGGCGTGAGCAAGTACAGAAGGCTACAGTGCTTGGAACATAATGGTGGGCAGTTTGAGTACTTGTAGTGAATATATGTATGTATTTTATTCTCTTATTTTTCAATACTGTTGCGCGCTCCAGGCTGAAATAAATTCAATCAAACAATGGTTTCATGTTAACAAACTCGCAACAGATGTAAACAAGCGCGAAATACTTACCTGTCCATTCAAATTGTGTATACCTATGTTTATGATGGCTCAAAATTGTTGCGCTGCTCAGCGATAAAAGATTTGGGATTACATTTCGGTAGTAGATTTACTTTTGTTGAGCATGTAAATCGAACTTCCTCATCTGCATTGAAGATGCTGGGGTTCGTGGGTCAAAATAGAATGTCGTGTGCCTGCCGCCAAGATACTGTATTACTTTTACTTACGGATCAAGATTGAAATATGCTTCCTTAATTTGGTATCCCGTATATAGAACATATAAGATTACACTAGACCAAGTCCAACGCAAGTTCCTTAAATACTCGTATTTTAGAGATGAAGGTGCGTTTTCACTCCGCGGTTAGGATTACAACTTACTGCTGCAAGAATTTAATACGCTTTCAATGGAAAAGCGTTATATGATTAACATTATCAAATTTTTGTATAATACTGTACATAGTAATAACATCGACTGTAACTATTTTTCCTACCTGGACATTCACCTAGACACAACATTACTTTTACCCCCCAATGCCAAGAACTAATGTTTCCTATTTTTATAATGTGCAACAATTTTAATTGCGTATTAGTTGACTGCGACATTAACATCTCTTTCCAATATTCTTGGAATGGCAGTCCGAAGTATCTGAATTCACAAATCTTTAATTTGTTGCTCTCAGTAGATTTGTACTTTGCGATTTAATTATGTTAAGTTGCATGTTCAGTGTTTTAACGTTTCTGTTAGTAGGGTTTAATTGAAATAGTCTAATTTATTATTATTTCTGTTAGCTTTGTCCTATGATTGGGTTTTGCAATCTGTTGGAGAAATATACATTACAATTTATAACTCGCGTTGAGCGACACTGAAAGCTTTGACAATTTTGGTAATGCGAATGACGTTTAACATACTTTAAATATTAATTAAACATTATTCTGACATGTTTAGTAGATGCTTATGAGCTATTCAAGTGGAGCGTTGCCAACAGAAAAAATAAATTGATATCAATATCTTTAGATTCGATTTGAGTACTATGTGGTGCTATCGTACACTGAGAAAAAAAATGATTGAACCAATGCAAAATTAGCAATGCATTTTACTTTTTTGCTTGGAACAACTGAATTATTTTGACATTTTTGCAATGGTCGGTAGGGATGCTGCTGGTACTTAATATACCTAAAAATCAGTTCACCCAACTAGAAACTAGATTTGACGTTCACTAGGTAGGTGATTCAAGACATTCATTTCTCTCAGTGTGCAGCAGATTTACGGTAATATGCCCACCATAGCAACGATATTTTACCATAAACTAGTAAAATTTCTAAGCAGTCCTGCTACATTTTAAATTTATGTAACTTTTCTTATATTTACCTACTGCTGCTGCTATGTTCTATGAACAAGTAAAATGCATTGCTAATTTTGCATTGCTTTAACAATTTTTTTTTCTCATTGTAGCGTTCAGATTTTGAAAAGAAAATGTGGTAGGTCGGGCAGACTGCTTTTGTATATAAATGTAATAGTTACCACTTCCTTTTAAAGTTTCTTGTAGATAATAAACTAGATCTTGTCTACTAGAAAACCACAAAACCTCTACAATTAGTGCTCATAATACCCGCTACAACTATGGCTACGCTTGAGCGTCTTAAAAACTGCATAGAGAATCCTATGGCAAATGCTTAACCAACGAATTTACAAATATTGTCCATAGAATATGAATTATTAAGCAAAATATCTAATGAATACCCATTTAATGTTGTAATACTTTTGCTGATATATCTATTAAGCCACAATTTTGTATCGTGATGGCAACTGTCGCTACGGCGAAAACGGCCTAGACCCCGTGCGATATTTTTGAGGTCTAAGTTTAATTCAAGTTCAGTCATTTGAAACAGCACTCGGTTTTCTACGTAATGCGCTAGCATAGAGAGAATCCGTAAACATCTGTAATTCATCTAGTAGACATTATTACTTGCAATTTACTTAATTAAGCTATCGGGCGGGTATCAAGAGTGATACTGTAGAATTCACGACAGAAAAATACCTTTTAATTGGATAACAATTTCAATTTTACAACATTACACCATGATATTTTTAAAATGTTATATTTGTTGTGCAAGTTGCTAGAAACCATTAGTAATTAGTCGCTACTAAAGTGCACAATACGTAAATCATTGTAAATAGACCACTCAGTTTATTATCTACAGTAAGGAATAAATGTTGAAATTATTTGTAACTCTTACAAAATCAGAAGCGCTTTTGTATCTGATGCAGTAGACATTGGTAATGGAAAAACTAAAGAGGAATAAAAGTTTTAGCCAAAATGGTGGGACGCTAATTGTTATTTATAGTGACTGAAATCAAATTATCAACAGAACCTACTACCTGTTGTGGATGAAAGCTGTACAAAACTATAGTAAAGTTGAGCAGTTGTATTAGAGTTATGTGGAGTTTTCTACATATGTAGCAAGGTTCTTTGAAAACCAACATATTCTTGTAATGTTTTGAATGCAAACAATAGATTTAAAGAACTTTTGAGATTAGCACTATTGCATAGTATCAACAAACATAACTGACAGATCTATCCGACAAAGCAACTACAACGCGCTTCCATTTAACACGAAAGCCATTTAGTCCGATGTTATGTTCAGAAGCTATTAGCACAATTACGTATCGCGTATACAAAACATGTTTATCCTCGCATATTACTTGGCTTGGTTGCAATCTCGCCGCTCGCTCGCTCGCCCCGATCCGTTATTAAGTTACGGGAATAACGGACCCGAACTACCCTCTAAACTTGCCAACCATTGTCCCGGAAAACGGAGTCGAGTTTCACTCATGGGAAATCATAAAAGTAATGTTACACTTGCGAAACGGGATTGCCGGACCTGACCGCACAGCGTCGTCGCGTACTAGCGTGCGATGCTGTTGCCGCGACGATGACAACCGTCCTTTCCTGTTCCTAATGCGATATTTGACCGCCGCCGAACCGCCGAGCGAACCCGGAGAACGGATGATGTTACATTTAAATCATGCTCCGTTTGACCGGTCGCATTATCGATGATGGTTTTGTTGCCCGTTAAATAGTCCAGATAGGTAGGTAGATATGAATGCATTCGTGGATACTATGTTGGCTGGTGTTCGTACAACTGTTCGCATATGATGGTACATAGTTAAATGATGAATGTGGCAGTTAGTGGAATTTGGAACTTTGCGTTCGTGTTCATTTACATTAACGCAAATAATGATCGATTACTTTAACTACATAAATTCTCATATTTACTACACTTAGGTGCATCGCGTTTGGATAACATCAATGAGTAGATATTTGATCAACGATAATTTCATTTCTCTTAACTAATGTAGTAATAATAATAATATCTGAATACGTATCATTAGATTCTTGACTCGATAAGTATTTCAAATGAAAAGTATCACCATCAATTTTTTTTCCAAACTTATGGGATTAGAATAAATCCCTTAGATTGGATTGTATTTCGTCTAACAGATAAATATTAATTTGTAAAGATTACACATAATGGCCATGATTCTATGCGCTGCGAGCCTTCCATCCCAATAGTAAATATTGGAGTGCTCCAAGGCTCAATCCTGGGTCCAATTCTGTTAAACATTCTATCTGACATTATACTTTTTCTCTAATTGCTTCATTATCAGTTATACAGGATGATACTACGACTATTATAGCAGGAAGGGGCGACGAACTAGAACACGAAGCAAATGCGCTTATTGCATGATACACATTCATTATTATTGTCATTGTCAATTACAAAAACGATGTTAGCATACACATTTACTGAAGGGACAGCTTCATTTAAATACTTAGGCCTTAAATTTAGAAAAAATAGGAGAAAAATGTAAAACCTCTCATTGCTAAACTAAATAAAGCTCTATTCCAACTAAGAGGATAAAGAATATTCTTGACTTTAATACACTCAAGGTAATATACTATGCAGGTGCATTCTCAAGGATGTCATACACAATCACCGTCTAGGTATCGGTAGCTATTCTTCCGAAAATTCTTATTCGCCGGAAACGATTACTTCGACGTAAGTGTAAAATTGATGACAGAGCCTCATGCAGACCTTCTCTTATCCAACACAGAATAATTTCAATAATGTGTATCTATATACTGGAAATTGCTTGTTATGCGCATAAAAAAGAATTGTATTAGCTTTAGAAAGCAATAGCGAACAGGGCTACACACTCAGATGAAATCATCCGCGTGAATCGGTATCATTTTGTAATCAAAGTCTCATCATCTTTCTAATAACTAATAAGATATAAATGGAAAATCATTTAAAACCAAAACTAAACATCTTTTATTAGAGCGATGTTTGTATAATTTAAACGAATTATTTACTCACAAGTTTTGTTAGTAAATATTACTAAGGTCAATATGGCTCTCTTTGACGTTCCGTGATTGTTTCTCTTTCTGGGATGGAAATATGGGGGGTTATCTTCGTTATTATTGGTTCCAACAACAAACAAATGTTTAAATGAATAACGCATTTGTATTAAAAAAAATCAAAATTTGCTATTTTTTAAGTGGAACATCCCCATATGTTGACGTTTTAAAAAAACTGTAGTAGTTTTCAACTTAACTTAAGGATACACGCATGCAGTCAAAAATTTATAGTAAACTGTTGTAATTCTATGGGAAGCCGGCCTTAAATTGCCGAAAATGTTTTAATAAATTTTTATATCATTTCCGAAATGTTATTTTTTACTACGCCACTGGATGCAAATGGGAAGCATAACCTGTACTATCGGAAGCTGGCATTAGTCTAATACTCGAGCTTCATATAAATTAATATACTTGTCCCATACGCTTGCCTAAAGAAAATCATCTGTTAATTCAGTTTGTACCGTTATGTCGGATTTCATATTTCAAGTGCACACGGTGGTGAAATTCTTAGAAAAATTGAGTTGAAATCTATCGACATTGTTCAAAACTTGGAGATGGTTGATGGAGATAATGCATCGAACCACCATTGATGAATGTATAAAGCGTTTCAAAGAAGGAAAGGAATTGTTTAAAGATGATGATCGCAGTGAGAAACCGGTAAGTTCAATAGGTGAGGGAAACCTGGCGGCGATTCAAGAAATTCTAAGGCGAGATCGACGAATATCACTGCAGGTGATCCATACACAGACAAACATGTCATATGATTCGACTTAAGCAATTATGTCTAATTAGAAACTAACAAATTTTCAAGCCGATGGATACAAAAACTTTCTGAACCAGTTTGATGCAAATCCTGAAGACCTTCTTTCTTGGGTAGTAACCGGTGATGGAAGATGGGTTTATCAATGTGAGCAAAATAAAGCCAAAATAGTGGTTGTCAAGTGCCAGTGACTATGTTTTGCGAGTGTTTCATAAAGACTTCATGGCGCTCTTATAAAAAACCGGCCCAGAAAATTACACGCTCGAGTTCTATTTCATCATGACAATTCGCCATTAAAGCTACTAAGGTCCATTTTAAGAGAATACCGTTTGGAATTACTTCCATATGTCCAGTACGTAGATCCGGGATTATCCCTTTTATTCTTTATACGAGGCGAATTCAATAATTACCTTGCCTTGGGAAAAGATGACGCCACTAGAATTGAAATAACTCTATTTTTTGTAAAAGTAACTTTTGTCGAGAGTCCTGTTGTGGTGAGATGTTTTCAATCATCGACTTTCTTTTTATAACCGGTAAATAAGAAAGATTCTCAACTACACTTCGTAAACCTACCAAACTAAAATTTCTCTCGGAATTCCTTAAAAAAATGTGGACCAAACATCTTTAGAAAAACAGATCATCTAATTTTGCAAATTACAAGATACTAGATTCTAGAGCAAAACTAAAAGATACCTTGCAGTAAAACATGATCATTCTGATTATCGAGTTGCATCTGACCAAGTTATGGACTACCAATTCAAAGTCACATAATAAGTTTGTATGAACTAAACTTATGAATGTATACGTATTAAGAAGATTTCCATAATATATAATTTATATGAAAATTTTATAACTGAACCAGGTAATGTTCACCACGCATATTCATTTTGTAAGCTAAAATTATCTTCATAAATAAATTATTATCTATAAATATGTCGACTATTCCGTCAATTGTGTAAAATCAACTCTTTACAGTGAAATTACCTTTATCTTTGTGAAAACATCACCAAAAATACCCTTTACCATAACAATACCCCTTGCAATAAGGTACCATTCACCACTTACACCGGTGCATATACACTGTTTGCTAAAACTATTGTTGCTTACAATACCTTAATGCCTATTCCAAAGTTCAGTATAACATTTAACCAATGATGTGATGATGAGTTTAGAATCTAATGAGTGAAAACGCTATGTGATTGTATTGTTCGCTATATTCCTATGTTAAAATTAGTATTTCCTATACTGCATTTAATGTATTTTCGCAAATATTCTATAGCCGTAACCATATTCGATCGCTGTGGTTGGTTTAATTCCTAAAAATTCATGAAAACTCTTGGTCACTTGTATTACTCTTAATTATGAGATAGTAACCCCAATGTGTTCTTGGATAATTTTAATATTATTAAGTCATACATAGTATGGTTGTAATAATTATCTGTTAAAATATTACGTGCTACAATTAATGTGCTTGTTCTTTTCACAGTAGCGTTACACATTACGTTTAAAGTATATTTTGTAGTCCACATTATCAAATACACTTGTACACGATAAAATACGTGCACAGACTGGCGCTCACTCACATCCGAGAGCCAGACAATAAGAAAATCAGATTAGCGCTTCTGATCCTATGAGCGTTGTACCAAAACAACGCGTAAATTTAATTTGCCTAAGTAACTTCGAATATAGAGACACACGAGGTTGCGGCAGACAGGCCGCAGTTTACATTACGTAGACAGGTTTCTTTTCCTATGCTTGTATACTACGTACGTATATGAATAAAACCTTCAGAGTCAGCATAAACGTGACGCAAATATATGTATCTGCCGGTTAAATTACGGAAGCTGTTACGTGCGGCATATCAACGACGATATAACTATTAGTATAAAGGCTGCCACAAATGACACGTTTTATTTGGTTCTAGATGTGTAGGAGGGACCTGCTGAAATGCACCTATCGCTTTCCCCTCGAGGTGAATTGATATTGATAAAAAATGCGATAGATCAAAGATTTCAGCTTTTCTAAATCTTTGAAGGCTGTATGCGATTGCATAGTTAAATAACTGCTTCGTATGGAACCAATATTATTACCAACCATTGAGCTTTGCACACTAGTGAAAAACATAAACCATGTCTATCAATTTGTCTTTGTAAGACTTAATTTTTCTATATTCAAAAATATTCACAAAACTGTCGCGTTAAAAGTGTCATAAAATGCGAGAGAATGGCCAACGTGTTTGTGAAAATGTGCAATGGGAATCTCAGTCGTGTTACACATATCACGTACTTTAGGAAATTTATAATGCTCACATTTAATAATGAACGTTTTGACTACTATTTAACAAACGATAATTGACGTGTTAGAGTATTTTTACTGGCTAAAACTTAGCAGAATTTAAAACACTTCACTATTACGCCTTACCACTGTTTCAGTGTTCCAGCGCCACAGTAGTCGAGTACGTGATTTAGCAGAATTTATTCTTGAATAGTACCGAAGAATAAGGAAATGTAATTCGCATTCTGCGGTACGATTCAGTAACTAACAGAGCAACAGTTATTTTACTTGAACTGCTGCCATATACGATGGCAGCCTGAAAAGTTTCTAACCTCGCCACGAAGGTATTCTGAAGGAATATTCTGGCAATATAACGGCACATGCGTGGAAAGACACTTTGAAAAACTTCAAGCATATTAAAACGTGTTCCGGATTTGGACCGTATCATGTCGTTTTTTCTTAAACGAAAACATGGCAGAACCGGAGGCAAAATTAACTGAGCGGGAAGCAGTTGTTCACGGTAACTAAGCATGTGAACCATGTCAAAAGCGAAAATCAATTGCTGGCAGTCCTGAAGAAGCCCCATATGGTTGTATGCGAAACAGTGGAGTCCAAACCCGGAATACGTTTAATTTTAACTGACTCTGGCCGTGGAAGCCTAGGTTATTATTTCAAACATATTGGACGTGCGGCTCTTATTTAACAGTCGTCTGTGTCCGTCGAATTTAGTGTTTCTGTAGAAGTGAAAAAAATCGAATATCTAATCGTCATTAAATCCTTGTATTTGAAAGGCAATACGCCAACGCCAATTTAAGTAGTGGTGGACGATGTTTACGGGGACTCTGCACCTTCATTTGCCTCAGTGACATTTTGTTGGTAGTACCAGCTTTGCTGACGATGAACGTTTGGAACGGCTCAAAAGAACAACCACTAAATATGGTACTAGGTGACTCTCAAATTAAGGTTAGACAGATAACAGAGGATGTGAGCATCGCGAACGAACATGTGTTTCTTAATTGTCGTGTATTGACTGGAGATTGGACTGCGAGAAGCTAATCGCGCGTCGGATGCCGCGCTTGCTCACTCAGGACTAAAAATAAATTCGTCTAAATATTTCCGAAGTCTTGTTGAAGCAGTTCAAGTGAAATAAGCGGGAGTTTTTGCCTCGGTTAATAACTGCAGATGAAACTTGGATACATCAATATACTCCTAAAGCCATAGCTCAGGACTAATTCGCTCTGACATAGGCGAGAACTGTTACATCGGCCGGGAATATGATGGCGATTTTTTTGGAATAGTCATGGAATTGTGTTAATCGACTATTTTGAAAAAGGAAAAACAATAATGGGGGCATACTATGCACCAGTCCTTGACAGGCTGCAAACAGAAATTGCGGAAAAACAGCCGCATTCGAAGAAAATAAGACTTTGCTCTCACATTTCAATGATCGCCATGACGAAAGTTCAAGAATTAGAGCTCGAACTGATAGACCACTATTCAACAGACCTGCCCCCCACCGACGTTTTGCTGTTTCTTAGGCTTGCTCAAAGTTTGGCTAGCAGGACAGAGACTTTCGTCGAATGAGAAGGCCATTACATTCGTAAACGCCTATTTTGCAGAACAAGATGCCAACCACTATTTGGACGGATTAAGCACAGGGGAGCATCGCTGGGAAGAGTATATAAACTTATAAAAAGACTATGTTCAGAATTTTACAAAAAAAAATTGCTTCTGTGTTAGGTTGGAAATTTTTGAGACTTTCCTCGTATTACTAGGTATTATCCTGACAAACTTTGAGTCAATTCGGCAATTTGCATTGCAACAATACCTTTATAATTCTAATTTGCACTTCCAGAACTTCCTACAGTTTTAGTCAACTTTATGTTGCATTAATGTAGAAGTAACGTTAAATAAGTTTTCTAATGTGAAGGTAGATTGGACAAAAGAAACTTAGAGAGAACTTAGTTCTGTTTTCTAATTTACAAGTTAACGTCGACTGGGTCGATGAGGTATCTGCAAGTGTTTCAACATTTGTTTTAAAAGTTTCTTAATTATTCTACAAGATAAATATGACAGTTCGATATATGTCCGTAATAAGCATAATGCTATATAGACATGGATCTGTAGGACCCGTGAGAAGTGCTTCATTCTGACGTGTAGCCTAAAAAATCGTTAGCATGTTCGAACATTCCTGAAAACGGAAAAGATGTATGTTTGTACAGTTTGAGACACTAAAACATCGTACACACACGTATACATACACGTCCATTCGGAGACTGGTACTTATTCCAAGTCACTGTTCTCCCTCCACACGGTCGAAGCAAATTATGGCAGGTGTTGAGGACATAAACCATAGCTAACTAATACGTTTCAGATGTTCTCGGTTTAGTAGGAAATATAAATACAGAAGCGGGTCGGGTGTCGATGTCCCGCTGCACCCGTAAATCCTAAAAACGAGGCACTTTTACTTAATTTTTAATGATTGTTTAGATTTCTCCGAAAATAGAGATATGTACTTAATACGCACAGCAGAGACGGAAAGTATAGAGGTACACAAAATAAATAAACGAAAACAAAACGTTATTTTTAACGCAATAAATTGTTTGCCTTGTTTGTGTTTGTGTACTAAATTTACGTAACGAACAAAAAACAGGGAAGAAGCCTTGCTGGGTAATAGACTTTAGTAATTAATAGACAAGCTAGTAAGAAATGCACCAATAGAAAAAGTTAAATACCTTGATAAATGTTCTCAAATAAATTATTAGTCTATAAATTTGTATTAAACTTACTTAGAGTCACAATACAGCAATATACTTTCCGCAAGTGCCAAAATTTATTATTATTATAAGGAATTACTGTTGAGTCGTTATTCATATCGACACTGAGAGGAAAATATGTGCGGATATGCAATATTTTTGCACAGCATTGGAAAACTATTAAATTGATGTTGCAAGAATCTGCTTTTTTTGGTTCAATATTCAGAAAAATATTTTGTGGCACTATGAATCAATGCGTCTACAAACCATAAAGCTCTGACTTCAATATTAGGACAATGTAATTATTATTGTTAGCTGCACACTATCAAATTTAACTATACTCCTTTTTACAAAATTGTTAAATTTTGCAGTTTCCTAAATCAAACCCTAATCGACAGCTGTTCTTGTAAGTTTATTAAATTAAATTAAATTTTGTGTGGGCAACATAATGAACTTTTACTACTTACTGTAGTTCCTCAAGTGAAATTGTTGTTCAATGTCCTTAACGAAAGTCCTAACCGTCGTTCCATCTAAATAAGGTCCAAAATTTATTTGTTCTTCAAATTTTGTTTGCACCGAATTTCATCATTTCCAAACCAAAAAGATTTAGAATGATTCAATATACAATACTTACACCTCAATATTGACTAACATTTTTTTGCAAATTTAATAATTCGAAGAATTTTAGATTTTTATATGCATACAAATAGATACAACTTTGCATAACAATTACCACAACATTATATTGGATATAAGTAAAGTTCGCTATTTTCCGTGCGCTTCACAGTCGTCGGAATGGAAGTAGTCGTTCGGGTGTGTGATTCGTAATATATGCGCAAGCGATCTTATTGCAGTAGTAGCGCATCCAGTATGTGTTTGGCGTCCGGTTGGAATGCACGCCAGCGTAGCGAAGTGCTGCACATTCGTTATACGTAATAAAATGTACATCTCATTCTTCCAGATAGAATAAATCTTTCTACTTCTATACTTACATCGGTAACAAGGTCGTTTCGTGTCCTCACTCCACCAAGCACACGGAAAGTGGACAACTTTAGTCATAAGTAAAGTTCGCCACTTTTCGCGCGTTTCATGAAATTAACAGAAACTAGACAGACTCGTGTATATTCGTCTCATAAGAAAGGGTTCGTGTTGCCTACTGGTTTCCTCGAGAGTCGACAAAACACGAGTCTGTCTCTACTAATTTCGTGAAGCACACGGAAAGTGGCGAACTTTAGTTAAAAGTTATAGGATTAAATACTTTCTAAATACTTAACTTAGTGCTACTTTCTATTAAAGAAAACAGAAATGGCATCAGGAAACTGAACTATGCAAAATATATACCACTGTGCAAAAGTCAAGTCCGTACACAAAACGAACAGGTAATCAAGTACTTAGAAACATAGATAACAAAAACTAAACATATGAAATGTTAGAAAGAAAATGATCATAGCAACAGTGTAACACATTGCGAACGTAATACATCGAAATATCTCTGCGTCTCTGACCGCTTCTGAGAGTCGTATTTCTGCAAATGTTGTGAAATCACGCAGTACGTGGACGGCATATTGACGGTTTGAATAGATACAGATAGTCAAGCTGTGCTAGAGGCACTGGACCTTACACAAGCAAAGTCGAAACCTGTAGAGTGCTGCGGTTGCGGTGAATAACTGCGTAACTAAGCTGAGGTAACCATAGTCTGGGTACCAAAAACATCGAGGGAACGTTAAGGCAGGCGAAGTAACTCAAATAGACTCGTCAATTGTTGAGGCACTCTGTAGCAGCTGTACAGCTCTGTACAGCACATTGTATGCTCAAAAACCATGTGAGCAGTGTAGGCTTAACAGCAAACAATATGTAGGTCCTACCAAGTGCAACGAGGGACTGTCGTCGAGCTATCAGAATGGCTTCTGTGGATAGGCATGCTAACCTTTGCATGTAACACACCCGCCCTGTTAACTAGCGTATCCTAAGCAGTAGAGACATTATTCAGAACTTGAACCGTTAACAATATCAAATTTAGATAATTCATTGGGGCTAAGCCATATAGAAAACTACACCGAAAAGTATACATGCGACATAATAAAAATCAGCGTTTACAATTAACAATTGCAATTGTTAAGTGTAGGCTTTCACGACCGTAATCCATAGTACAAATGTTTTTCGGGTGATGTCGTGTAGTTAATATTTTACTTGACGTTTCGCTGACCATGCTCTCAGCTTCTTCAGAAGATTTCTAAAGACAGTCTTTAGCTAACAGCATGGTCAGCGAAACGTCAAGTAAAACATTAACTACACGACAAGACATCCCCCGAAAGACATTTCTACTAACAATTGCAATTCTTATGAAAACCACAGTTACCTAGCAAAAAATCGTTATTTCCATCAGTTTAGAAACGGGGTAGTTATATCCTTTGAAATTATAAGGTACGCAACAGAAGATATTAGAAGGATACCATCCATAATAACGGAAGTCCTACCAGGCCAAGTGTAACAACTGAAAATTAGGAATTAAGTGCTTTGGTCTATATATAGAAACATGCAGGTATGAAATTTCTAGGAAGATTGCCTTAGAGATGGGTGTATGTCAAGGAACCGTTTTAAACATTTTAAAGAAGCACAAGTGCAGTATCATTTGTCATTTAAAATTTTTTTAAAAGAATAAGTACCGATAATAATTTTCGCAGAGGTATCCATTACCGACGAGGCGGCATTTATTAAACATGGATATCCCCACCGCCAAAACTATAGATACAAGTCAAAACAAAAATTTAAAACGTAGTTCGAATTGGAGTACCATAAAAAAAAATGTATATTTCAATAGGAATAATTAGTATTCGCATTATAGGTCCATTTTTCATCGATGGAAACCTAAATGAAGACAAATATTTGCAATCATTACGGAATAGAATTATCCCCACTATAAATGCTTCAAACTTACCTACTTCAAACTACCCACTCTGTTACTAATGGCATCACCTCACCATTTGAGAAATCTTACGCAAATTATCAACGAAAATTTTCCTAATAGTTAGGTCGGAAGTGGTGGACCAACTAGTTAGCCATCAAGATCTACTGACCTAAATCCAATACCCTAATCCCCTTATCAGATGTCAGTCAAATACTTCAAATTTAAAGTAGATAAATTTAAAAAGCGATCTTGTCCGCTTCACTAGAAGGAACTCTTGAACATTAACAATGGTTCTTGTGCATGGTGTGTACCAATATATACAGAACAGCATGAATGTATGCAAACAATATTTAGGTGGTGTAAATATTGCTCATGTGATAAAATAATCTAAAAATGATTAACTATCATTTCGCTACGATGGTTATTTATTCTCTGAATGTTCCATTAAGTCAATATAAAAAATTAAAAACTCAAAACTGTTGGCTAACATTGCTCTTCTTTCTGTTTATCAATGCTATTTTAAAAATTATTTATGTTTGTCGGTTCGTATATTTTTTTAATTAGTAAATAGAAAATCGCATAAGTTGATTTTGACCGATGTAAGAAAGCCTACTGAAATTAATTGGGACATTCCAATAGCAGACCTCGAATAACTAACATCAAACATATACAGCTCTGGAGCGGAGATGTACCAAGAACATCTATATATGTTTGAGCGGTATACACAGGTATTTGCTGTACACGTATTTCCGTAAGTGGTTAAACCGATATCGCTCTGAGCAACAGAATGAAGGGGTGTGTCAGCAAGCGCACTTACGTGTAGTTCCCTAGAACTAGTTCCCTTAAACTAGATTATCTTCCCTTCAACTTCTCAGGGATTGAAATATTAAATCTGTGAGATCTAACTAAAACTAAACAATTTTAAAAGCCAGAAAGTTGGTATTTATTGCGTGTAAAAAATTATATTTCTTTTTAAAAAATTTAAAAATTTAGACTCCTAAATCAATCACTATCTTTGACTTTTTTTGTTTATTTGGGCTTTTCGAAGTTTATTTGGGAAAAATTACAAATTTTGTAACTGCCCACTGTGACTCTTTAGTTGAAGGTTGTCGATGTCTCTTTACTTCGACGCTGCACCCGATTCAAATCCAAATGTTTCCTTTCTTCGAATCTTGACCAATGTTTCATAACTTTGATATTGAAGAATCCAAATTGATATGCGTGTACTAGTTAAATAAATCTAAATATTCTTCGTACACTTCCGCTCGAGAACTGTGTACATTGTTTTTAAACCTTAATGTTGGTATAGCTACATATATATTTGAAATTGTTCATTTTAACGAAGAATTTCGAAAGGGTGTCTTTTTGTGGAAACTCGTTTATATCACCTCCTTCTGTTTCCTAATTCCAATCCAATACTACAGCAATATCCACAAAAAATGCCATTCCCTTCGATATGTCAAGTTTCGCTGATAATGAAGTTACAATGGTTAATTACTACAAACCAACATGTTCACTTCTCAGCCATTACGGAAATAATTAATGATATTTTTTATGCAACAATTTTAATGTTTTAATATATGTTAAAGTAACAAACAAATAATATTTTCCAAAATAAAAAACGTTTATATTAGCCACAGCATTATGCCTTACGTTTAATTCTTAAGGACGGTATATTAAAAAGATTAGTGTCCAGAAGAATTGAGCGTCAGTGTAATTTCGACAAGCCCAGCGTACCATGTGTAACCATGTCCATGGTTAGAAATGTGACCCAGTAATGTATTTCGTGAACATATTATTTCTTAATTCCCGAAGTAGTGTTTTCGTTATACCATCAGTTCTCTTTTTACTGTACAAATTCCAAATTCGAATTCGAAACCGAAATTTTAGAGACACTAGAATTTCGAAACGGATTTTTCTAATAGTCCGCTTTCGCATAACTTATCTTGAATGGGGACAAGAGATTGTTACGTAGCATCGCTGTATGCTAAATTAATAGGATTCTTGCCCTTTACCTCAGTACAGCAAAAAATAGACACACCTTAAAAAACCCTTGGCTGTCTTTGATTTATATCAACAAGAATACACTGTACGGGGATAGTCTGAAGTTTCCAGCTTAACACAGAAACGTGTTTGTTTTAAATTCTTTTCTTATTTCTTAGCATACTCTCCCTGTAAATCTAAACAGGAAATAAACAAAGGTAAGATTTGGTGAATTCGAAACAAAATTCATGAATTTTTGTCATGGCAGCCACTGCAATGTCAGACGATGCGCTATTTTGATAGATCAAAACTTTCTTTTCAATCAAATGCGGCTATTTTTAAGAAAGTATATTAACACAATTCCACGACTACCCAATAGAGAGAGGTCATCACTTTTTTGGCCGGTGAATTTTCGGAGCCTATTCACCCTTCACAATTCAGTGTTTCGACTGTGCATTAGTTTCTGATATCTAAAGGCATTGACCGGCGTTTTATTTCACTTAAATATATTCAACAGTGCTTTGCAAATATTCATTGGAATATGTTGGCCCTGAATCAGCTAGCGCGGCAATCAACGAGCGATTAGTTCTTTCATGCCCAAATCTTCAGCCAATATATGACAAAATACGTTCTTTGAAGGGCCCATGCCTCTGCTATCCTTCTAGCCTGAATATGACGATCGTCTAGCACCGTTTGGTTAACTTTTCCAGTGTTATCGATAGTGGTAGCAGTTTTTAATCGTCCCTAACGTTTATCGCCAGCCAAGCCGGTACGACCAACTTTAAATTCAACTGCTCAAAATGATGTAAAATGTAATTCCCGTAAACAGCGTCCGTCTTGGCTTTAATTTGCGTAGACTTACTGCCTTTTTTTATTCAAATGCAAGAATTTAATCATGGCGATTTTTACCAGAAACACTAACATCAATTGTTAAATAACAACTGAGCGTCCAACATGGCTGAAATTTTCAAACATGTTTTTCAATGTAAGCGCAATTACATTACCAGAATAGTTTTGAAGAGTAACGCCATATGCATGTTGAGGCTTAGGCTACCCAAGTAACAAAGATCTGCATATAACGTGTAAAGGCTTTGGAAAGATGTTTAGAGCTGCAATTTGTCTTTTTATAACCTGTAATAATAGATTTAAAAGTAACATCAGATGACATGCAAATATACTGTATATCATCTGCATCCAGTGATCTTTCAGCTGACGAGGTAGTTGTATTTTGAAAAATTGTACCAGATACACCCGAAAGACTGCTTTTTTTCAATTGCAAGTGTTATGTTATGTGAAATTTGTTGTCTTTTTTTAGCCATATTCATCTGTTCAGATTCAGAATCAGAATATCCTAACATACTATCCAAAGTTCTATCAACCTGAAATTTGAATATTTAATTTGACCTAAGCGATGTTTGAACGCATCATATATCAATTAACGAGTGGCAAACTTTTAATTATGATATAATTATCAAACATAGTTCACTAAATGTTTTAAAACCTCTCCGTTTAACTATGTATTTCAGTTTAATCAATTCTTTATCATTTGTTGTAATATTTGGATTTTTCTCCATTTCATTTACTAGATGACAAGCCGATTTATGTGGCCAATATAACACATCACACCCATTACTCCACTCTTGTAGTAATATCCAGCTGATTGGAACAACTCTTAGTGTTATCTTTTTTTGCACCTCTTTTTTCTCGAATCATGAAATAGTCTCCAGCAAGGTTAACATTATGATTCATTGTGTGTTAAACGCACCTGTGCTCGCTATTTTGTTGATTTGTATGCTTTACAACTTATGTAGTTGATACCTTCAAAGCAGACAAATACGCAGATGACTTGCAGCTGAATATGATTAACAAATTAAATTATAAAGCGCATACTCCGGAAACCGAAATACTTAAATGTGAAATAGAATGTTGATGTAAATGTAAATGTGATGTTAGGAGAATTTCCACTGATTTAATTATTTCAATTTTGTTTTTAAATAGATTCCTTCCCACCAGAACCGGTACAAAGTTGCTTTAAATTATCGGCACAAAAGGTAAACGTTCCAATAACTCAGTGGTTAGGGAGGTCGTATTTCAAAGGAGGTTGGTGTTACCGTCGCAGGTTCATACCTCACTGAAGTCGAAAATAAAAAGAGTAGATAGAGAAAATAAAAATTAAAATTAAGGTGAAATAATATCTAGAAAGTATTAAATAACAACGCCAGCGTTCAGAAAATTCATTGACATTATCACTGGAACTAAAAACAAAGGAAACGAAAACGTTTTTTTTTAAATTATCTTGATGAATATTATTATTCCTGCATATTAACTGCATATCAACCATACAAAAAGACCTGCATAATGCCAGCATAAGCAGGGCTCCATATCATCTGCAGATCTGTATATTCCATCGGCAAATACATACATTATGCAGCATGTAATGCATACCTTTATATTTGAAGTACGGGAGAGTTTTGCAGATTATTTGGTCTGCATAAGTCTGTCCAAAACAATATTGCATACGATCATTTGCAGTTGGTTAGCAGAACATATATGCAAGTAAATTTGTTACTTGGGGTGTGTTTCTTTATGTTCTTAACTACACTGCACAATTGGGCTTTTGCTTTCTTAGGCTGTATAATAATACTTAGAGTAGTATGTCCCGTTAGTGGCACTGCCAATATTTTTTACTTTACTAACGTACCTGAACTTTGCTTTGCTATTCTTGTCGAAGTTAATATAAATATCTCCATGTGAGCTGGAACATTCTTACAGTATGAGATATTTTTCCTCCTCCTACTTTCCTAAATTTTGCAGATATTCACAGTTGCATCTAGGAACTTTATTCAGCATTCTGCTAAACCTTTGCTTATAAAATGTTAAGAGGAGTAGAGATATTTAAAATGTTTGAAACCCTTTACCTTCCCATGTTTTCGATTGGCGTTTGGTCCATATATCTAAAAAAATACCATCAATTTTTGTTTTCAATTAATCTTTTGGTTGAAATAATATACTCAAATACTACCTATAATCATTTTGGCAATTAGAATGGAACGACATGTTGGACAAAGTGTAATTGTGTTGGTGAACCTTAATATTTCACAGATTCCTAATACGGCACACCCCGCATCTGTTTATCTGGCGGCAGCAATGATTTTATTAATAACAGCCCTAAACTTTATCTAGCTAAATTAGTCTGTGCTATTTACAGTGATTTGTTTTCGCGTAAATTATTAAACCCCAGATGCACGGTTACATTTGTATTCCAACACACTTCTGTACACATTTTCTAGCATTGCGCACTCAGTGAGATATGAATGCAAAATTCACTAGCTGTAATATGGTTCGTAAGTAATTTTCTTGATTTATCGTTGCGGTCCTTACGTACCGACACAAACAAGTTAATACGCGAACGAACTTTGTATACTTACGTGAAATGTAGTAGTACATAAAAATGATTGACTGTCCACCTCTGTTACTAGGTCTTTCCTCTTCTTTCCTTACTTCGGGATCTCTTTATCTATCGCGTTTTCTGGTCTTTCTCCGGCATCGCGACCAGACGAGCAGCTGCTTGGACCTGTACTTCGTTTCGCGGCTCATTTACCGACTAACCTTCGCCATTATTTATGCGCCTTGCATCTCGTCCTGCAGATATCCCAATTGCTGCAGCTTTATAAGGATTCTTTCCTTCATCTTTCATAATTAACAAAGTTACTTGCTTTATATTTTGTAAAACAGAAGAACTATCTTGACAGTTTTATAACAAATGATTATAGCGAAACGAAAGTTATTAACTTCGTATTAAACTTAAATATAATTACATTATTAATTACTAACCACGATTACACATCTTTAATCATTAATTAAATATATTCCTCAAAATGTAAAATACAATGGAAATGCCTGTTATTTGCATAAATTTAATTAAAAATTATTTAAAACAAATCAGATAATCATCTAGATATGATTATTAACACACGCTAGTATAAGTTGCATGCTGTTGATTGATCCAAGTGTAATTTAAAAAAAAAATTAAAAAAAGTGAAACGTAAAGGAAATAATTTATTTGCACATATATTACATGTTTAATCAAAGTTTATGTAAATAACACACTAGCCTAGTATATATTAGCTTTATTTTAATTCGAGAAAATGTACAAATATCTGAGGTATCATCATTGAGAGAATTCCAATGAGATATGACGTTTTAAAGTGCAGAACAAATCCTTTTGAGATAGACGATGACGAGGAATTTGAAATAAGATTTTGTTTTTTAAAAGCAATAACATAGCTGTGTCAATTGGACGTCACTTGGAACCTGTAACAAATAGGAGAAAATCAGTCTCTGGATTAAACCAAATATTATTAACGGTGAAATTAATTTTTTAGAGGCTTAAAAGAATGCCAAAGGTGATAGGTGCAATTGATTGCACACATATCAAAATTTAGCCTTGAGGCGGTCTAAATGCAAATGCCTCTTAATGTTCAGGCGGTATGTGACGCAGGCATAAAAGTAAGAAATGTTGTAGCTAGATGGCCAGCAAGTGTACATGACACCACTATATTTGATGATTCTTCCTTGCGTGTTCGTCATGAAGATAGTTCTGTGCTAGCCGATAATAAATATTCTCGTCGCCCATTTCTTCGACGACTATGCAAACTACGACAATGGTAGCGGAAGAAGCATATAGCCTTTCTGATATAGCAGTAAGGAATGTTATTGAAGCGTTTAAGTTCTTAAACAACGGTTTCCTTGTCTTGCGTTTGGATTGCGAACTAACAATGGAACTATATTAATAACTATAGTAGTTTGTACATAACATAGGAATCCTTACTAATGACTGTAAACCTCTAGATAATCCAGAAATTGGAATGGGATCACAAGTTGATATGGAATTTGTTGATGTTGGAAATAATAATAGCAGTGCTGTTCGTACAGCATTAATAAGAACCCATTTGCATAAAAAAGTAACAGATTTATAGCTACGATATTTATAGCTTCGATTAAGTTATTCCAATTTTTTTTCTTTAATTTTTCACTTCATACGCTTTCTTGAATGTTATCTCTATATTACTTAATTTACTTTATTTTTAATACAATGTTCCTTTCAGGTCGATATTTGTTTTTTTAAATTATTTTCGATTTCGGAGGAATACACTTCCTTTGTGGGATTGACTGGGAACGCACCTTGGCAAGAGCCTTTGATAGTTAGGTAAATTTTAGGACTCTCGCTGAATAGGTCATGACTGGACACGGGGGATGCCACTGATTGTCAATAATATAAATGTTATTATCACCTTATATATTTATTAAGGACCTTGCCTGTGACTATACCATATGCAATGTTCTAACGTCCACATCCGATAATTGGCTGCCACAGGAGCCACAGTCTGTTTTAACTATGCTTTTCTAAAACAGATTGTTAAAAGTAACACGCCGTGGTGCCAACTGTTCGAAATGTTACTTTAATTCGTGATTAACTAATCCGGGATTAATCCAACTAACACAATTAACAATGTTTATGTAAACAGTAGTAAATTTATTTTAATTTAAGAATCTATTTAAGAATTTAATCTTAATTGGAGATTAGCTTAATATAGGATTAAAAAGTGTTCCATAAATCAGAGGATGTAGTACGTTATTTACATCGTAAAATAATTTCGTATAGTGGTAACTCTCACTGAGAATTGTTTAGCTAAATGAGAACAGAAAAGGATTGGTATAGAGAAGATAAAGAAATTAATTAACATTTACGGAAGTAGAACTTGTAGAGTTTACCCTTATGTTGACGCTATGTTAATCGTACTACCAGCTTCTTCAGAAGGTTTTTAAAGACAATCCTTACATGTTTTGATATCTTTTTTTTTTGCAATTTTTGGTGCAATGAATTCTATTACATAGTGAACCTGTACTGCGTTCATATAAATAGTGTTGCCCCCAATTCCACCCTACGCTGAACTCATGTTTTAATTCAATATTTTCTCTTCTGATTTGTTTTATTAATTGTGGCTGTTTTTGAACATCTATCTTCTCACAACTAGCAAGCAGAACTCGTAAAATTAGCAAAAGCATCAAATGAATCCAGTTTTAAAAGTAGTTGCACTACAAACTCTTCGTAGTACTGACTGTTAACTCTCGAAGAATGGTTGAGATTGTATATTTGTAAAAGATATTCTCAAATGGACATGTTTCTGTAGATTTCTCTTGAGGCCATCAAGTAGGATATTTCCGAAGAACTGAGTGAGTCTATCGAAATGCAGCGCTTGGTTCCGTGGTCTCCAAACTATTAAAATATTGTTTGTTAGATCGACTGACTCGTATTTTAGGTTTTAACATTGATATGCAGTAGGCAATGAGAAATCGCCACATTTTTTGATCTTCACAAACAATTGCTGTAATATAATGAGTAGCGTGAGACACCTGTTGGTACCTGCTACGATGTTCAGAACATATTCGACAAATTGCTTTCGATTATGGATTTAGAAATAATGCGGAAAATTGGTTCTCGACATTCTCAGAAACAGAACAGTTCGTTACTAACAAGCACAATTATAATACTGCAGGCATTGTCACAAGGAACTGCGCTGGATTTAACTCTCTATATGTTAATGACATTACATTATGTTAAAATTATGGTTATATCTAGGTTAAAGGAACGCCCAAAATATTTTTCGCTCGTGAACGGTAGTTATAAAAATAGTTTTATGTTTTCTTAATAATCGGTCTTTGGCACCGACGCGCGTACTCATGTTTCAAGAATGGTAATGATCCCCAATTTCTAATTCATTAAAAGAAGGGGAAAATAGGCCAATAGGTACCTCTGATCTATAAAATCTTTATATATTCACGGAACTACTTTAGAATGCATGCAAGCTATCATTATTGTACCCTCGAGTACATGTGCGTTAGAAAAATTATATTTCCCAAATCGGTTGCCCAACGAAATCTATACATAAATTTATCATTCGACGACAGAAGGCGAACCTGACGTACTAGCGGCGAGAGGTGGCTACCAGTAGCACTAATTCACGTTCCTCATGACATACCCTCCATGCCATATGTTAAATTAAGATATCTAACAATAACAACGGCGGTTAGTTCTTTAATTGTAATTTATAGCCGTTTGTGTTTTCGTTGCCACCGAGCGCTATCTGATGGTTCATGTCGGTTGCGTTTATCATATAAATGCACTTGAATCTGTCATTGAGTTATTTATTTATGGCAGCCTGATGATTTGTGATCGCAGCATCTTGCCTGTGGTTGGAAGGAGTTCCCCAAAAGCATCATATAGTTTAAAGGGAAATTTTATTTAAACGTAAAAAATAAAAGTTTGTAAAGAGCAAGTACACTGATAAGGGATAGATAACATAGTAGATAAAGGTAATAGATATTTACTAGTAAAAAATGAAACTTTATGGGCTTGTAGACCAATTTGTGTAAGAAAAGTGGTATTATTTTTTTGTGTTCAACCGGGTGATTTCGTGGTGTAGAGCAGCACAGCTGCCCGCTATTTGCTTTATAATCTCTGAAAGTATGGGTAGTACTAAAAAATACTTTAGACAATTTCGTAGCTGTTTTAGTAGTATTAAACGATAGCGTCAGTAGTTTTCATCCCGCTACTACCAGTTAGCGGCAACAGCTTCCCATTCACCTAATTTCTCCCAAATATACATTGTTATTTGCTAAAAATTAAATAACCATTTGCGGACAAACAAAAGTTTTGTCGTAACTATATTCTTATAATTCAATTTGATCTACAAAGTATTTCATGACAAACTACATCGATCGATATATGAAGAAGCATTACATTCTGAAAATTTGAACTATTGAACTAAAATAGTTTCAATTATCCAAAATTTATGTTATACGAGAAGTGGCAGTTAACTTTTAATTGGAACAATTATCACGTTTACATAAACCAATAATGTTTCCACTTTTAACTATATTTCAAATATTTTTTGGAAATTTTTGATCAATGGATAAGTGCATGTGGAGCCTTGTAACTGCGTTTACTTTGGAAAATTGAATTTTTCAGAACTACTGACCGTATAGTGCAAGTTTGGAAACCCAATCAATTTTTCGAAAACATTATACAGCGTGTCCGACAATTACGATTAAACTTCCAAATGCAACACAAAGTCCTTTTAAAAAAAGAGTACCCAGCATCTTCTGTAGCTTTTTAAAGTGTCATCCAATTTTGGAGGTATCCAAGTTAATCACGATCATTGGAAAACAATTCGGCATTAATAGGATTTTATTAATTGAATTGCCAACTCTCCTGAAACTCATCTAGATAATGTCCAAAAGTAATTCGTGTTCTTGAAACCATTAAAATAAACTCGCAAAAGCTGTTTTTGAATTTTTGCCTTTCCCGATCCGAAGTTTTGTAAACATCGTATTATTCGTTTAACTCTGTTCGATAACGGCTTCTATTTTTCTGGATACCGTGCGCCAAAATTATCACATGTGCTCGATATCACTCTATTGCATTCTTCGTAAATAATAAACAAACTTGAGTAATTTTCGTTCGTATAATTCGAATGTGTTAACACTGTTGATTGATAATTGAAACTAGGTGACATATTTTTCATTAATACTGGATTGTTCCATAATGGTCACAACTAACACCTTAAAACCTGCATATACTACATTCTCATTCTCTTTTTTTTTTATAAAATTGTGTTACAATACAAAATACGAAAAACTACACAAAAGAAATACAGAAAGCAGTTAGTTGAAAATATTTTAGTTCAATAGTTTAGTATGTTACCAGGTTTTCAGATTTTATATATATGAAAGATCATATATTAATCGATGCAGTTCCTCGGGAGATGTTCTGTGTAAGCATATAGTATAGCCCACATTTTGGCGCTATGATTTTTTTTTAAGTTATAGAAATGTAAATCAGTTTAATTATTTCGATGTTATTAGTCTGTTGCTTCGTTGACCATGCGTTCACACTTTTCCAGAAAACTAACTTCTCAGCACTTTGAGAATTGGTTTGCAGGCGAATTTCTATCAAATACTAAAGCTTGTTATTGGATTCCTGGAGCACACATTCTCCGAACGATGTTCAGCACTTTCTAACGACGAACATCGATGTTTACAGATAGAATGCTACTTGCGAACTTAACTTATAATCAGTTACCATCGTCAGAGTTCTTTAGTTCATTGTATTATGGTTGGCCTTTACTTTTCTACCTTCTAAAAGTTTGGCGCTCATTCCCTTATTAAAGATGAAAATAAAACGATTCATGCACCACCCCTAAACTATTGGGATATTTCGTTGAAATTTCACAAAAGTATTTCTAAAGGTCCACTTAAGTAATTGTTTGCCATATTGCATTGATCTAGTTTGTTTTCCAGCACTTACAACAGCCAGATATTCCGCACATGTTCCAAGCAAACGCGAGTGATGCCTTACAAACGAGAACGTGCATCTTATAAACATTTAACTCCTTCCGACGTAGCCAGATTGGGCTACATGTAGGTGGTGTTAATTTCCGGGAAATTGTGGGTAGATTTAATCGTAATTATTCAACTGTATTAGGGAACCTGTGGATTGCAAATCAATGTAAACCACGTAGAGCAGGTTCAGGTCTAGAAGGACCATCCTCCGAGAAGATTTTCTTTTGAAACGCTTAGTTGTGCAACACCGATTTCAATCGGTAACATTTTTAGCGTAGCAGTAGTGGAACGCTATAGGTCGTAGAATATCATTAGGGTAGGGGTTCCGCAGCTATCGGCCTTTATTGCGATCACCTTTAACACCTGACCCCATAGATGCGCTAGACAAACCTTATCTACTTTTCTTTTGTTGAATTGTCTCTCATTTACATGTTTAAATATTTGTAATACGAATAAACATTATTTTGCACAATTTTTTTGGTCGTAATTGCGATCAGTGTATTTGTGCTGATAAAAGTATTCGGTGCAGTTACCAGTACCGAATGTCGAATCTGCTCGCCGAGAACCAAACAACTATTACTGATATGTACTTACAGTAATTTTTTCGACAACAGTAATGCAAGTAACGGGAGTAACGGACGTAACGAAAGTACCGAAAGTAACGACATTTTGAATCTCTAATAACGATACAGGGTAGTGTTGAGTTCCGACTGTAACTAATACCGATACAGTAACCTTTGCAATAGCAGTATCGAAATAACAAAAGTACCGAATTCAACGGATACAAACAGCGAAAGTAACGATAAGCAATTAAATGTAACGTGATTTTACATCTCTACCCCCTATCTTGCTTTAGTCAACAAAAAAACGATCTGTGCTAAATTTTAGCTTAATTGTACAACTATGAGGCGACCCTCATCAACAACGATATTTTGAAATTTTCACCCGGAAAATTTTGTCCTGAGAAAATCCCTTGTGAATCCTTGTTTGTTTCAACATGCGAGAGAGAGAGGGTTAAGCCCATAAATCTAAACTGGAAATATAGACAAAAGATTTAACAAATTAAAACAAGCGAAACTATTTTGTGACTAAAATTTAAATGCTCGGTACGTAGATTAAGAAAAAAATAAATGGAAAAGTTCCACAATATACCGACAAATTCGAAATTGGAAATAAAAGTACCCACAAATGGTGCGCTCAAAAACAAACGTAACATGGTGACTGATGAAACACTTTTCCGTGACATACATATATATATACAAAAATATGTATACAAGGTGTGTGTATGTGTACGTTTAAATACAAGTATCTCAATAGAATGTGGCTGTCTCAACGTTCATAATTCATCGCCTTATTTTTAGCCAGCGAACCAATTACGTTGTGCTTATATTCGATCGGCTATCTTTCCCCATCTCGAAACGATCCTCTTCAGACCGACTCTTGCGCGGTTTTTATAAGCGGCCCGCGTCGTCCATCCGACACGATTGAGAAATGGTAGTCATTTGTTGCCGCCGCTTGTAATTTTATCATTGTGTTGATGGGTTTTAAGGCTTTATTATTCATATTAATTAGCGTTCTTCCCGTACACATAAATTTGTTTTTTCTTTCTTCGTTTACATTTTTTTTTGAGCTTATTGTTGAATTATAAAGAGCATGCAATTATTCATTCATGGTAGATGAATTGTTTGTACTTTGCGATGTAATTTAGAAGTAATTCGTTTTAGTTTTGTAGTAAACATAAACACGTACTGTGAAAGCCGGAAGGAACGAGTTTTAGTCTACATAAAATATTTAAATATATGTGAAATGTGCTGTATTTTTAAATATTTAAACCATAAAGATTTGGTAATTAGAAAGATTATTATGAAAACATGTTTATATTAGAAATTACATGTCGGTTCCTATAAACCACAAGGCTCGCCAATTTGCAGGGAATTGCTTGTCTAGCTCGTTGCTTAATTCGTGCTCGTGAGTAAAATTATAGTAATGAGTTTGATTACTTTACATTCTTTGTTGTAAAGAAACGTAGAGGAGAACATCGTTGGTGGGTAACTTCTATTTATAGAAGCCGAAGTAAATACACTGAGAGCGATTTAATAATGGATTCTCCAATAGAAAACATATATTTTCACATATTTTCACTTTGAAATGCTTTTTAGTAACGCAAAAATGTATAAATGGAGATAGAACATACCCAAAAGCAATTCTTGTCAAGTGAAGATTATTAGTAACATTGCAACGGTTAGCGTCTGGAGACTCATATTCTGATTTGAATTACCTTTTCAATTTTTTAAAACAACTTATTTTTGGTACAATTCTAGAAGTATGTGTTGTAGTTGTTGACTATTTGAAGGAAGCAGCACAGATAGGTCCTGATTGTGTTGGATATTTCTAGTTATTATTTTATAACAAAATCAACTACCGATTTTTGCAACAAAAGAAATAAATGTAAGAAATGTAAAGTATCAGTATTTTAATATATAATTTTGTAATAAAAAGCCTATTAATAATAATTATTAATAGGCTTTTCAGTGTTTCAGCGATATTTTTTCCCAATTATTATTTTGCAATATTCATTCATACAATTATTAATGTATTCCCACGTTTTACGGGACGTTTACTGAGCTCTTTTCTAGACCGACCCACAGCAAAGCCGTATGAGTTTTGGTTCATCCGATTTGCGAAGCTACATACAGACTACGGATGCGCGTATACATGCTCATGAAGCTCGCCTTGGATTGCGCGGTCTTTGAGACATGCAAGCATGTCATCCACACTATAATGTCACAAATATGAGCTCGTGCATAAGTACTTTGAGGTTTGCAAGGATAGCTTTCGCTGCCGTCTACATTACGAAAAGTCAAGAGCACGCGCAGAAGAAGAAGAGCATACGCACTAGTAGTCTGCACGTACATATGTACGTACCTTTATGTTGAATTTGTATCATCAGGATTAAGAGTAAAACACATGGAACGAATGTGATCCATTCGAATCTTCGATTCTTAAATTTCTGATGCCATACTTTTAAAGTTATTAATAACATTGGTGAATAAGATTTTCTCCATGGATCATGGGTTATATTATGAAATATAGAGATTCTTCTGTAGTCTATATGTACACATTCGCTGGGCCTGTATGTATCTATATATTCGGCTATAAAATGGTCTTCAAAATTTAGCAAGTGGCTGCTTCTAACAACATATTACACATAAAGTTCGCTGTTCGAACCCCACGCAATTCGTTATCCAAATTCCGTCCCGAACGGTTCTAGCAGCACAAGTATGTATTTGAAATTCTCACCGAGCGTGAACATATGCAATTATTGTTACCTTAAGGAAAGTGTACTATCCATACAAATTAGTTTTCGCAACTAATTTATTTACGAAATTAACGTTGATTTCACATGTGCTATATTTGTGTCATAAATAGTCTTTAGGATATGAAAATATCCTAAAATGAGCTTTATTTGATTTACCAATTCAAAAAATTATAAGGATTAATAACCTTGTTTGCGGAACACATCTCTTACCGATTCAGAACGACTACGGAACCGTTGTAGAGCACACTGTGAACGATTTCAGAACAAACGAAAACTCCGTCATCTACCATCAACATATTACGTAAAATATTTCTAACCTAGATTTTCTTTGCTGTATTTAAATAACTAAGTGCCGGCGAAAGAAGTATGTACTTACCACTTAATTTGGTTATAAAAAGGGTTTATGCTGGAAAATAATAAAAGAACAGCAGCTGAAAGGATGTGCTTTATGTTTTATATTTATATTTGAATATTTGTTCTATTTTTAGCGCCTTCGAGCGAGCTTCTTGTATTTCCAGAAACAAATAAAATTACGCATGTCTCGAACTTACGGTTCTTGCCGAGGTCTTAGAACTGGTAGAACTAATTCTGAATCGATTTCGAATCGAATTTGGCTGACCTGCGAATGCAGAATTCTAATTGGCAATTCTGAATCTTGTGATTTGCGAACGTCAATATTTCAATTGCGCATACGAATAGTTCCGAATCAGTTCTGAATCCTTACTAAAGACAAAGTCAATATATATATATATATTAAAAAGTAACTGGCTAACAATGCCATGAATTTATTCTTCCAACAGCTTCAAATACTCAAATCCATAAAACTATCGATTTAACCTGTGGCATAAAAATGAATTGTAAGAACGTGTGAATCTCTACTCGTTGGTCACATGAGGAGAATCCATCAAAAACTCAACGAATCCACTTCCTTTAGCTAAAATCAAGGCGTTTTCCTATAGATTTTTTACTTGTACGTTACGAATGTTTACAATGGGAGAAAAATATTCCAAACGAATAAAAAACATGGATACGAAATATTAAACATGCATAATGAATTAAACTTACGTAAAATAGCTATTTAGCAATTTTAGCATTTTAATCTTGAACATTACTATATAAATTACTAATACTTTCTGCCTGTCACTTTTGTCTGTCTATCTCTTTCTTTAGTGATTTATTGGATTATGATGCAATTGTATTAAACTTCAAAAAAAATCTATTGAAGAATATTGCTGATAGAGGCTTTAAGAAGGTATTCTAGAAAATATATACCAGCTGGATATTCGAACAGATATTCAATTTATGCTGTTACTCGTTTAAATTTTATCTGGAGAATCCTATAAATTCTTAAAGCTAATTATAAGCTAAAAATAAGCATAATTTGTATTGTAACGTTGCAGTTTACAACATCGAACATAGCAGAAATAAAATTTCTATTGTTGGTAAAACTAGATACAATAACTTAAACGGATGCTTAAATTATCAAATTACGTGGGTGTATTTCTCCTTTGTTTTTGTTAGGTCTTTGATTCATTCACTCGAGTGGAAACAATTACGGATCGACGTATCAAAGGTAAAAAAAAAACTTTATCCAGACAAAGTCAATAGTAGCGGGCCTTCGACTGGCGAACCTAAACCGATACGCTTTACTAATTCCGCCCGGACCGTGTCCTTAATGCTGATGGAAACGCCAGCAACACTCGCAACAGACACGCCGACCTTTACGCAGTTCCCTAAACAGAATTTAATCAGGGGAAGCTAAAACGGCAATTCGTACTTTGTTCGGGCTCACTTCGCCGAGGCAGATGTGCGTAGGTGTGCGTTCGGGACTGCCTTCTTCGGTCTGTTTGTGTGCGCGAACGTGATTAACTAGCTGTCGTCGGCGATAGTTAGAAATTTGCCACGCGATACGGAAAGCATCCGAAGCGGAATTACGGCCGAAACCAAATCGAAGTAGTCCACGTGCACAGTCGTAGTATTACTTTGTTATTATCGGCAAAAATCCAGCTCGAAACTATGACTCTATCGTCTCGCCGTAATTATTAGCTTAATCGAAATGCAGGGCGTATAATTCCGTTTCGATCATTAAAGAGGAATGGATGAACGCGCTTTCGAGGAACACCTGCTCTTTAATATTTATGGCCGATGGTGATTGCTATATACTTTGTTCCTGTGTTATTCAAGAAGCCGAAACTATCATTGTCGTGCAGTAAATTCGTGCGGTAGAGAGATAGTTAATTTAAACTCTCGCGGCATTGTTCTACCACGTCAGACGTCACGTAATGTTTTAGTGTTTTAAAAGTTATTGTATCGCTTCGACTTTCGAACATAAAAGATGATCCATCCACTTCGATTTCTCGTTTATGTTAGGGCTGATATGCTAGTCTTTATGGAATTCCTAATCATTTTATATTCGCTTACATGACACTTAGTCTTGATCCAATCTTATCGTTATCTAAAGACAACTTGTGGTCAACAAATAACAAGACTTTTCTGGTTCTATGATACAAACTTGCTTCAGGTGCGTTCCTATTCATGGCTATATTGAACATGTACGTACATGTTTTTTTCAGAAAAATAGAAAAGCTTTATCTTACATTTGAGGTATGTGATTCTAACACTCTCTTCTGTAGTGTACTAATGTGTCTCGTGTGTGCTATTTCAGGGTTTTTGCTTTTATATGTTATACCTACCGTTTATTTCTTCTGCGTTGATTGTGGTACTTGAGCTGCTATATTTCCTTGTCAGTATTGAGTTGTGCTGCCTTATATCTACGGTACAAAAGTTCATTCTTAACGAGGCAACCTAGCGTGAGTGTATCACTGTGAACCAAGTATCATCCTACGACTGGTTTCGATAGTCTCTAGAGCCTACCACATCGAGGAACCAAACGATCCACACAGGCACCTGATTGCCATATAAATTTAAGATTTACACTGTTTATATGAAAATTATAATCTTTGAAACCTTTGCTTATCTCCAATATTATAGCAGCTTTTAGCCAATATTTATTGTTCTTAGAACGTTAGTTTGTATATTTTCATGAACTTTAGTATATGAATTAAATTCAGTAAACAGCTTTCAATGCGAGAAACTAAAACTACCAACGGATTGTTCAACTATACTTCATCATATGAAAATTGTTTTATTGTATTGTATATGGACCAGTTATTTTAATGTAGTCACTAAATTAGAACCCTTTTCATCTTCACCTTTCTAATTTACCTGACATTACCGTACCTGGAAATTTGGACATCGTCACCATGGAAACGAAAGCTATTTTTGATAGATTTTAAAATCTTGAACGTTGTTTTATATAATTCAAATATTAAACTATGATGTATACTAACAAACAAAGGGGATGATGTAAACAAGTTTCCGACAACAAGACTTAATCCCCAATTCAGCGTTAAGCTGTAAAAGCTTCAATATGAAATTATTATAATGAAAATGGTAGAAAGCTTCACGAAATTAATCCATTTTCACCTTATAACATAGACATTATTATCTAACAATAAGTAATAAGATTTGAGGGAAGAAGTATTTGGATTTGAGTCGGCCGCAGTTTGAGGTTAATACTTTTAAGAACGGACATCCAGGTTTACCAATTTACTGATTCTCTTTAGTGTGTCGGTACAAAGTTTACTATTTGATCGAATAAATAAGAAATTTGAATTTAAGTATCAATTTTAAAAATATGAAAACCCAAATAAACTCATAAAAATTTAAATATAGGTGTCACTTAGCTGCGATAGGTCAATGTTTTAACATCCAACATTTTGGAAGCTTTTAGGCATCGTACTGCGGCTACCAGAGTTCCACGTTGGCTAATGGTACAATTTTGAGTAAACTTGGTTTGATATTTTGTTACGGTGTAGTGGCGCTAAGAGTTTATATATTTATTTCCTTTATTCACGCCATCTCTTGAGCCATCGGCACCGGCTTACTCCAAGCAGCGTAAGCTTTCAGTTCAGACGCAGGTAAGTTCATCGTTTTTTTGTTATGCTATTCTCTTAAGCGCCTTAATATTTGGCAGTTATATAGGGCGTTCTGTTCTAAAATAACGAAGTTAACAGCTACTTCCGGTAGACCAGAAGTCCAGATACCAGAAGTCTTAGATACTTGAAAATATTCTGTTCAGTAGTACGTGTAGGCGTGAGTATATTACTAAGTTTTTAGAACTTTCCAATGTATATTTTTTTCATTTATTGTTCGATGCACTTATTCATAAGGCACACTGTATATATTCTGTAAAAATGTTAATATGGGGAAAATTAAACGTTACATAAAAAATTTACTTTTCCTTGATTTTACATTTTATATTTTATAATATCAAGATATTAGTGTAGTTGGAACCTATACCGCAGAGTCTCTGGAGGAACGGATCCTTTTAATACCTAGAGCTACAAGGATCCTGTCCTGTGGTTGGTAACGCGCCCATCCGGCAAACGGCACTTGTAGGTTCGAATCCTACTGGCGTCTTGCGATTTTTTATTTCACTAATTAAATTGAATTACATGGGTAAAATTAAGGATTTTTCAATATTCGCCGATCAAAATCATGAGCATGCTATATACTTCAATATAATTTTATGTTGTGCAGCATTTGTCTCCAAATACTTTTTATTTAAAACTCTTCTCTAAATTCCTCTCAGGAAAGAAATTATCTCCCGTTCACGCTATAGATACAGAATCCGGACCAGACAAGGCTGCTTTTGCGTCGAAACTGACGAAAAAAAAAACGTCGAACTGACACTACAACCAATCAACATGAAGTTATTACCTGAGAGTTGGTTCAAATTCAACGCTTCGATTGTAATTTTAATTAGCAGGAAAGAAAAATCTATTCAAGAGTTAGACTGGTAAATATCATCTATTTCTGAGCAGTAATGATAAAATCTCCTCCGTCAAAGCCTACTTTTGTGAAATAAATGGCAATGAATGAGTATTTGAAATTGAAAATGGTAAATTACTAAAAAAAAGTATAACATATAAGTATAGAGGACTTTAATACAAATTCTATAAACGGTTAAAATTACAATCTGAATACAGGGTGTTCCATTTAATATAAGAAAGTTATTTGTCTTTAATAATAGTCCAAATCAAAAGTACAACTCTCAGCGATCATTTTTATTTTACCGTTGAGGCTAACGCTTTGACAAAAAATAAACACAATGTAAACGTTAGGCACAGTTAACTTGCCTTGGTTTAGTTCGTATTATCATAATATGGGATAATATATTTCACAACTTTTGCGCGTAAAATTGTTGGGTCACCCAGTATATATTAGATCAATTTTAAAACGTGCTCCAGGTGAATCTACATAGTTCTAAACAAAAATATTTTGTTACTTTTATACAAGTCGTATATAATTCGACGCGAATGTGGTGCGCCATCTTGTATATATATACCCATATCAGTCGAAAGAGATCTTTAAATGAACTAAGTCCGCCATCCGTACCTTGTTTCAAGCGTTTCAAAACTTATTTTGGAAAAGCGAATTTCAAGGGCAGATCTCGCCTCTTAAATATGCAGCTCTGCAGCAATGTAAGGTACCGTTGAGCAGCACTCGATCAGGTTTGTAAACTGATAAGGTTTAACTAAAATCGGCGATTAAACAAAACTTGTATCGCGGCAACCGAACAACCGATGTACTGGATATTAATTATATGTTGTGCAGCACTTGCGTTCGTGTATTATGTATTTAGAAACTATGTCTTTGAATTACTCACAAAAGTAATTATCTTCCACCCACGGGATAAGCTTGATATTCCGAAGTATTATAAAAGCATAACTTCATCTGAACTAATCCAGTACTGATGAAAAATTTTCTAGCCGACCATTGCACACCTTTCCGTCTCCCCTTTTCTAAATAAAATACATTTTATTTGAAAAATAAAATATAACTGAAAAGGTTTTAGTTGAACCTTCTCACCGCGCATGTTAATCTAATAAAAAATTCTGCATAATCATTATAAATATAATCTGCGAAAATCTGACTCAACGGTACACTGTCGTAGTCAACAACGCAACTTTCCCCGCGTTCACTAACAACGGTACAGTTCTTTAAGCCGCAAATTAACTGCTCCATAATTTATGAGAAGTACGCGAGATGAAAACGTACAATTTCGAAGGTTGCCGTTTTTTCTCCTTTCCGCTTTTGTTCTTAGTGCGCAATTAAAAAACATATCCGTGAAAATACCTCCAGCGCCGCGGAAAAATCTACGCAAGTAGGTTTAACTAACAAACAGTACACAATCAACGAGAGCTACCCGCGTCGGAAAACCTTTTGCTTTTATCCGTGACCGCTTTTTTCCCACTGTAGCTTCGTATGTACATCGGGCGGCGTGTTATCTGACCGACCAAACGGGAGACCTTTGCGTTGCTCGCTTTAACTTAAATGCACCGACGAGATATTCAGTTTAGACTGTGTGAGCTATTCCACTATGGAAACTAGGAGCACCTAGAACCGCAGTGGATTTAAACCCAGGCGCGTATGGAAAAGCTCCAGCCAGGCGTACAATCTCAAAGCGCATACGTTCAATTTTTATCTATTATGTGCAGTTCACATGCATATATGTACGTGAGGCAAGCGCTATATTTATTACAAAAAGGTAAAGAATTGGGCGATATATAAATGAGATAAATATTTAGTTTCTAAAAAGATTTTATGTAATGTAACTGTAACTATATGAAGATCGCCAAAGTATCCAGCTTAAGTTATATCACTGGATCGATTGTTTATTAGTTACGAAAATCTATGGCTGTGTGATATAGAGAGGAATCTTTGCATTGATTTGCTTATCAAATGACAAGCTTTGAAACAGCTCGCTAGCTATAACATCTTTGGAACTATAGCTACCTTTCAAAGTAAAAATTGCTCAAAAAGTCCGTCTAAAACCTATCACACGCTCTGCTCTTTCTTTTCTTATTGTCACGATTGAACATGATATGCGAAGTTGTTTATTTCTATAGGTGGTCGAGAATCACGATGGTTTTTGTATATCAGGAAGTCGACATAAAATAAAAATTACAGACTGCGATTTCAGTGCACAGATTGGTTAAAAGCGAGATTACCATTGCTTACGACTCGTATACTCGTAAAACATAACTTATTGTTAGTCTGATTCTGAATCCAGGGTCTTTTTGAAAGTTGCTCGTTCCAAGCAGGGAATTTCTAGAATTCCTGGAAAACGATTTTATAGATTAATATATCAACCTGAGTTCCATTGCTTTTGCCACAATGTTCTCCAATATTTCTTGCCGGTGTCTTTGGATCCTGATCTGCCAGATGGTTTTTGGTATCATCAGTTTTTGAGGAGTTAGGGGATACAATCGGAGTTTTGTATCAATATTCTAGCTCCCAATTAGAAAAAACAACCTATTTCAATATTTTTGGAAAACATAAGAGGGCAAGGCAAATTGGACAATTTTCCTTGAGCAGATTCCGAAATTCTATAAAATGTCTTCGTTTCTAACCAGAAGCTGAAGTACCAAATTTCAATTTCCTAAATTAAAAAATTACGAGACTCCCAAACGAACTTCCCCTATTTTACACCCTTAAAGACTAATTTTCCAAAATTATTGCGAGACAAAAGAAATCTGCTGCCCAAATTTCGTGTTTGTGACTTCGATTGTTCCGGCTCTGCGTTGATGAGTAAGACGATCGGGAGTTCTCTTTGTATAAAATTAGCATAGGCGGCGATGAACATTCTAATGTTTTTTTATAATATCGAAAATTCGAATATTTGTTTTTTTTTTGTACTTTCCGGTATACGATATGACGTTATGGAATTGTTTAAACCTACAAAATTAATTATTGCAAGTGACAATCAATAATAGAACAATCGAGATAGAAACATCCTCGATACAAATCTTAATTAATGAAGCGTTTTACGAACAAAGATATATTATCGATGATTCGATTTTTTTAAAAAAGCAAAACAAAAAATTGAGATATAAATCGGGCGATTAACAAAATGAAATAAGCTGTTACATACACTTCCAACCTCACTTTTAACTTGTACCTAATTATAACAAAAATGATAAATGTTAATGATCGGGATCAAATTTAAACCTCCACTATTGTAATTGTCGTAATGCATAGAGATTAGAAGTGTGCAAATTGGTGCATTTATTATTTTATTGGTTTGGTATGTTTATTCATTTTTTTATTATAAACCAGAGATGTAGAGGTAGAAGGAACGCACTTCGATTTTGTGGAGTCACTTAGGGGGCCACTATTTTGAATATTATTATTAAAACTGCAAGCCACTTCGATAATTTTGTTAATTTGCAGCTGTAAAGTACAACGGGTGCGGAAACAAGCCAAATGCACAGCATTGCTGTAACGATCCGATAAGTTGCCATAATTAGAGATGACAAAAACAGATGAAATTATGACTTTTTTGCAGCGACTAGACAGACTCGTAAAAAAAAAATATATAATGCTAAGATAGCTTCCTGCTGGTATTAATGGAATAATTCACGGCAAACGCAACAAAAGGAAAGAAAAAAAAAAAATTACACTACCACACAGACATGTTTCTGCCTACCCGGCGTCATCAGCGTGGTTTCGAGAGTAATTTTTTTATCTCGTGTTTTGTCGACTGTCGGGGGAACTAGTAGGTAACACGAACCCTTTCTTATGAAACGAATAGACACGAGTCTGTCTAGTCGCTTTCACCTGCCTTGGTCATCTCTAGTCATAATACTCGGCTTCTTTGGCGCCGATTACTCACGATAAACCCTCCGTTTAAACTGTTCTTTGATCTCTGGTGCGCTGTAACGAATCCCACGTTTCGTCCAGTTATGAATCGACGCCAAAAATCAACTTTCAAATTGATTGTTAAAATGTTATGCATTCGATCAATTACGATGCCCGCAGCATTAACAATCTCACGCAAATTAAGGTAATGCCTACAGCAAGGGTGCTGTTGTAGAAATGTCTTTCGCCTTTCACCCTTGAGTGTAGGCTTTCACGACCGTAATCCATAGTAGAAATGTCTTTCGGGTGATGTCGCGTAGTTAAAATTTTACTTGACGTTTCGCTCACCATGCTGTCAGCTTCTTCAGAAGCTTTCTAGAAGAAAGAAGGTCTTTAGAAACCTCCTGAAGAAGCTGACAGCATGGTGAGCCAAACGTCAAGTAAAATTTTAACTACGTGACATCACTCGAAAGACATTTCTACTATGGATTATGGTCGTGAAAGCCTACACTCAAGGGTGCTGTTGTCTTTCTTTTTAAAGAAAGGAAATTTAAATTTTGAATCTTTTTTAAAGTACGGCTTTATTTAAGTAAAAAAGGAATCATCGCTAGATACCATCAAATGGTTTCTACGCGAAATTCATAATTTTGAAATTCTTAATAAATTCCAACATAAAACCAAAATTTCGATTTCTTGTGTTTTACTCTAAATAAATCCCCTTGAGGACGTTTCAGCGCAATACAATGGCTTCAGTTGCACGTTTTAGAGTAAAATCGGACTCGGAGAATCGATTCCCGCCACTTTCATTCATCTATCTCGTTTATTTTTCGAATTACACCCCGAAAAAGGGCTAAACATAAGAATCAAAGTTTCCCAACATTCTAAAACAGAGATTACGACCATTTTGCGGTATCTTCCAAGGTGTTTGAGAAATTTGATATTATTTTGTAACAAATTTATTTTGATAAATTTGGTAGATAAATATCGTTCCAGAAACATCATAAATCTATTGCTAAATCATTTACAACCACTTCGAAGCCGGCTAAGGTCAACGACAACGCTGCGGTTTCCTCGTGTATTTTTTTGTCAAGTACATTGTCCATTACAAGTCGCCACTGGATCTAACGTTAAATTATTACTGCTTGTTACAGTCACCTGCGATGGTGACAAATGGTATCAAAATTACCACCATTATGTTTCGGTTGATGAGGTAATGCATTGCATTTGCTCGCAAGACTTTTACAACTCCTTTATGCGGTAACTTCAACTTCGCACTTAGAACAACCGCATGACATGGGGTGAAAACTTGTTTAAAAAAGATTACAGTTTTTATGCTAACACCCCATGATTTTGCCTTTTGCCAAGGTATTGGAATTGTTAATTTTTTTCTCGGTCTTACCTACTAAACAGAGCAAATTATATTTTTTTCAATGACTATTAATCTCATCTATTTTATTCCATTCTTGGGGTTCCCCAGAGGTCAAACCTTAGACCACTATAGTCTGTCCTGGGTTAGCGTATGCTGACGACGTAAAAATTGACTGCACTATTCACTCTTTCTCAGATGTTAACTTTCTCCAAACTAATCTCAACAAAATTTACGTTTGGTGTTCAAATTGTTGTTTCAAATTAAATATAAATAAATATTTTTTCTATCCTTTACTAAAGGAGTATTTTTTGAAACGACATGCGAAAAAATAACATGCATGTACTATCCCTTCTTCTGAGAAAAAATATTGTCTACAAGTGCCTATTCTACCCCTACACGCCTTAAAACTCCGACATGCGAAAAACACGGACAAGGTCTCTTTTATAACCCAAAATATAAGCAAGTGCCAGCCTACTGCAAAAGGTCAAGAGGGACAGGGTACGAGAACGGTCCGTTCTTTCTGTTCATCCGATTTTTATTACTTTTTATGTAAACCGTCTCGTACGCGTCTAATTCTCGCAGCGAAGTTACATTCCTAATCAATTTTAAGTTTTCTAATTTAATACTATGCCCGGTTTCATTTATATGTTGTGCCACACTCGACGCGTCCAATTTTCCGTAGCGATAATTTCGTATATGTTCTTTGAATCTAGTTTCTATCGCTCTTTTTGTTTGACCAATATAGGCTTTATTATAGTCACTACATGCAATTTTATAAATACGCGACCTTTCTCCCATTTTCGGTATATCTTTAGGATTACCGAGAAAGGTTTTAAGTGTATTACGCAAACCTAAGCATTCATATCTTGACTCTTCAGAATCTTACTCACGCCTTTCGATCTGCCGTGAAAGGGAAGTTTCACGAATTTCTTATTGTTAGTTTCTACCGAGGTTAAGGTCATGGAATTTCTTACGTAAAGCCTATGTTGGACTTTCTTAAGCATGCTGTCGATCTCTATAGAAGAGTAACCGTTATAAATAGCTACGTTTTTTATTTTAACTTAATAAGAATTTAAGTTCTTTGTTAAATCTACTTCTACTTGAAGGGAATTTAACTAATCTATTAATTAAGAAGCAAATCGTGGGCATTTTGTGTTATCCACAATGGTATGATGTACCTATTAGTGTTGGTTTCCTTTTTGTAGATGTCAATTTCCAGTTTATTGTTTTTAATTACTAAGCTATATAGAATACGCACTTGTAAACAATACTTTTTCTCGGAAGAAGGAATAGTACATGCATGTTATTTCTTCGAATGTCGTAGTTTCAAGGCGAGCAGGGGGTAGAAATAGGCACTTGTAAAGAATATTTTTTTCTAGGAAGTAGGGATAGTACGTACATGTTTAGTTTTAGATGTTTCTCACATCATTCGGTTTCCGATTGATTATGAGGACCATTCGTGTCCTCGAAACAGCCGTTCCAGATTAATTATTGTATTATTATATAGTTAATTAAACTTGTGTGGTACGGAGGTTGCCGATAGTTATGTGTTGTTTACCATTCTGCGCCAGAGTCCTTGCTATCATTATTAACATGTTGTGTTTGATCGTGACGATGAAAAGGCAACAGTCAGAAATTTAATCGTTGTTTAATTCTTCAAAGTCATTTTGTTTATTTAATCGATTTCCTTGATTTTTTTCTAAGTACAATTAATAGTATCGACAGTGGTTAACAATTCTTGCTCTGTAGTCTGCCACGTTGTACTCAGAAATGTAGGAACTAATTCTACAGCAACAGATGGTTGTCCCGCATACTGGGAGTATGTGCAGAAAATAGTAAAGATGAGTGCCACGCTGTTTCAAAAGGTATGCTAAATGGTTTGCTGCGTAACTCATGCCGGAAAAGAACGATAGAATAGAAGTAACACAATATATGTACATATTTACTTATGAGGGAACACCCATAATTGATATTTACCGATTTAGATGAAAGATTTGGAGTTTAAGACCAATTTAGGGCAAGGCCGGCGGTAACCTTTTAGGTACCTAATCGGTTTTCGGTACCTAGAGAACACAACCACTCACTATTTGCATTAACATTAAAAAATATTTTGAACAGCGTTTAAACTGTTTTGCTAGTGTTAGACGATAGGCTTAGTAAAGCTTTCGCCTAGCTTTGTGTCATACCACCCCCTACTCCACACTTTTTTTAATCTGAAATTGTTATTTACCAAAATATAAAAGTTACGTTGTGCAAACATGACTAGACTATTACGGCAGCGACCAAAGCAAAGGGGTTTCATAAATGAGTTTAGTGTGAGAAATATATTAAAAAGATATGGTATAGTCTACCGTCTATACAAATCGTTAATCGTAATAAGTAATAAAAATTAATAAAGAAGTAATAATAATGAGGCGTATCACATAAACGGTATGAGTAAATGATTTACGGTACATAATTATAATAACGACGATAATCTTCATAAAAATGTTTAAAATAAAAGAAATCGTTTGCGCTATGCACATCGAATAAATGTGCCATTAAGGTGCTATACTGTGATTCCTTCATAAAGCAAAAGCTCGTCGATGCATCTGGTTTAAATAAAGTAAGGAACTTTGACGGTGATAATGACTATGAATTAGACATTATAACTGAATAATACCACTCCTTTTCTGTAGATCTAAACTATAATTTGTAAGCAATACTTCATCTGAAAACGCCTTTAATTTTTTTCCATACACGAAACCAATAAACATCTAAAGGCTGCATCATTGTTTTCCTTGGAATTCTGAAGTTATTAATTTTTTCTTTTCGTTGGCACTAAATCTACTCCTGGAAAAATACATTTGATCCTGAAATGCCTGGGAAGTTAACTTGCCGGATGTAGAGGCAGGTTTATATACCGTAGTGTTATAATTCGCAATCGAGTTCAGCTATCATTAGCGCACGCATATGTCACATATAGTGAGTTCAGTATGTCCTTTCGCTTAAAGTTAAGATCCCTCTCTCGACAGTGCTCATTTTCTACACCTCCAACTCCCGTTATCTACGTAGCGGAAGAGTTAGCATAATATTATAAGTTTAGCCAACGAGGGTAGTGGAGGAACGAAATAAACACTTCTCTTCTATCCAATATCCTCACATTTTAAAATGTCCGATTTAATGTGACTTTTTTCTACAACAATCTCAGGATAGTTTTAGGCGTATTTCGTAAATTCTCGTTTGTAATATTGTACAGGTGCTTATGGTGTAAAAGATCGCATAATAGCATAGAATCAGTGCTACAGTTGCGTCCCTGTATTGCTTGCATTTTGCTATTTCAAAAAATTAGAGTGTCTATTTGTTTTTTGTTTCCGATTTATTTTTGGAAAGGTAAAAACTTTCAAAATTTGCTATGATTAAGACAATCACTATCGCGATTAAATAAGGGAATGAGAAGCCGTTAATTAAATGTCTAACTTGTAGTTACCCCAATAATACGTGTTTGGTTGTTTCCAATTTAGAAGTGTTCATTTGAATTCTAATTGTAATTCAAAGTTCGAGTCGCATGTGGTGGTTCGACTAAGCTGAGTTCCAGTAAAAAACGTAAAAACATAGTGTTTATGGTCGGAACATCACTACGTCAGGTTAGCTTCTCGTTTCAAATTTTTAAAACCTGCTCAATTCAATTGTTGTTTCCTATTTCATTGCCGAAAGAGTGTTCTTGAAATATTCCCGAATTCGAAAAACCCTAAATTGAATCAATTAATTTCGAAAAATCGTTATTTTCGAAATTTTACCTACAAAACATTACAATACATGAATAAGCCTAAGTGTAAACGCATAATCAACATGACAATGGATCGATAATATCGGTGTATTTCACTTAGATTAAATTAAATAAAAAAAAAAAGAATCGTGAAGCCGAAGCGTGGGCGTATATACTTACGTACCAAATTGAATAATTTCGTTTTTCTGGCGCTAAGGATCTTCTCTCAAATCCCTGAAATATCGCCATTTATTAATCTTTACAACTCTTCGTGATTTGAGACATGTAAGAGAGTGTCAGGGAAAAGAACCGTGTGTCTTTTGCGAGCCACATGGTTAGGCTATTAGTAAACATTAGAAATAACGTAGGACCCAGCACCGAGTCCTGAGGCACACCACAGCCGACTAGGCCAACTTCTGAATCTACGGAATAAAGCCATATTTCTTAAGTTTACAAAGTAGAAGACGACGAGGAACATGATTATAATTGTACCTTTCAAGACAAAGCGTCTTCTGTAAAAAAAAAAACGTTATTTCAGATTGTTACGTGGACAAACCCATTTTCCCAATGCTCTCCAGCGTCGTACGCACGTAGAGTTACAAAAACTTTTGCAAAATTACATATTTTTATACGTTTCATACAAATATTAAAGAGACGCCGTTGATAAATTAGAATATTGTCTTTCAAACACTCTGCAAATGGTTGTAAAAGCTTCATTTGCGACATTTTTTGATAAACTGCAATTCACTAAACTAACGTAGTGAATAAGTCAATCTAACTGCAATATTTCCGTATAAGTTCTTATACGTATTTTCAACACATACTAATGATCCGGGACCCGATTTGTCATATGCCGATCCGGAGTTCAACAATATCAATCCAACAGCAGCCTTGTTATCAATTCCGTTAGTTAACCCTGAAAGGTTGATCTCTTTGTCAGGTGTATTGTTATTTATAGCTTTTTTTGAATATTTTTCCTATGTAATTTTGTTTAGGACTACTAGTAGCTCGGAGGATCAACATACGGTATCCAGAAGAGATCTTTTATGAATTAAATTTCTTACAGAATTGCTAATGCCTATGTGTGTACGTAAAAATTGCGACAACATTTTGTTTCACGTGTTTTAATATTTTATTTACAACTTACGCCGGGCTTTCGCGCACTTTATACGCTACCGAGCTTTGCCTATTTCAAGCAATTGTGCCTTACCGTTCTTATTCACCTCTTTCCTAAAGAGTACTCATGTTTAGGTAGTTTCTGCATTTTTTACATGGAGTCAGTCTTAAGGAGGTATAAATATTATACATACTCATAGTCATTCCATAATAGGCAATATTGTGATTTATAGCGGTCTCTCTGTACACAAAGTATAATGTCAAAGTTTGAGGCACTGTGGAATAAGATTCAACTAAACAAAGAATTGTTTTGACCAAGCAAATGTATTGGAAGTAGCCAAAAGATTAATGTTAGCAGATCTCATTTTTTTCTTCGAAAAATAATAGTCAAGTGCTTTTGAGAAGTTCCTTTTCTACATTCCGATTTCGTGCTTGCTTATACAATAAAAGCCGCAGGGTACTCTACCCCTGCTTATTTTAGGGAAGACAGCAATTCCCGAATTTTAAAGTTTGGAAAATGAACACGGAGTAAATCGAGACGAATCTACTTTGCATCTTCGCCAGAGTTAAAATGTAAAAGTAGTCCCCTCTATTCGTGTCTTCACACTTCTTCTTTCAATTTTTTACCCATACTGGTGGTCGACGTATGGGTCTATATCCACAAGGAGCTTTTACCTTCTCGTCGAATTTCCTAACACGTTCGCCCTCCATTGTACGACAATACAACTTTGCGCTTCCTTTAAATATTCAACCGCATACATGTTGGAATTCCGCTACAGCGACAGCGCTACGATGCTACACTCTCACCACAAACACATTCGTTCTTATTTATATGAATACTCCGGCATTGTTATCGTCGTTGTGCACTTTTTGCTATCGGTTTCGACGTTCGAATACAAACGTAGCTGTTGAGCTAGTAAGTATATTGTGCAGACGTGCGGGTTTGCGTAGTCTGTTTGTGTGCTTCTAGTACACGTTTTGCGTCATCTCCTATTGGATTGCTTGTATGTAATGACGCCCCGGTGGAAGTGCGAACCAGGGCGTAGGGGTATGTTCTGTATTTCAATTGCTGATTGACGATACACGTTTTTGTTTCTAAATTAATTTAATTTAGACATTTCAGTATCTGTATGCAAGACTATGAATGTTGACATTTTGGCGACTAATTATTGCAGTGGAGCATTCCCAATCCGAACTCTGGAAATTCACAAATTTTATCTGGTAAGGCATCTACGCATTTGAGCATGGTATATAAATGGTTCGACAATAGAAGTTGAAACAAGCAGGCATTTTTGAACCTAACTGCGTTTGGAACCCCAAATTAACAATTGTTGACTACCGCTGTTTACAAATCCTTGATCTCATTGAGATTTTATGGTTGGAGTAGCAGATCTGGTAACTGTGAATAAGAATCGTTACTGGTTCTTGTGCGTTTTCAACACTAATTCTGGTCAAGCAAAGATTCACCTTTAGTGAATGATTTAATAGATTCATTAAATAGGTACTTATTTATTTCTTTGTTATCTATGCTTTATCACTTTATGTAATTATAATTATTGTAAAGCTCATTCTGTAAAAAGTTAACCATCGTAGTGTTATAGTTTACAACATCAAGGTTAGCTGTTATTAGCGCAACGCGTAGTGAGTTCAGTATGCCCGCTCGTTCAACGTCGAAATCAGTTTTTATTAGCTTCAGTTCCTTCTATGTAGTTAGTGGGAAAGAAGATTATTTAAGTTCAGTCAACCACAGTAGCGGCAGAATGGGTCTTCTATTTAATTTCCTCATATACAACATTTTTCGATTTAATGTAATCTCTTACTACAATAATTTCAATCAGCCAAATTTTGTATGTTAAATATGGGTCGTCAAAGAATTAATTTGGTGGTCCGTAAAATTTAATGTTGTATAGTTGTAGTAGCTGATGTTAAATGTCATAAAATATCATACAATTATTGCTTCAGTTGCGTCCCTGCATCGCTTGCACTTTGCTATTTTTAAAAATAATAGTATCTGATTGATTTTCGTTAGGATAAAATCATTAAAACTAGCCGTGTTTAAATAATTTAAAATTTCTGAGCATGAGTCTAATATTCATCCAGGTAGCACGTGTTTGGCTGTGTTTCCGTTTTCTAAGTGTTCTCGAGAATTAAAAACAGAGTGGGCATTGGCGATGATGCTAATATTACGGATGAGTTTGGGTATTAGGTATAAGCCTATCCAAAACAAACCAGATAAAGTGTTCGATCACTTCGACAGCATAGTGGAATGTATGCAGAACCGCCTGAGAAAAACATGCAAGAATGCTTGCAACCATCAAGTCAGTCAAAATTTAGGTAAAAAAAGTCGTGATATCGAACTAATGCATGTCGAAAAAGAACAAGGTCTTACGCAGTTCGATAGTTCTGGTATTGATCTTGCAGATAGTTCAATAACAATTTTAAAATTAAAGAAAGCCTTAGCTAAATTTAATAGGAAGGATGATAATCCGATACAGTTTTTAAATGCCCTAAAACGTCTGTTTCTTTTTCTCAAATTAATCTTCTTGAGTTGCTAGTATTAGTTATGACGTAGTCGCTTGGTTTGACATCATCGAAAATTCATTTCAAAATTTTCGAAGCCCTGTTGCTTAGCAAATATTAGAATGAAAATGCCCAAAAGGCGATTATTTTAGCTATTTATACTTAGAACAGATTCAAGCCACACTGCCATAGCGGGTGTTATATTAGCATATTATAATCTCACAGTTAGAGAATATCCTACTGCTTTCTTATCAAAAAAGTTAAACAATACCAAAACAAAATAATCTACCGTGGAAAAAGACATGTTGGCTATATTATATTGTGCAACATACTTCTTTCTAGGACGAATACTCTTAACATAGACATACATTTTTGCTTTAGCCTCTGTCTTAAAAACAAGGACATGTAATAACAGAATTTACGAATATTATTTAATTCTATAGAAGTATGATGTTGCTACAATACATTACAATAAAACAAAATTATGTTGTCGATATTTAGCAGAATGTAAGAGACATACAAATCAGTTACTTACTAGCAACATGCGTACTTTATAAAATACCAGCGATACCATAGATATACATAGCGATAGTGTATAGCAAAATATATACATATGGGCAAACTTCAGCACAATAGTCATTGCAAAAAGGTTATATTTACTCTACAAAGAGTGCTTCATAAGTAAGGTCGACTACTTTATTGCTAGGGAGGTACTAAATCAATGCTACATCTGTCTACTTAACAAACTGAACGGTAATCATCCTGTTTTAAATTCAAAACCAATTGCTCTACTTCAGTTCTAGGTACTGCGTATATCGATCTTCTTCAAAACCTAAATGGCCCCCCATTTAGGCCTACCTAAACCTAACCTAAATGACCCCCAATCCCACCATAGATTGCCATTATCCGATCTCTAAATACATACATACTTTGAAGAAGATGGTTCTCCAAAAGCCATCATCTTAGACAATACTACCCATAATCGTATCAAACGCTTGCTTAAGTTCTTCAATCAAAAGAACTTTAGCATTCTTTATACGCCAATTCGTCATCCACAAGCTAATCGCAATGAGCGTAGCATCTGCACAATATTACATTTATGTCCAGGACAAGCACTCCCATTGGCTTCATTGTAGTTTTCAAGTATACAAACAAAGGTTTCTCCGATTTACTTTTATATTGCTACAAATCCTAGCAGGTCATGGAATGCAAATCCTGATCGATTAGATATTTCTTGTTTAATTGTTTCGCCACAGAAACGTTTGTACAAAATGCTTTAGAATCAAACTGATTTCAGTGAAGGTCTATATGTGATCTTCGAAAAGCTGAGTCCAAATACAGAGTAAAGTTTAGTAAGAGGAATTTTTGCTATAGAAGATCTATATTCGTACAGTTCGCTAAATGATTCTGTCTCCAATGCTCGTGCACTTAAAATTCAATCTAGGTCAGTTTTTCGTTTTAAATTTTAATACCCGTTAATTTCATTCATTGATATCTATCTGAATATAAATTGTCGAAAGAGTGTTCTAGTATCAGTTGTGAAAAATCATCTATTTTTAAGCCTTTTTCCTCCTGCGAAACATTACATCGTATGCGACAGTTTCGAGTATTAAGAGAGACCATTAAGAGATGGGCCTCATCTATATATAAAATGTGGGATGACCATTTGGGTTCTATTTCGATCTGAGCCATTATTCGCAAAGAAAAATTGTATCTGATTCTACGTAAAAGTTTCTTAGCCGCTATATTGGGCCTTTACAATCGCTTTAATATTGCATGATTTCTAGCATATTCTATGCTTTTGTTTTGTAGGGACTCGCTCTCAAATCCAGTCTCATACGAAATCTTCGTAAGCCAACATTATAATTTCTGTGACATTCATAATACCATTGTATGAAACTTATAAGCTGAACTTGTTTGATTTGGTTAAGATTTTGTGATTTATTTAAAAAATAAATATGTGTGACAGTAGTTGTTATGATGAAACTTTTGTTTTATATAGATACCTCAAAGTTCCGTTATTGTTGTAATTCTGTAAAACTGTAAGTATTTAAGGTATGCCTCTTATTTTATGGAAACCCTTTGGGATAATATAAAATTTAAAATCATTGATAAACGATACATGCAAACGTTAAGAGATTATGCTCTTCCACAGTTGCCAAGCGAGGACCCAACTGAAAACATAATTTTTATGTAGAAAGGAGCATCCCCGCGTGTTTATCCACTAAGGTCCCCAGCAGGTTTCTGGATTTGAGGATTATCTAAACTATTTAGTGTTTCGAATACAATCAAAAGCTAGAAGTGCGAGAGGAAAGCTTCGTCGCTGTTATATCACCAAAATGGAGGTTATACTGAAAAGTTGCGGCAAACAGTGTTGGACGTAAGAAAATCCAGTTTTTATTGATTTTTGTTGTTGGCATAATTTGTTGAAGTTGTGTAATAATTGGATATATATCTGTTACTTTCTGGCAACTTTAAGCATTAATCAAACTTATAGTAGCTACTTTTATAAGGTTGACCAACTATTGCTAACGCCACTTATTCCAAATTCCGTATTTCACTTAACAAATCCCTATCTTTATCTTGAATAATGACCGAGTACGTAATGTCACTTAAGAATGTGCGTCTGAGAAGAGAGTACATGGTACGCTGCTCCGATAGAACACCCACGGTTTTATATACATGTGCGTGCCCTGGTATTACCGTTATTATTTTTTTATTTGAAGAATACAAAAGCACTTTCGTCATAGTTCAGATATGATTCCATTCCTTTTCTTTTTCACAATAAAGCATTTATGTTTCTAGTAGATAATTTATGGAATGGTGCTGTGGATAGGAAATTTCAATTGTCAGTTTATGACAACTAGATAATACGAATTAATCACTGACAATTTATAGTGATTATAACCTATACACTCTTATGAAAATGTTGTACAGACATCGGTTGTATGTATTTCAGTTGTCTTCGTGAGACTTGAAACCCCACACTTTCAAATCGCTCCAGTTTATACCTACCCTAGCCATTAAATAACACAATTATAGACGTATTGATCAAATGTCACTGTCACTAGACCGCTCGCTACAAAAACAATCAATACCATGGATAGAACAACGGGAAAGAATATTTGAAAAGTCATCATTAACAATCGACTCACTATTCTACGTACGATACACCTCGTCGTCCTGCGAGTGTACCACAAGTCAGTCGAAAGTTGATAAGTTTTGACAGGAGGGTGATGGGCTGTTTTAGCCTGACAGACGGGCGTCTATAGAATTTTAATTAGTGAACGAGAGGAGTGGATATCGGTTCGTTGCCCTATCCCTATATAGAAGACGTAAAAGGAGGTAGACACACGCAGAAAGGATGGAGTGAGAATAAGAAAGCCATGTTTGAATTATATCACTTATCCGTGATACGCAGCCACTCTTTGTTTGAGGTGCGATGCAATAGAGGTGTTATTTTAATAGTGTGTCTATACAGGACAATCCAAATTAAGCGCAACACTCCTATTTATGATATCAATAATGCTTTAAGGTATGGCAATGTAGTTTCAATGCTGGTTAATACGTAACTAACTAAAGAATCGATAAATAAAACACGTTTCATATTGTATACACAAGGGCAGTGTGAAAAATGTCCAACTTAACAGAAACAAATATTTTTTTGTCAAATTCTGTTTTATTTCTCAACATACATTATTACCGACGAGGTGATGCTCCCATTTCTTTAGTCCATTCATGTAGTACTTGGCACTTTGTTCTACAAAATAGAAATTTATAAATATGATCTCTTCACTCTAGCCTAGGAAACAGAAATAGTTGCTGTGGGCCAGACCTGGTGAGTAGAGTTGGGTAATCTGTCAAGTCGAGCCCCATTTCTTAAATTTTTATTATAGCGATAACTGAATTTTTACTATAGCGATGACGCCGTTATTATTTTCTTTTTTCTTTTTCGAGGTTCAACTTATTTAGCATTAACTGCTTTAATAGAGCCTAACACCATTTGGTCAACTTTTCCGATATTATTGATAGTGGTTGCACGTTTTGGTCATCTCAGGCATTCGTCGTCAACTAAACTAGTATAACCACTTTGAAATTCAGTTACCCAATCCTTTACTGTGGCAGGTGACGGTGACAAAGTCCCCGTAGACAGCGTCCATCTGAGCTTTAAAAACAAAAATTTAATGACTACTGGATATTCGATTTTTCCATTTTCCATCCAAAAAAACAACAGAATGTCCAAAATGGCTGAAATTTGCAAAGGTTTCAACGTATGTGCACTTATATTATCAGGATATTTTTAACGAGTAGGCGAGACCGGTATCAATTGTAACAAAAATTTAATTTCTAATTTATTGGTCCTAAAGAAGTTATTTCTAATAAAAAATAGAACTAAGTGTTTGTGATGCTTGAGGAACAATATCGCATAGTTGATTTTTATGAAAGATAGTTCATACTTTTTAAAACAACTCAAAACACGGTGAGAACGCTTCCTAACAATTGACATCGGGTTCTATCAATTGTAACATTAAAAGTATCAATTGTAATATCTACTATAAAATAATTAAAAGTAGAGTTTAAACAATTTATTGTCATTCACATGCGCTGTTATAAAGATACATTTCTCTAGCTAACTGAAAATAATACTTAACCAAAAACATATTACATAATGTTTGTAAATACCTGTTAACTTAATCTGAATCAAAATTTGGGAAAATGTGTAAAGCATCATTATTAGCGTAGGAACTTTGGGCTAGTCCTTTACTTGTTCTGTGGATTATCCGTTACATTAAATGATGTAAAGTCTTCCTCATTAAAGATGTTCCTGTTGAAAGACCACACTCCAGAACAACAAATGCTGATATGTGATGCAACCAATTTTATCTATATTGTAGATGTTTGGTCCAAAGTTATATCTCTCCAAGACATCCGGTAAGTTATCAAAAAATTTGTTAACATTTTCTTTATTAAAGTTCATTGCTTTTTAGTCAAACTTGTAGCTTTAGGAATTCTAATTCAGAAGCTCGCATGTCGTTTCATAAATGCTGCTAACCAATCCTCACTTGCTATTTGTACAGTTTCCCATTGTTGAGGGAAATTATAATTGTTCTGTTTTGCAAACTGGTGTGGAAGCTTCCGAAGGTCTCTTGTTTAAATGTTTCTCGTGCTCTTCTGTAAATACTTTATTACGAGAACGATACTCAAATTTAGTAGTTTCATTATTTTTAACTGCCCTTACAAAACGATTAAGCGATACATGGCATATTTTCATCAATAACTCTTTTCGCTGCTAGTTCGTATATCTTTTGAGAAATCAAGAAGTATGTCGAATCAGGGATTCGTTTCTACCTCCATGAAATAGTATCTTTTTTAGTCGTATGCTTCATTATGCATTTATTTAAAATTTGCATAATGGTTCTTTTTCCTATCTCTTACTTTTCCCTACCTAATTTTCAATCTCTTTCTGCTTACTCTCCGATTATTGATTCTAGTGCTTGTCGACTATTTAAGAATTTCAATTGCGAGGAACTTCAATTCAACTTTTTTTCGTTCAACGAAGCATTTGGTTCCTTTTTATGTATTGCACTTAAGATCGTAGTTCAGTTGATGCAATCAAGAGACTCGCACGTAGATGTTCCGCTTAATATGCATGTATATGTCAAACTTTTCCTTGTTGTCGCATTCGAAAACGCAATGCTTTTTTATCGGTGTCGAGAATTTTTTTATTTTATTTTTCAATGCACTTGACGATTTTTTTCTCCTACCTCCTCCTTGCACAAAGGACGTTCTTAAAATAACTATCGGTAGGTATATATATTAATTTATATTTACATTCTTTCCAGTTTGAAACTACGTAGTGATATATTTGGGCTATATTTCATAGAGCTTAAAGTTTTACAATTGACTGTACGTAAAGAGATATGGTAATTGCGTGGGCGAGGAGGCTGCCCTGGTCACGAATTCCGCCGAACACGGATCGTAATACGCAAAAAAGATTGATATGTTTGTGTTAATCTTTTCGCTCATCCATCATCATTTGTTGATGTATTAAAGCATCCCTTTTTCGGGGTGGCGTAGGAAGCGGAATTCCCAGATACCGTAGCCGCCACCACTTATACATAATAGTCGATATCTATTATGCTGTTTTGTTGGCGAAAGCGGATCTCGCTTAAAAACGTGAATGGCAATAATGTACTACTAAGGTATAATAGGTGGCATAAAAAGTGACAAGCTTATGAATTTGTATCGATTCTTACGTTGGCTTTGCAGTTAGCATTTTCCACAATACCGATAAGGTTTTTAGCGGCGAGGTTTTGTTATGTTATGTTATAAATTCTGTTTACATAGTCCCTTGTTAAATAATTTTTTTACATAATTACATGGAAGTATTTCGGTCAACAAACTCCAAGTTTTTTGCAATCATGTTATCTTGTCACACTAAACCGAAGCAATATCTAGACAGATCCATGTAATTTTTAAGAAAACCTCTTCTTTAGTCTAAGTGCAGGATTACTTTGTTCTTCAGCAAGTGTGACCACTTTGTTTCCTAATATGAGTATTTCATCCTTTGGTAAGGGCCACGTTTATCATATTTGTGCCCTCGATCGACCTTAGCAGAAATGTATTAAACAAAAAAAAAATTTCTTAGTAACAAAGAAGTGGGATGTTAAACACATCCCACATTTGAGTTACCTCTTGAATTTTATCACACAATCGTTTCTTCACATGTGATATTATAGATTTTGTGTAATAATCGCACACAGGCTTATTATACCCCGTTATTTTTGTAGCTATTACAGAGGTCAAAAAGGCAGAGTACCTTCCATATAATCGGCTATCAAAGTACTAGTAGATTGTAAGTTAAAGGGGATAAGCCCAACATTTGACAAATTTTATTGATGTTACAGATAACCTAGCTGCCAAAATTTATATGTAAAGAATATACCTTTAATAAGAATAGATTTTTTAACTATTTAATGATGTACGTATACTCTTTCTTGAGTGGCGTATGTTTTTGTGGAAAAGCATGGTAATTACTCTGACTTACTATACCTTTTCGACATAATCACCTCCATGCAAGCGAAAGGATTTTGAAAACAGTGATGATGTTATTTGGTTTAATTCAGATAGTAAATTGCGGATTTGAATGAGAGAACAAAACTAGATGCGATAAACAAGTTTCAACGACACATTTCATCGTTTTTCACTTTTAAAGTTTCAATAAAATACGGAACTATCATCATTAAATATTGTTAAATATTACATACATAATCAAATTGGATTCTCGAACAACAAAACTACGTACATTAATTAAGATTTGAAGAGACAAATTATTTGGTTTTCTGAAACGGCATGTCTGGGAAGTTAGATGTTATTAAGTTAGAGTCCCACTACAATATAGTATTAGCCTTTTTGCTAACAGTCAAGGTTATCAGATTTTTCTTTCTGCAATTAGTAGCCAATTTCAGGAATCAAAATAGCCTAAAGTAGTCGAACTTACCAACAAATAGGGCAAATATGACTAAATTTATCATTGTGCGGGGACAAAACAGACTGATATACCGTAACTGATATAATATCTTTGAACAGCATTTCCTTCTCCCATTCCTTCCTATGCTTTTTTGTATATTTAGCAAGTCTTCCACTTGTTCTTGGAGACATGATTTCTAACATTTCCGCTTTAATCACGGTATAGGGAGTAGCAGTAATGCCATTTGGCCGTTTTCAGTCAACGCATCCCTCAAAACAGTATGCCCTAACAGTCTTCTATTGGTTTATAAATGTGCGTCACAGCAGCAACAGCATTTCATTAATAAATAGGCCAAGGGCCGGATTCAGCAAAGTCGGTACAAAACATTTACTCGATGTCTTAGTCAACTCGAAATCGAAATATGCATATGGATAAAAGCCTATGTTTCATGACATGGCGGATGTTTTCACTGTAATGAGTATTTGCTTGGTATCAATTATCTAAATCTTTTTGTACTGTAATAGCCACCTAAAATGTTACAAATGCTTTGCTGAAAACGCGGAAGATAATCGTCGTTTAACTTTATATACTATTTGATTATGGAAAATGCTCATAGATCATAAATACTAGCGTAGAAAATGCAAAAATAGAATCGCTTTATCGTTGGTGTCGCTTCAAGGTAATGCCGACATTAAATAATTAAAAGTAGCCCTTATATGCTATAATTAGCTGAAAGTAGCCTGCAGCCGTTTCCAAACGCTTAGTAGCCAGCAGCACCTTTCCAGTAACCCAACCTTATTGGAATATCCAAATATTTACGACTAGCCAGTCATTGCATCACAAAAGTAGTGTAGTACCGTTTACATATCAAAGGATATTAAACCAAGCAGTTGATTTTCGCCTTTGGCATGGTTCACATGCCGAGTTACCGTGATCAACTGCTTCCCGCTCAGTTAGTTTCGCCTCTGGCGTGGTTTACACGTTGAGTTACCGTGCTAACTGTTGCCTAGCAGTTTTCTCTCTCCTGAAGAAGCCCCATATGATTGTGTTTAACAAAAAAACGATGATACGGTCCAAACCCGGAACACGTTTAGTTTTAACCGATATGAAATCGAATTGATATGGGTCAAGAGTCATTGTGGCATTGAGGGTAATAAGGTTGTAGACCAATTTGCAAGTCAACCACATAATGATTTAACCAAATACCGATTCTAGCTTCTGATACAGTTACTCATAAAAAAAAGATCGAAACATCCAATACTCACCATGTGTTAGTACAGGGTCGAGCAATGAAACGGGATGATTTGAAATGAACTTTAGAGCTCGTAAGTTGGTAGTAGATACGAATGTCGTTGCCCCCCCACCATCAACACACATAGTGTTTAGTTGACAATGAACCGTTGGACGGGTGAACAAGGCAGTTTCGCAGTAAAAGCCTATTATCAGAATAACGAAAGTTTTATTTAAACGCGTCGCGTTTTTCAACTCCATATACCGCACAACCAGCCTGTGCCGTCGGATAACGCGATTCGAATGTGGATTCACAACTTCGAGGAAACTAGATCAACGACAAAAAAAAAGAGGTGCGACTGCAAGAACAGTTCGAACCCATAACAACATCCGAGTTGTTCGACAGGCGGTGCTAAGAAATCCACGCCGATCGGTCGTACGTCATGCTGTACACCTAGCAATAAGTAACAGATATGTGAGAAGAATTCTCTTCTCACCCACTCTCCACCCGCGTGATAATGAACAACGAATCCGTTTTTGTGAGGATATGCCAAGGAGAGTCGAAGAAAATGACGACAAAGTGAATAACTTGTGGATGAGTGATGAGGCGCATTTCCATCTATTAAGTTTTATCAATATACAAAATTTTAGATATCCGACGGATGCAAGCCCTCGTTTACTTCATCAAACGCCTCTTCATTCTGAAAAAGTAACAGTATGGCGCTCGATTTGCGCAAATGGAATCGTCGGCCCGTTTTTTTTTTCGAGTATCAGCTTGAAAATGCGGTGACCGTTATTTCTCAGCGATACGTTAAAATGATGATTCGTAACTTTCTGACACCACTTGCCCGTTTTCCATTGAATGAAAACTCAGTTTTCCGGCAAGATGTGGCAACAAGCCACACTGCAAGAATTTCAATGGATGTTGTGAATGCTTTGTTCCCAGGCTACGTCATTTTTCGCAGCGGGGATATCGTTTGGCCTCCTCGAACTATATAAACTCTCAAGCAACGCATTCGTAAGGAAATTGAAGCAATACCCATCAATATGCAAAGTTTCCAGGTCCGACTACACGACTTAAAACTGGATATATTTACAGCCCGAAACACCTTCACAGAATTGACATTTTAAGAAATCCCATATCTGATAGTGAGTCTATGGTCGATATCAATCATATACTCTTACCAATAGTCAACACGTTTCCTGTGAATATATAATGTCCATTGTTTTTAAATAGGAAATCTGCTTTTGGACATATTGTAGATTTTATGAAAGAGATAGTGATAGCTGTTGATTCTGTATTGCCCTTATCCGTAGTCTAATATTGCATGTCAACTGAGTAGTAATGACGGATTCCATGACGGGAAATGTGTGTCTTAGTGTATCCTATTCGTGCGTCATCAAACTTTCTCTCATGTGTTGTTAGGTTTCTAAGTATTTTATTATAACAAATTAATTATACTGTGGTGGTTAATGGTCTAGATGCCAAAGTCAGAAAGGAAGTGTAAATTTACTGATATCGTTCCACTCCCTGCTTCTATCGCAAATACTCACCAAAGAAATCAAATCCACCTTCATCCATTTAATTTCCTTATTTGTTTCTTCTAAGTGCACGTAAATACAGTATATCTTTTTTATTTTGTTGCTCGATTCTTATTTACTTAAGAAGCAGAGCTGGAAAACGTTCTCGTCGTATATCTTTAGAGCCTCTTATATACTATTGAAAAGTCGATAAGAGTGAAGTTAAAAACTGCTCCACCTATTCCTAGGAGGATCTAAGCTCTTTTCGGGCACATAAAGACATCTCTCCTTTCAGAGAAATATGCGGATCAGGTAAATATAATGGCTTACTCTTCGAATTCCGATAATTGAAGGATCCGTAACCTGCTCCGGAAGAAAGTGCGGGCCTACAGGGATGCATCATTGCTATATATTTTTGTAAAAAAAACCTCCGGACGTACGAAATTTTATTAATGGATATATGCGGGTAATGGTGTACACGGCAGCTCGACGGGTCGAATGGTTGGGGAAGCTTGAGCGGAATGAAATATACACGAATGGCCTCCGGGTACATTGTGTGTAGTGGTATATAACCGAACGGGATGACCAATAAATAAACCGCATTTAATTGAATTATTGAATATTTCGAGGTTCGTATCGCGACCCGTATCTGTGAATCGATTTGTATGCATCAGGTAAAAGGTAGGTAATCGGAATCTATTCGTTATATTTGTTCGCGTATTACATTTTTATGGCGGCAGAAAGCGCATTCACAATTAATGCATACATACCCCAAATGGCCAGTTTATGTTCCTATAGGCTTGCGTAGATCCCCATTCGTTTAATGAATATTACGATAATTGTAGTTTAATTCGTTGGTGGTGCCATCTGTTTCAAACAATTATTGCATACACGCCGCACTCCTATTTAAATTGCTTATGTAACTACCGGTTAAAAATAGATTGCGCTTTAGCGTTTTCGTTACTGGGTTTAGTTTTCCCAAGAAGACCATGTAGCTATATAATGCCGTAGAAGCAGAAACATAATAAAAAATATATGATGTGGTTATGAACAAGCAAAGGGTAGGCTAGATCTTCTAGCATTTAGGCATCCGTTCCATACTGGAAATCTTTTTAGGCTGTCAACCATCTCACTGCTTTGGTGGAGGTTGGGAAGTTGACCAAAGGAATTACCCTAATAAGAGCAAAGTATTACCGAGCCTTACCCAACATGACTCTTTTAATTGACGCTAGTACAGGGCATTTTCAGGGAAAGTGTGCCTCTGTCGGCTCTTCAGCCTAGCATACCCTGCATGAATGGTCTCTGGTCAGATGTCTTCTGAAGAGGTGACTAACAGGTAATGTCCAGTCAGAACGCCAATAACCGCTTGAAGTTTCCTTTCGAACATGCTTAGGTATCTTGTAACTTGGCACTGCGGCAGGAACGAAGTTTCCGATCTTTTCATAAAACGCAGGTACAGGTAGTCAAATGGGGGGTTCTGGGTCGTGCATCCTCGCACGTGAATCTCTTCTATCCAGTGATGCTAAGAGTTACATTGTGGCCCTTCACCCACATTATGTTGATGCTGTTTCAGAGGTAAAGAATAAAGCTCCGTGACAGTCTAGTAGCAGGTTCGTGCTGATACTACTTGTTTGCCGTCGATAAACTGGATGATGTTGTTATCCATAGTTTTCTTCACCATTCAGACAAGATAAGCGCGTCTATGCTTCGTGGCAGGGTTGCTGGTCGGGAATACTTTGATATACAAAAAAAAAAAATGGTGGCGCTGGTATTATGTTCTCTTAACAGATGGTTTTCGCCTAAATATCACCATAGATGAAAATACATTAACCACCGCGGTTGAACCAGTAATTGCTTGCTGCTACCGTTTGAAAATTTGAAGTAATGTGCTTTGCTTAATTCTACAGAAGCGGTTTAGCAATTAGCTCGAGAAGAAAGAAGAGACGAGAATATCTATCAGTTATTTTCATCCGCATATGTTGCTGTCACCATAGGGCTTCCCGTTTGAACGTAGTGATACTTGGTTTTATGTATTGCATACAGTTAGTATATTTTCTGTTTGTTTCTATTATGTCCTGTAAATACTATTACAGGAAACTTGATTTCTTTATGGTTTAATTATGTCCGCACATTTTGTAATTGGCTTTTGAACTGTTGGGCCATAAACGAATGTTTTCACTATTACTGGTTCTAGAACTGGGTATACAGTATTGCCAAATATACATAAAAAATTGGCAAGAAAAAATACAAAAATAAAAAAATAAAAAAATAAAGATTTGAAATGTATCCAAAAAAGGTCCACTTTTAGATGTGTTTCATTTAAGGCTGTGGAAAACTATTACTACAATTTTTTCAGATGTAGTATTTCTTATGTAAAAAACCAGATGCAGGTTCGTATTGGTCCCTTATTATCAATTTTTTTTTGTTGGTTTGCAACCCAGTATCATGTAATTGGGCTGCTTAGAATGGGAAGGATGACCAAGGAGAACAAAGCCACATACTGGAGATACACACCAGCGCGTAGTATGCCGTATGCATTGATATTCACTAGATATACCATTAGATGAGTAAATTCGAGATCTTTTGCACGAGCTGAGCGCCCCAACGGCCTCTTCAGCTCGTCATAACTACTCGATCTTGGAGTGCGCCTCATACTTCGTGACTATTGAACCAAAACCGTTTACGTGCTAGTAATAATTTTGAGCATACCGTACTGACAAAAAGTCAGTGCGCTCACATTCAGGTGAAGGTTATCACTAAAACACTGAGCTGTTTATTATTACTAATAATTACAATCTCATACTGTGTATAAACCGTATCATCTTCCTTATTTCTATCAAACGAAATCGAGCATGAACAGACACTGTTAAAGTTCCTTTTATCGAAATCATTAAATAACGACTACCACTGCATATACGTTACCTCTTTTCCGTTCATCCTCTTCGGTTGAGGCACTTTTTTATGAAGGGGAAAATTCAGCGCGCGCGAGATAACCGGAACTTATTACGCCTGGACGTCAGCTAAGAAAAACTTTATTGTCTCTTGGAGCCGTCGCTGGAGGGAGTTTTCAAATCTACATTTTAACAATCGGCAGTCTTAGCTTCGTTGAAATTGCCAAATATGTCGTCACAACTTTTAGCGGGTTTCGCTGTTGAGTATATGCTTAGGAACATAAATACAGGTGCAGTAAAGATAAGGGCTAGATGAGGAGAGAGGAAGAAAATGAAATGCTTCTAGTAAGTATGGATTAAACATCTGGCTGATAATTGCTGATTCGCAAATTTGTCCATTACGGATTTCCGTATCGTTTCGTTAATTTTATTAATTACATTAATAAAGTTCTATTACCTGGAAGTAAAAAAAGATTAGCAGTATTCTCGAATTCGGAAAGAAAAAAAAGATTTCTTATATTCGGAATGAGTCGAAATGAATATTATTTCTCAATGCTCCGTTTCTTATAAAACAAAATACGAGGGTTTGCAGAAAGTTTTGGAAGTTAGAATAAATTACTGGGGTGCAGATTAAACGAGTCTAATTTGTTGATTTTTAGTTAACATAATGAACCGGTGAACAGAGGTATAAATCCTTGTGAATGAACGCTTTTACAGCACTAAAATATGTGTAAAGCTCCAGGTTGGTTTCGTACGACATAATCGTGGAACAGTATCATCTCTTGATGCTTTATCTGTGGAAATTGAACAAAAATTTTTCTGCACGAATCCAAACGATTGTGACAGGATCATAAAATTACTTTATTTTCTCTTTGTAGAATATGTATGAGTTTCAATCGTTTCCATATTTTTTTTTACAAGAGCAGATCTAAGGTGACAATTACCGAAATACCATTTACGCCTATGTACTGTAGTGTTTACAATACCGAGCTTACCTGTCGTTAGCATTACAAATAGTCACCACCACCAACCATACAACATTAAATTTTACTGACAAACGACATAATTGTTCGACGAACGATATTTAATTTACAAAATTACAAACCGAGATACGATTAAAATTTATGGTAGGAAACTGAACAGAAGTTATTTATCAGTTCCACCGTTACCGTCGTTGACTGGGCTTGTTGTTGTATTGTCTCCCAATTTCCACGCAACCCAGAGAGGAAATGAAAACTAGTTCGTAACCGTCGCACCAGACGGATTTTAACCTTGAGCATGTAGACATACTGAACTCGAACCCTCTTATGGGGATGAACAATCCCATGATCATCATCTCACCCAAATCTTGTTTAAGCCTTTAAGTCTTCTGTTTCGTATTTGGATTATATCATCAGCGAAGAAGACATTTCGTCGAAGATCGTTTCAAACCCGTTCAAGATTTCCCAAAGCCATGCAACATCTAGCAGCTAAGAAGTTTTGTAGGAGTCACTTTGTTTATTACAGCGAATTCGTTTCACAATTCTCTGAGAAGTGTCTAAACTTCTATGAACTACTCAAGAAAAATACTAAACTCACATAGGAAGAGAAGCACGGAACTAGCGTTTCAACACATCCAGAATTGTTTCTGTACAAATCTCAAACTGGTTCGTCCAGATTTTTTTAAGCTATTTCTATTTAGAACAGATGCTCAGATCAAATATTCTATCGTAGAAAAAAAATGGTTAACCATGTTATATTGGGTAACTAAATTAAAGTACTTCCTTTTACGAAAAAATTCTTATTATATATTATATAAAAACTTATATTAACAGGAATATGTAATAAAAGGATTTACAGGTATTCTTTAATTTTACAGAGTATCATGATTTTGAAATACAGTACATTATATATATATATATATATGTATATATATAAGATAAAGCCTTTTTAACCGTAAGGTGTAAGGCTGCTTCACTGCTCTTCACTGATGCACAAATCTTGCCCAGTTTTTCTTGTCACTCGCCAACATTTTTCCACTGCCCCATTTCACCCCCCTCTTCTCCAAACATGTCGCCACCACGTCGTCCCATTTCTTTCTTGGTCTCCCTCTTATCCTCTTCTTTTGCGATCCTGTTTGCCATATTTGTTTTGCTTGTTTCTGTTCCCCCATTCCGATCAAATGCCCGAACCATTTTAAATGTTGTTTTTCTATACTCTTTAGGATAGGTTCCACTCTTAATTGCACCTTCACCACATCATTTCGTATTCTATCTCTCCTTGTAAAGCCTTTTATTGCTCTTAGAAATCTCATCTCTGCTGCTTGTATTTTGCTTTTTCAAGTGTTTTTTTGTAAGTACCCAGCTCTCACTTCCGTATATTAATATCGGCTTAAAGATGGTTTTATTCTTTCAATAATCTTTGTTCTTATTGTTACCTCTTTTTTCCTTACAAATGTTTTGTTCAAAGCGTAGTACAATCGAGTTGCCTTCTCTATTCTTTCATTTATTTCTGCTTCATCCTTGCCATCTTTGTGTATATTTACCCCAAGACATTTAAACATGTTTACCTGTTCCACTTTGTTGTTGCTTAGTGTCACTGACAGATGTTTATCTACGTTTCCAGCTATCATTATCTTGGTTTTTTCCGTGTTCATTTTTAGATTTTTGTTTTGCAGAGCATTACTCCATATTTCTAGATTATGTTGGAGATCAGTCTCACTTTTTGCGAATATCACTAAATCATCTGCGAAGACATTCACTTATTGATATTCTTTCTATACTTCTAAACCCTACTGGCAATTTTCTTACTTACCTTTATTTTCTGTAATACATCATCCATTATTAAGTTGAAAAGCGTAGGGCTCAAAACTCCGCCTTGTGTTAGGACGTGTTTGGTTTGAAATATTTCCGACTAGGAGTTTCTCGTTCGTACATAATTTTTTGTATCCTTGTACATACTTTCTATGTTGTTCATCCGCTTACTACTCATTCCTCTTCTTCTTAAACTATCCTTTTCTAGATCTATAAACGCCATGTATGTGTTGTTACATTCTCTTTTCTCTATTATTTGTTTTATTCTGAATATATGGTCTTGGACTCCTCTTTCTGTCTCTATTTGTCGTTTTAACCTATCATCCAATATTCTTTCGAACATTTTAACTATTATACTCATTATTGATCTTACTCTATAATTCTCGCATTCACGGTGGTTGCCTTCCTTGAAAATGGGTAATAGTATACATATTCCCCTTTCTTCTGGGATTCTCTCTTCTGACCATATTCTATTAAAAAGCTTTGTTATCAATTCAATGCTTCTTTCTCCCATGTTTTTAATCATTTCTGGTGTTATATTGTTATGGCGCTCCGCCTTTCTCATCTTTAGTTTTTATATTGTTTCCTTTACTTCCTCTATCTTTGTTTTCGGTTCCTGTTCTTTTTCCCTTTCGATATTTGTCTGTTTTTCCTCTTCTTGCATTGTTTGATTTGCATTAAGAATAGTTTCAAGATATTCTTTCCATCTTGCCATAATCACTTTGTCCTCCTACAGCATTTTTCCTTCCTTGGATGTAACATACTTATTGCTGTACTTCTTGTTGGTTCTGTGAGATTTCAGAACTTTATAAAACAACTTCTGATTGCTGTGACTATCGCTTTCCATTTTTTCCCCGAATTCTTCCCACGACCTTTGTTTTGCTGTTTTGACTAGTTCCTTTACCTTTATTCTTTCCTGTTTATAATCTGAGTAGCTTTCATCTGTTTTTAGTTGTAAGTGTTTTTTCCACATGACTTTCTTCTGTCTAACAGCTTCTTTTATTTCTTCATTCCACCATCCTGTTTGCTTTCTGTTTTTGTTAATTCTTGTAATACCGCACGTTTCTCTTGCAACTTTCAATACTGTAGTTTTGATATTTGCCCAAAATATTTCCAGGTTGGTATCTGTAACTAATGTATTTAATTTTAGCATTTCTTTTTCTATTTTTTCTTTATACTCATTAGCTACTTCAGGTTGTCTTAATTTAAAACTTTTTATGACTTTCTTTGTGTTTTACTTTTTGTTCTGCACATTTCTTATGTTTTTTCCTTCTGCAATGATCATTTTTGTCATTAATAAGTAGTGGTCTGAGCATATTTCTGGGACTTTTCGTATTCTAGTATCTTTGACTTCCTTTCTGTAGTTTTGATTTATTAATACGTAATCTAGAATTGATTTCTCATTTCTACTTCTTATTTCTCTTGTATATTTATGTATATCCTTGTGTAAATTATAACAAAACAAAATTGTATTGGTGACATATTCAGCAGAATGCAGATGATGAGACAACATTCTAGATCAGTCATTTAGTATCAACATACAGTATACTTTACAAAGTATCAGCGACACACTGTATAGCAGGCAGAACATTAATAAATAAAGCCATGCAACAAAAATTTTACATCATCTACATGAACCACGCGTATCCAGGCATAAGAGGGTTACATTTACTCTTTAGAGAGTGTTTCATAAGTAAAAACGAATAGCGGTGTTAAGAGTCTAATGGCCTATGTTTCTAGTTGATTATCAACAATAGAGGATTACCTCCTCAAATTTTCATGTAAAATTGAGCGAACCCGCTCTTTCGATGTGTTTAGATCGTCTATACTTTACAGTCTTAATTGTGGAGTACTGAAAACGATAGAATAAAGACTGTTTCTTCGGTAATAAGTGTATCTGCGACTGATAAAGCCGCGATGAAGCACTTCTCAAACGCGCTGCTTTATCACAAACCCGACTGTTAAGGACGCGAAATTCCTTTTACATACTACATTTGAATTGATTAGGTTAATTTGATAATGCGCACGAATGTCTAGAAGTGTTTAAACACAGTGAAAAGAAGAAGGTAAGGTGAATTACAGATTCAGTAGTCTGATTCAAGGAAATTATTTCTATGTTTGCTTTAGAATAAATTATAGCTTCTTTGAGAATACTAGGTCAAACACAGAAGACGTCATCATACTGCACACCACGCAAGATGTATGTTGATCTCGGGAGCTACGTTTTAAAACTTTATAATAAAAAATTACCAATTGTGGAACTATTGGCAATACGGTTTCCTTTTTTGCCGCACGACTTGTTGCTAATATTTATTATCAATAAATGAGCAAATAATTGCTTGATGAAACTTTATTACGTATGTGCACGTGCACACGTGCAATAACCGTTATACGTGGTGCTACTTAATGATTTTGAGTTGCTGTCTTTAAAACTAATCGTTTTGTAAATTTTATTCTTCTTTGTACCTAAAAAAAAATAAATTCAGTTAACTCAGCATATCGGTTTTTGAGTGCAGATGGGAAGTTGAGAACATAGACTTTATCAGGGATAATTTTTCTGTCAATTTAATATAAAAAACTTACTTGTACCCTGTAAATATTAATTGACGTTGATTACGGCCATAAGTGTAGCCAGAGGGGGCCAGAGAGGGGCGGAGAGGGCCCATGGTCCCTCCTAAATCTCCCAAATAATTTCACTTCCGTTTCTTATTGCCTCCAAAATGTTAACTATCTTTGGCCTGCCCCTTGATTAAATTCTGGCTACGCCCACGATTGTGGCATATATTTTTACTTTATTATAGACACATTCTTACTGGAGTATTATACAACAAACATAAATAAACGCATATCTTTTATTAAAACCTTGCTTGTTACCAAACAAATACTTCCATTTTCCAAGCTTTTGATAACAAGAAATTCACATCTAAAATTATTTCATCTTTATGGAAGTGCTGCCCTACTCCGATAATTATTGTTATTTTAATTTAGGATGCTGTTACCTTTAAAAATGCTGGTGTCTTATTTCCATGAATATAAGGCATCCAACACATTCACCTAAGTATCTCGTTGCAGCAGGCATTAAATTAAGATTCTTAGCGGACTTTTAATTAAACCAGGGGTATTTCGTCAAACGTTCTCAAACAGCGACTACCGTCAAAGGTAGAGGAAATTGTGGTCTGTTTGCTACAGGATTTGGTAAAAGGTAAAGTGAAATACATTCGGGAGCACTTTACTGCTTTGAATTCAGTTTGCTACTCTTATTCTCTTTTGTACCCACTTGATTATACGGACACGGAAGTCAGATACAGGACAGCTCTATCAAGAGAGAAATTTCCTTCCGACAGGGACGTCGTAAGTGCAAATGTCACATAGTTTCTCGTATAAAATGATTATTTGAAATTTGACTCTTGATTTTAGCAGCTTGGATAGGGCACAATTAAATTACATTCCATACTTTTTTCTCTCGACTTGCTATAAAAACTTAGAACTTGTGCTAGCGCGCTGCTATGGTCGAAGTTTCGACTGGAAATAATTGATTCATCTGCAGAGAGACATAAACTAACCTTACTGTTATCGGTTTGTTTTTTAAAATAATTATTAAACAACTGTGCAGTTGTGCTAAACAGAAGTGTTTGTGAAAGGACTCTTTGTATGAATTTCTTAATGCAATGCGACCACTATTGAGAATATTTCTCCCGAAATATTGGTTAATATTCGACAAAATACAGAGCTACCCATAGCTATCGAAGTCGTGCTGCTATCGTGTCGGTGAATGTGAAAATGTCCCACAGATGTACTTTTTTTTATCTATTTTGGTTAATACTCGATCTAGAGGAGCAAACAAGTAGCCGACAATGGGAGAAGATTACCGACCATTTTATGTTTGGAGGAGAACAGCACTGTGGCCAGTATTGGGCCATTCCAACCCATGTGTTGTTATTGTTTGTTGTTCTTGTTTGTGGCCTCGCAGAGCAGCCACCCTTGAGTTGTTCTTGTTCTACTCTACACAATCTGGCCGTACAAGCTCTATCTCTCTAGCAAAATCGAATTTTTTTAACGACCCTCGACGGCTCCTGTAGTCTATCGTATTGAAAATAGTGTGGCGGGAGGTTACATGACACAATCCAGGCACGTATAAAGGCAGATATTTGTATTTGCACTTGTATCCACGGCTGAAGTTAAAACTAATAGCGGGTTTGAAATGGCTAATTATGGTTTCAAGGATCACGGTATCGTATCTCCGAGCAAATTTTATATGGGAATCTATGTCTAACTTGAAGTACGAAAAAATGACTGACGCCTACTTTTGTACACGCACTAGATCGGTACGATTCCGCTTGTTATTTTCATATGTGTTGCATGTTGATTGATTCAGTATGATCTTCCCGGACATTCTAAATACGACCCTGTACCTGTACCTACGAGTTTCTATTCCTTTTTCGATGACCTTCCATCGTCAGACACGTGATGACTACATAACCAATTCGCTACCGTGCGGTTAGAAGTCAACTTAACAACAATCGAGCTTGAAAACAAGATTTAATCAACCGTTTACCTACCGCTCGGTTATTGCGGTTTACGTCGCCGTAACGTTAGTGCGCGGTACATTGTTTTTGATGAGGATTCCTTCTCTCCAGCGTCGTATTATAGGTGCGGTATATGGATTGATGCGGCGTTATTAACCTTTCGAATAGAGGATCCTTTTTGGAAAGTTAAAGCGCTACGCGCCCCCCGCTGGCTAAAACACAGCACACAGTCAGTCATCAGTCAAAGGGACGAATCGTCGGAGCCCACTCTGCGGCGGCGTGTTATTAATTTTGCAGAGGATTGAATAATGCTGAATTAATGAAACGCTTTGCGCTGGTACAAGCGAAACGAGCCGAGTGAATAATGTTTAAACGCGGATTGAAAAGCCTAATGGATTTAGGCGTATATACGGTAAATTTACTGCGCGGTTTCAGTTTCTACTTTATGCATAAGATACTGTTATAAAAGCACTATTATTATAGCGCCGAACGACATACAATATAAATGATTTCAGCCGCCCTTGGAAAGGAAACTGACATTTATATCACACTAATTATCTTTCGCTTTTGTTATTTTTGTTCGTGGGGATTAGGTTTATGCCTCTTGGATGTGTATTTATGTATCTAATCCCAAAGATTATAATGTAATAACACAGCGTGCCCACTTAGCAATTTAAAAAAAGAGGTGTTGAAATAAAAATACTCAGAGACAAGTTCTGCACAACGTAAAATTATAACAAAGTATAGAGGCTGTTCAGTTTCCACTACAAACGACATAAGTTTTCTTTTTTAAACGGAACGTATTGCATATCATTATATTTTTGGATGCCTTCCTTCAGTCCATGTTAAGTTTCTTCAATATTCCTTAGTTTTTAAGGTAATTGAGATTTTTTAATGACATCCGGATGTTTCCTTAGCACGCCAAGGGCGCTGATATAAACTCTGTTCTGATTGAGTCTTTTTTTATGTTTCTGGCAATACATTACACTACACGTCTATACTTAATCATTTCTTATCATCTTTAAACCTGAAGCAATTTAATGAAATTTTGAACTGAAATGATAGAGTTCTTGATTTGGTTTTGTCTAACGTTCCATGGTTGATTGCAGTATCCCATGATACTGATCCGCTTGTATCAGAAGATGTATTTGATCCTGCGTTGAATGTAACCCTTGACATAGCTAATATAAAATCTACAAGAAACCTTCCATCTAACAATAATCTCAAATATCATTTTTGAAAATGCTGATTTCCCGCCACTGTATGATAGTATTAGGAATATAGATTGGTCTTTTGTTGAAGCATTTTCTAATGTTGATGATGCTGTTTCCGCATTTTATGATCAACTGTTTGGTACCATGTCTTTTTGTTCCAACATGTAGAAGTTCCCGACGTAATTTCCCTCTCTGGTTTAATGTGGATATCAAGAGGAATTTGAAAACGAGAAATTACTATTACGCTAAGTGGAAAATAACTGGGTTACCTACCTATAGAAGAGAGTTTTTACGTTTAAGGTCCTTAATCAAACCACATATCAAAACAGCCTACAAAGAATACCACAAAAGGATTGAGAATGATATTGTTAATGATCCAAAATTGTTTTGGAAATTTATAAACACTAAACGAACCTCCTCCAGAATTCCCGAGTATATGAAGTTCAACAATATAGGTCTTGAGCAGCCTTCGAATATTGTGCAGGCCTTTGCAAACGTGTTTTCGAATGGATATACCACCAAATTCTCCAATAACACCAGTAAAGCCAGTTAAGATTTCAACAGCTGTTCTTTCAATGTCGGGTATTTTTCTGTCCAAGATGTTTTGCATGCTCTAAATAAACTCAAAGCAACTTCAGTTTCTAGAGATGATGCGATTCCAAGCTTTCTCATGCATGATTGTGCTCTGGTGCGAACCTCTTCGCTTTATTTTATATTTGGCCATTCGCACATCTGTTTTTCTATCTTATTGGAAAATTAGCAGGATAACACGAGTTTTCAAAAAAGGCGATAAGGGAGATATTCTTAACTACAGACCAATTAGTATTCTCTCTAATTGTGCTAAAGTTTTTGAGCAACTTCTGTATACTAGGTTATATAACTGTATCAAACCATACCTCTGTATTAACCAGCATGGTTTTGTTAGTGGACGGTCAACTGTTATTAATTTAGTTGAACTCTTGAAGCTCTTGACAATCATCGACAAGTAGATGTTATCTACATGGATTTTACCAAAGCATTCGATATGATAGACCATAACATCCTAATAGATAAACTATCTGCTATTGGTTTTTCTTCTAGCGTTATTACTTTAATTCAATTCTACCTTCATAACCGATTATATTATGTCCACTAGAATGAATTTGTGTCACACACATTCATTGCTTCTGGCGGCGTACCTCAGGGCTCTAGTTTAGGACGGCTTCTCTTTAACATTTATATAAATGATCCTTTACTTTCATTTGATTGTAATACTCTTGCTTACGCTGACGATCTAAAAATTTATAGTACTATTAGCTCTTCCTCTGATTCTTTAAGTTTACAGAGAAATATTGGATGACATCCGACCCGCAGATCCGTTATATTTCATTATAACGTCTCTAGGACCTCCATCCCAAGAGTTGACGTTTTTAGGGATCTTGAAGTCTGTCTACTACTCACTCGTCCGCTCGAAACTGGAATATGCGTCAATTGTTTGGTCAATTTGTCAGTTGTTTGGTGTTCTACAGTCTCTAAATCTTCTTGAGACAGACGACAGATTTAATCTCCAGCTTTTTTAGTTCATATAAGTTATGCTTTAGGGTTGCATGACTTGTCACAAATCAGTAATCTAAGATCCCACTTGCTGTACGATAACACTCTCTTTGCTATCTTTGGCGAGTCTGTGGTATAAGCGCCTTCGTCTGCTTTTTGTCCTGGCATATTTTACCAAGGAGAGGCTTTATAATTATCCCCTATTTCTTGATTGCTTGTTTTAGGTGACTCTTTTGCAGACCACAATAGGAATTTGAACCAATGAAAAGGAGGTTCCTTGTTTCTTTGGCCTTTGGCTTATCTGCCTTTTCATTTCCTTCCATCCCTCCATGGCTAAGCCACTGAATAGTGATGTGGTTATTTGCGTCCAATTATCTAATAAATATTGTTTTTCAAAATTTACAAAGGTATAAAATAATTAAATAAAAATCATTGTTAAAACTAGCACAATATGTAATATACGATGTACACTCCAAAAAATGGCAGTAATCTCACTATGGTAACGTAATAATATTACTGGTGATAGTAATTCAAATTTACAACAATAAGTGACTTTTCAGATGCAATAAAAATATTTAAGTAAAATTTCCAGTTTTTTTGATAATTTTTAAGATGAAAAAACGATTGAAGCATTTTTCAGGAAAAATTGTTAATATTCATTGTTGACAAATAATATTACAATTGTTATAATACCGGTGCGTATTTTAGCACCATCAATGTGCTTAATTTCTTAAATACAATAGCATTTTGAAAGGCTATTAGGTGGAAAGCTCTTTAATAAAATATTGTGTTCTTGTGCACTTTTCTGTTAGTTTTAGAAAGTTGATTGCTAAGGTCTGATAAACGTATCGAAGTGAACTGAATGGTGGCTAGAGTGGGGAAAACGGTAAGTATATTCCCTAGCGGCGTAAATGACGCATAGACATCGTGAACAATATTTTACATAAGTATAAAACGGTAACACTGTTACAATCGGTTTGATCAGCACATAGTTCAGTTTTATTCAGTAAATATATCTCCAAGTTGGTAAAAATGAAAGATGTTTCCTTAGAAATAACACCTTAAGTGTTAATACTTGTGGCTTTATTTTGCCGCCTACAGAATCACCCTCCTTCTAATGGCAGTGGGGTGGGAGCTACTACATGGACTAAAGGGCCTTGGGCCAACCCTAGAACAAGTATATACGTTTACCTTATGTTCTTTCGTTTCAAAACTCTGGAAGTATGTAAGTGTTATCAATTATTGATTGTTGTAACTTTTCCACTGTAGGTGTTTGCTCCCCGTCAATACATACGCAACTCTATACAACTTTTCATACCTTCACAGCGATCGTCTGATTTGAAGCACAGTTCTTTGTACATTCTGCGTCAAAAACGTAGTCCTTTCATTCGGATTCCTTCCTTTCATTTTATCCATGCTGTACATATTACTTAACAATTAATTTTTAATATTACGCTTTTGTTTTTGTTTTTACTTTGTTGTTGCACGTGCGCTCATTGTATAATAAAGAGGTATGGAAGCGCGAGTAAGGTAGTACCGTAAAATTTTATATCTGTTCTGGAGCAAACCGATAAGCAAACCGAATAAGATACCGTATTTCCATTAATAGCTAATGTGTAAAAACAATTATATATTGTGTGGAAAATGCACTTGAATTCCAGTAATTTAAAGCTTTAGGAGATTAAACACACTTTCACATCAGTTTCTACCGGAGACTTCTTGAAAGATCAGTTCATGTTCATCAACGAAACAGCCGCCCGAAGGTAAACCTATCGAAGTGTTTAAGTATTTAAGTAAATACATTTAGAAGATATTTACATCCATCTTTAAGCGCTTAAGACACCGAGGACCACACCGATCTTCGAACTAACAAAAAAAGCAAACACTCAACGAAGATAATGCTGGTCCGGATGCTGAAGAGGCATAACATAGTAAGCACAAAGAAGACACGCGGATAAATACTGTTCGAGAACGATCGAACGGTACTTGAATGCGTCAGTATGTAATGTGGAAATGAAAGAATGTTTTCAGGAAGTTGTTTGAAAGAAATCAAAGGGAAAGGTAAATATTTTATCGTAAAAAAAAAACAAAGGAATTTAAGGAAGGAGAATATGTTTGTAGATGTATGTGATAAGGGTTATATTAAAACAAATGTTTAGACATGCTCTGAAGGAAATTAACAAAATTATGTAAATAAAATAATAACTTTAATAATTGTAAGTATTGTGTTAACAACTCGTTTGTTATTTTCTCAAACATAGATCTAATAAAGAAAAAGCAAGCAGTGTATGTAAAAATGTAGTAATGTAAAAAAAAAAACAGAATACTTTTCATTTGTTTATGTTTATTTTTATGCAATTATTGATTTGTACATTTTTTTATAACCCTATTAAGCGTATTACATCGCTAATTAAGTATTTCAGAATTTTATAGAAAAAATAATACGTCTTTGAGTGGTGACGGCAAAATCGTCTTTGTGAAAAAAATCGACATGTTTACCTACGTCCAATTAGTTTCCAATGCTGGTTGTAGTCTCCAAGGTCTTTTGCTTGAATTTAGGCTGCAAAACTAATCAACTAAAGCTGACGGGAATTGATTTCCATCAGTATGTTGAGGGTAGATAACGTCAATACTGAAGACTTGAGTGTAGGAAGAGGCGGCAATACTGGTTCACTTTTCAATCATAAATTATATATGTTGCGGAAAAAAACATAGCTTCTTTTCAGATGAAGAAGTGCATAGTAACTGATTCTTATTTTTTTCCGAATCTGCAAAACTTCATTTCTAATTGTATTGATAGGTATCGATTGAAATTCGCTTTTGAATTTGGTCTTCTAGCCACATCATTAGTGCCTTTCCCATATTTGCCATCTTGTAACATCTCTTAAGTATGAAGCTGTGCTCATACTCACCGTAGATCCAGTTGTTACACTTTTCCTAACGGAGTCTTTCTTATGTTCATCTTTGGCACGTCTTTCTCCACCTTTTTGATTTTATTCAAAAAGTGCGGTGTAGACCGGTATTGCAGTCCCGTGCTTTCTGTACTTTTATGGTGTGTTATCCGCAGAGTTTGGTAGCGCTTTGAACATAGTAAATTCGAATTTATTTCATTTATTGTTGTGCATCGATGCGTAACGTAAAGATTACAAACCAAATATTCATACTGTTTACAACTGCTATAACAAAATTCAGATTTACATTGTTTTGTTAATGAATTCTAAACACATATATTTGTACCATACGTTATCTCTTCGACAATAGATTCTCATTCGAATTCGACGTTTTCCGGGTATCCGAGGAATTATATTGGATCTTATTAAAATTAAAATGTCTTCGGATCATTGGAAGCGACCCAAATATTTCCCCATCTGCATGTGTGGGTATAATCCATGGAATTCTGTAGCTAATGCCCGATATTACCTCGTTTAATGTCTATTCGTAATGCGGGCAAGGAATTATATTCCAAGTAAACTGGGATTTATAACATTTAAACTTTAAATGTATGCGAGCGTATTTCAATTAAAATTGTATTTATCCTCCTTAAATTATTCACTCTAAATAATATCTGGTTTCCTCAAATCAATGCTACCTCCTACCTACTTTTACTACATAACCTGTGCTGAATAGTAGTAAGCAATAGCTATTTATAGCGAGTATTGTACAGCTATGTGTAACTAAAAATACATGGCAAAACCTTAAAAGTGCTATTTTAACAATGGACAAAAAAAACATACCTATCATTTTTCGACGTAGTCTCCATGACGTTGAAGGTAGGTATTCCATCGCTTCGGAAGTGCATAGATAGATAAAGAATATTGTTAGTCGAGATTATAAGCATCTATCCACCGCGATTTTTACTTCTTCATCGCTTTTGAAATGTCTTCCTCCGTTGTCTCTTTGGCTGATCCAAACACATGAAAGTCACTCAAATTTAAAATAGTGCAACCTTTTCGTTACTGGCGCTGCTGCTTTTTTCTATATTTTAGCATCACTTATTTGGCTACTACGAAACATTTCTCGATGCCCTAGGAATTATGCTATTGGGCAAGTTATGTATTATAATTGGTGATTTTAACGCTCCTAACTTTAGTTTGGATATCTCTGGCGATGGAAAAACTGCCGCGATTACTTATTTTGTGGAAGCATTAGACCTGCGACAAGTAAATTTAGTACTAAATTCCAATGGTATAATGCTTGATCTTGTTTTTACGAACATGCCTGTATTGCTGCAAACTATTCGTGACGTAGTCCCGTTTGTTTCTGAAGATTTACATCATCCTGCTCTAGAAATAATGATGCATTATGATACTGTGCAAAGACCTATCAATTTTCCATCTAACAATAATTTACGCTACAATTTTCGTCGTGTGGATATGGCGAAGCTGAATTCGGAAATAGCAGCTATTGAGTGGAATTTCTTATCCTGTTATAGCGATGTGGATCTAGCGGTACATGCGTTTTATAGCACTTTATATAAAGTCTTCGATCGGTGTGTGCCTAGGGTCAGGTCGGGTGGACGTAAATATCCTGTGTGGTTTGATAACAGCATCAGGCAATTACTTGGAATAAAAGAATTATATTTTAGGAGATGGAAATCAACCAAATCTGAGTACTATCTCAATGAATTTAAAAGATTGCGTAGGGTTCTTAAAACCAAAATTGAAGGTGCATACATTATTTATCAGGAACGCATTCAATCGGAAATTGTCAGCAATCCTAAGACTTTTTGGGCATTTGTAAATAGTAGGAGATCGACATCTAGAATTCCGGGTCACATGTACTACAATCAGGAGGAGTTGTTGCAGCCTGCGCATGTGGTTGAGGCATTTGCCCTCCATTTCTCTGGAGTTTTTCACACTACAACAACCACTAGTTTGGTTGCACCTTCCTTCTATCCGTCTTTCAACATTCAATCGGTTACGGAAAGTGATGTATTGTGCAGTGCTGTAAGGATCAAAGCTGACTTAACGTCTGGTGACGATGGTATACCGGGAGTCGTCGTAAGGAACTGTGCTTCACTACTTGCTCGTCCACTTACAGTGCTGTTTAACTTATGTATTAAGTCGTCAACGTTTCCCAATTTATGGAAGATCACCAAAGTAATCCCTGTTTTCAAGAGAAAAGGGGACTGTAAAAACATATGTGACTATAGACCGATAAGTATATTATCAAATTTTGCTAAAGTATTTGAACAAATATTATATAATGTGATTTATGTTAATGTAAGACCATACTTGTCGGTTCACCAGCATGGATTTATGTCAGGTCGATCTACTACAACGAATCTTCTCAACATTACTCAGTATATTTCTTCAGCACTGGACCAACGCAAACAAGTTGACGTCATTTATACAGATTTTACTAAAGCTTTTGATACCATAGATCATAATCTTCTTCTAACAAAGCTAGATGCCATTGGATTTTCTCCGGCGCTCCTCAGAATCATATCTTCCTATCTCACTAATAGAGTGGGTTACGTGTTTTACAACGGATTTACATCGGCTACATTCAATATATCCTCTGGTGTGCCACAAGGTTCTAATCTTGGGCCACTGCTTTTTAATATATTTGTAAATGATCTGCTTAGCAGACTGCATTGTGAACTTTTAGCGTATGCAGATGACTTGAAAATTTATAACGTAATTACCAATACTGTTGATTGTATTAACTTACAAACCAACATTAATATTATTGATGTGTGGTGTACTCTAAACAAGTTATCTTTAAACATAAACAAATGTTCAGTTGTTTCCTACACTAAATCCACTAATCCTGCTTTGTTTCAATATACGGTTGGATCACAAATAATCTCCAGAAGGGATGGGGTGAATGATCTGGGTGTGCGTTTTGATTCTCGTCTAAACTTTTCTGACCATGTTTCTGAAATGTGTTTATCAGCTTCTCGATCGCTTGGGTTTGTTATAAGATCTTGTCGTAACTTTAATAATCTCCTAGCAATTAAAACTCTTTATTTCTCTTTGGTTCAGAGCAAACTGGAATATGCCTCTTTGGTTTGGTATCCTCATTACACGTATCAACAACTCAAGATTGAGAAGGTTCAAAAAAGATTTCTAAAATATTTAACATTTAGAGTATCTGGCACTTATCCTGAGCGAGGTTCTGACTATTTAACTCTCTTGTCGCAACATGATTTTATGTCACTTTCGGAGAGACGTAAGAGATATAGTGCTATGTTTTTGCTAAAGCTACTTAATAGTAGAATCGATACACCATGCCTACTCTCGCAATTTAATTTCAATGTACCTTTACGTAACACTCGCTCATGTACTTTGTTAAGTGTTCCTAGAGCCCGGACCAACATGTTACTTGGATCGCCTGTGTATCACATGACGAGAAATTTTAACGATTGCTGCAATGATTTTTTAAACGCCTAGCTAATCACCGTTTCTGGTATTAATGTAATCCTTAAGCTATGTTTATATTTTAGTTTATTCTATCTGGACTAGTTGTTTAACCTAATTAGCACCTTATCTTGTTTTTTTTTTTTTTGTTTTGTTGTATTTATTTTGTCCTGTAAATGGTATTAACTGTTGGACAGTAAAGACTATTATTATTATTATTATTATTATTATTATCACTTTGCCCCCTATCAGTCACTTTGCAAAGATCAAGGAATACTCTGCTATATGCCAAATCAATCACCACTTTTCGGAATTTTATTACACGTTTTAAATTTGAAAGAAGTGAGTGTATTACAGTGAACACTCTTGTTTAAGAAACTCATGTAAGTTTATATAAAACGTTTATCCGTTTTATTATAAAGAACTATACTTATAGGTGTATAATAGCACGTTGAAAAAAATACGTTTGGTACAAATCGTTTTACTGAAAATATTGAGATTAGTACACTTGTGCATGTGCCGGAACCAATTCTCCAAACACTCTTTCCACACTGAAATCGGTACGGTTTTTGAAGTCTTCACCATCTTGAGAGAACAAAAAGTAGTCGTTTGGTTATACATTTTGGCAGTAAGACATTAGTTCGATCTTTTTCTCCTTCAAATAATCAATTGTCAGACGTGCTGAGTGGGAGCTGGCATAAGATGATACCACGTTATCGAATGTTTTTCGTTATTTCGTCGAGGACCTCGTCCCTAAACAAGTTTTTGTATACCATTCAGCATTAAGTGTTCTTCAATCCTCTAAAACAATATCTTACCACGGGTCCAGTACAACCAAAGAAAAACCATATACCGAGCGATTACAATTTATCTATTTATAAATGTCCAAACCTTTATAGCTGCTACATGTGTTTTCAAGAAACAGATTATGTGATGTAATAAACTCATCGTCAGGAACATTCAGGTCGCTAAACAATTCTGTATTTTTCTTGTCAAATATTATAAAATGGCTGTTTAATAAATGATATACGTGCAGCACAAGTACCTTTGTGAGCGTTTATGTATTAAATATTAACAATAAAATATTTTGTTTATCAAATTCTAAATTCTTACAGCCGGTCAATTTGTAAATTTCAAAATTTATTTTGCCCATTTCTCTAAAAGATTGTCCAAACCAATTTGGTTTTTGCGCACCTCAAACGAAATTTGTACAAAGTAGTACCACTATCTATTACAATTTTCATATTTGTGGACATTTTCTGTGCTCTGAAAGCATCTTGTAGAGTACTAGCTGGTCTGGCGAGTATTATTTTATGATTTTGATCGTTGTGTATTTTTCGTTAGTATTATCTTCTGCTTCCAAATCTTTTTCATCAATTTTTTTCAGTAAGTTGTTGGATATTTGTTATAACCTAAGTTTATGACAAAAATCTTACAAAAGAACCTTCTCCTTCTCCAAAAGAACCATAGGTGCATGAGTTGGGATAAATAAAGCAATAACAACTTCTTCAAAGAAAATAGCAATTTTCGTGTGGACCAAAAATACTATAACTTGTTAAAAGAAATAAAGTTGACGTTACCACGATACCTAATTTAGTACAATTGAACTTATTTGGACAAATTAAACTTAGAGACAGATTCTATTATGGAGAGTGATCACAAAGCAGGGAATGAAGCTGTTAAAACCTGCAATAAAGTGTATAAAATAAATGTGTGCGGCTTACTAAAACTAAAAAAGCAATGGTATGAACGAACTAATTATTTTATTAATTTGAATATCCGTAAATTTATTATATGAACAGTAATAAAACATTAGAAAGTGATACTGACAGTGATAAAATAGAGTATCTTGTTCAGTTTAAAACTATCATCCAGTTATGCCATACTTAATGCAAATTTACTACATCATAACTTGCTTAGAAATTATTTCCCGATATTTGTATTTTATTCGTGATGAACGATCAGACAGTAACAATGATCCTGATATGGGGGAATTTGTGTACATTTGCGATATGTGAATGCGCAACACAATCTAAAAATAATATGCAGTTTCGTGATTGAAAATCTGAATCCATCGTATCTTGCCCTATTTTCAAGTGCTCCTGTTTAATGTGCAACACTGGTTCGCAACTTGGTCCGCCATTTTCAAATATATCTAAATGTGCTATTTGTTATAGTTTCACTTTATTACTCACAAAATTACTAAAGAGATCCTCTGATACTTTTGTTTATATGGAGAAATTCAGTTAAGAAATTAAAGCTATTTGTTATCTCTATACCTATTATTGAATGTACATCTGGTATATAAACTTCGCTAAAAAAATTAGCTTTATATCTATTCACATTAAATACCCAATTTAAATTGAAAAAAGTTCTTAAACCAGAATTGTATATAAAGTAGTAGAAGTACCATGAACATTAATATATGAAGTATCGATTTGATTCATATACATGGACATTAATCTTGTTTTTATCATGATCGAATGCACTAATTACAGATATGTTAGTAGCTATTGTTACAGATTATCCAGATACGAAACTCTAGAATTCATGTGTTAGGCGGGCATGTTGTTAGAGGTGTTCGTAACAAAAACATGACTAAACTATTATCAATGGGTGTCGTTTATTTTTTCGGTTATTAAAAATTCGGTTTATTTCGTTTATTAAAATATGATGTGGAGTATTCTATGGCGGTCTATCTCAAGTTTGCAAATTTACTTGGCTAATTTATCAGATTTATCTGCTGTAGCCGATGTCTTTTAATCGATTATTCGCAAAGGCGTATTTATAGGTCGCTTTTAGCTAACTGTGTCTCAACCACCCCTGCAGGATTTAATTTTTAGAAGTATCTTGGCAAACATATTCTCTACACTAGGAGACCGAATCAACATGGCGTAGGAAACTTTTTTTGGAAATATGTAATAACAAAGCGGAAATACAAAATATCCCACGCCAATTCAGTTCCAGAGTACTTTCAGAAACTATTTTGTACAAATTTCATTTGAGATGCACAAAAACTAAACTGATCTAGACAACATTTTAAGTGGAAGGGAAGTGGGCAAAAGAAATTTTAAAATTTCCAAATTGACGGACTGTAAGAATTTAGAATTTGATAAACAAATTATTTCATTGATAATATTTAATACATAAACGCTTACAAAAACATACGTATATCATTTATCAAAGCGCCAACACAATTGGATTGGAGATGATCTATTTTAAAATATTTGATAAGAAAAATACTGAATTGTTTGGCGACCTGTATTTTCTGTTGGGTTTATTACATCACGCAATCTATTTCTTGAAAACACCTGTAAGAGCTATAATGCTCAAATAGCACTTTAAAATCCAGACATTTATAAATAAATAAATAAATTGTAATTGCTCGATATTTGTTTTATTGGACACCTTTCCATAATTATTTTGGTCAGTAATTGCTTGTATATCAAAATTTTTGTAAAACTAAATCATCAAGTGCTATTAAATCAAAAGAAGGAATGTAACTGAGTTTCGCACACGCATGAGTGTGTTGGCAAGAAAGGGTAGTAAGAGGTGAATTATAACTAGAAAAGGAGAAGATAATATATCGCCAGAAAAGTTAATGAATAAAACATCCATATATTTTCACTTCCTCCAAACTAAGAAAAAAAGATAATTTATCATTTTATTAATATATCTTACCCACACACATGACGACTTGCAGTTACACAATTGCGGCTGCTAGTTTTTCGTATCGCCATAATAAGTATCTTTTTTACGGTCCAGTCAGCAGTATCCGGTAGTCTAGCTTGTAAACTTTTTCCTAACGCACTTCACGACCGATTACCGCCGAAACAACATTCTGGGTGCTTTTTGCTTTTGGGAGAAAAAGAGAAATAAGGTCCATACATTAACGTGAAGGAACAAATGTAATCGCTGCTCGAGAGATTTGAATCTTTCTGCCAGTGTTATTGCCTTCTTCTTTTTTTGATCCTACAAGATGCAATGCACGACGCTGTCCGCGCCGCTTTCACTCACCCAGCTCTAGATATTTCGTTCTAACAAAGCGGGTACACCTAAAAAGGGTTAATGGCGTACGCTGCGTTTGACAATGGACCTCTCCGGAGATAAATTAATGTGCGAGGTGAAGCACGACGAGGATGTACGATAAGTGCGAACGGTCTCCGGCCTGTCCAAATATTAAGCGTGTCAATGGGTCGGACGGATTGAAAGGCGGCAATGTGGACTTGTATTCAACACGGCCGTCGAAGTAGAAAAGCATATATGCGAGTAAGGGTTCCCTTCTTTGCTCGCTGTTGAAAGGACCTTTGCGGGTTATTACCCTTAGAGTAGAGCTGCGTGCATGACGTAGATACATCAACGCCTGCTTGGATATTAATAGCGAACGAAAAGCTCTTTGCGAAATGTAAAGCGTTTAAAATGCGAAGCAAATAGAAGTGAATGGGGTTATATCCATTTTGTCTTATTAATTCTTTTTTGGCTGAGTACGAACTTTTCCTTACGTGTGGTGATTGCCCTATGTAAACTTTAAAGCTTATCATAATCTCAAACATTTTAGTGTGTAAATATATATAAGTGGTCCATGGCATCCTTACTGTAATAGGTGGGATGCAGTTACTTATGCTCCAACATGCCAATGATGACGCGCGATTATCAGAAAATCTGACACTTGACCCTAGTAGGATTCGCCCCTCTTGCCAAACAGCCACCGAGCCCTTTCATTACCAGTTGTAAAAAAGTACATTATTTTTTATTGTGGCTTGTAATAAATAAATGTTAAATCACTTGATCTTGCGCGATTGAATTAATTATCAAACAAGATGAATTATGTGAATTTTGAAATTACTTATATCATATATAAATAATTACCCTCTCACTCTGAATCTAATTGTCCACGATTTTTAAATATTCTTCAAAACCTTTCAAGTACAACAATTATTTATTCTTATATTATTAATTATTTAATTTTACTTTTGTGCTTAGTTTGCAAATATTTTATTTCGATCCGTTGCGTTGCTTTGTTTATCAACAGGGTAACCAATTCAAAGCTTCCATATCTCTATGTGTTGACCTCTGCAATGGTTCACAGCGTTAACAGAGAAATACAGTTCAAGGGCAAAATAAGAGAAGGCGTTAGCTATTCCAAGCTTTCTCTTTAATTCAAACCTATATCAGGGATACAAACTCACAATTCAAAATGTTTGTATTTGGTTGTATACGAGCCCTAGAACTATGTTTGCTAACATTTGTAGAGAATCGCAGAAGCATTGCAAGGGAAGCTACGGTCTTTTAAAATAAACGTAATGCATTCCGAGACTGTTGTCGGAAATGTACACAAAATTGATGGTATGCGAAACATACATATGTGCATAAGTAAATTACGATGATGATGAAGATGATTTTCAGTGACAAATCTAAGTTTTACGTTTGGGTAAGGAATATTTAAAAACGGGTGATTGGAAATAGAAGAGAGGCTTTTTATACAGGCTGCGTTGAATGCACATCATCAAGAAATTTTGCAAGACAATTTGTTGCCCAGCATTGGAAGGTTGTACGGAAGAGACGTCAATTTTATTTTCCAGTAGGATGACGTCTCGTGTCATATTGTTCATTGAACCAAGCGGTTCCCAACAGAATGTCTTGGCCGTCAAATAGTCCAGTCCCAAATTTCGTAGAAAATGTATGCACGGAATGAAAGAATATCTAGGAAATAATCTTCAGGGAACATTTACTGATTTAACTACTAAATTCAGATAAATGTAGGACAAGTGAATACCTGAGTTTTGCAAGGAAACTTGGAAAAAGTAACACGTATTCGGGATATTATTAAATCAAAAGAGGACATCACGAATTACTAAGAATTTTTTAATAAACATGTTACTTTCAAAATATCAGTAAATTCTCAAACAATCATGTATTAAGAACATTAATGAGGTAATGTAGAATTATTACACTAGATTCCAACACATGGTTACTAGCGTTCGAATTAAATTATTTAAAGCTACTCGCACATGTACATAGTTAGAATAATATGAAAAAAACAGCAAAATGAACAAACACAAACACGGTGGTAATATGTTCTCAGATAAATTTAATCCTTCTAGCCCAATTAATTCTAATTATACCTATTACGCAATGTCTGGCATGAACATACGTTCGCTGGCCTTATTTACTCCCTTTATGAGAAACATAGTTATTACATTCTGATCAGAAAACACGTTTTTTCGGTCAGTTTTTTTCATAATTAATTTATTCTAATATTGGAAGGAAATGCTGATGATTTGTATACACAAATATCAAGGCCAATTTGATTGTGTCCGTGTTTACATCCTTGTGCTGTAACGTAAAAATCCAGCATGGGATTTTTATTTTTGTGTATTCACCACATTCCGCAGAAATTCTATGTTTTTCTTGGCACGGTATTGAATTCTTCAGAACCAACTATGCCTGACAATACTAAAAAAATGCGTCTGCGACCCAGGGACATTCAGATAAATAGCAGTTCGAAAGTAAATAAACGTTTGGTTTTGCGCCAAGCCACTTATGTATTTTAGTAATGGCAGTGACCTTATTTGTTAGTAAGTAACTTGCAGTACCTACACCTTTATGCGATTACTGTATGAGGGAGTTGAGTTCGAATATTTGTTTTGTATTGAAAAGCTGCATACATCCTCATTTGGTGCGAAAACGGACAAAGTCAAACCAGCAAGTTTCTTCCTGTGTTTAACGGTTATACTCCAGTAGTCGCAACCGGTATTAGTCATTGTCTTGTTGTCTTGCAACGTTCTTTCCAATTGGTAGTCTTCCGTCCTGTACACAGTGGCGCTATTGCTTTATGTGCTACAGACGATATTATCAATTTTCTAGATAAAGGTATGGTCACCATCCTAGATTCGTTAGATTTCAGTAGAGCGTTTGACATTGCTACCACCCCGACCTACTGCCTTCCATATTTCATTAAGTTGGCTTGTCAGATACTGTTGTTGAGGTTTTTCACAGTTACATTCTCGGTCGAATTCAGGCTGTTAAATCGGAACAAAATATCTCTGAATTCAGGAATTCGGAACTCTATTTTGGGTCCCCTTCTGTATACAGTGTACACCTCGGCATTGTTTACTTGTCTTTTGCATTGTCGTTGCCATTCTTACGCTAATGATAAACAAGTTTATATTTCTTGTACTCCAGGTAAACTTACTTCAACTATCGATTTACTTCATCAAGATCGCAAGAGGCTTATAGAGTACTCTAAACACTTGTTCTGAGTCCACATAAGTCGGGGGTCGTTGTCTTTTCTGGAAAGAATAGTAATATTAGACTACATAATTTGCCAATTCAGATCATTGATATCCCCATTCCGGTTGTTAAGACTATTAGGAAATTGAGTTTATATACGGACAACTCTTTTCACTTTACACTCTTTTAAAAAATTATTTGTGAACCATACCAGAGGCGAAAATCACAATAGTTTCGCCTCTGGCGAGGTTTACACGTTGAGTTACCGTGCTAACTGTGGTCTATCACCCTTCCCTCTCCCGAAGAAGCCCCATATGATTGTAGGCGAAACGTTGAGCTTTGGATTAACTATGAGATAGTCCAAACGGAACACGTTTAGTTTTAATTGACTCTAGCCGTGGAAGCCTATTTTCTTGGTCTCCTGTCTCTGCCGAGCAACAAAAATGTCCTCGCCTGAGATAAACCTGTAGAGTTACCCTAGGTTGAAATTACTTCTTGTTCGGTCTAATGGTTAATATGCTCTTTGGCAGTGTTAAAAGATGCACCACCTAGAGGCCTTGGACTGGCTTTTTCAGTAAGAGGGCATTCATGCTTTCCCAACGATAGGGTATAATGTGGCTCATAAAAGATCCTTGAGACGGTACAATAGGATTTTCAATGTACACGAATTCACCGAAATTATTATAACAAAGGGATCTAAGCGAAGGACATTTCCTGTGTTCTGCATCCACTGTTCACCATCCAGTGTTCTGTTTCTCAAGCAAATTTAAGTGTTTGATGTGCAAATTATCTTTCAAGACTTTGGTAAAGTCAAGTTTGGTTAAATTATTTATATTTGATTATTCGAACGAACGCGAGGTTTAAAGTATGTGACCCGTTACTGTAGAGTGTATCCGAGAGGTTTGAGGTTAGGTTTTCGCCTATCAGTTTAATTTTCGTAAATTAAGCATTTATTTTTATTTAAGCAAATATCTCCGTATATAACGAGGAGCATCATACCTCGACAACAGCCTTTAGGGACTTTCTGAGGAATCTGACAGTATGACCAACGGAATTTCGACAGTAAACTCAACGGCACGGAAATAACTACATTTTTCACAATTGTCTGAAAACTACAATACGACGTAGACCTTTTTAGAAATAAGTGATTTCAGCATTAACTCTATCGTTAGTTATTTTGTAAGCTAGACGTAGACGTAGTACGTAAAGTCAACGCTAATTTCGATGTCGCAATAGTAATAAAGATAATGACCAAAGCGCTATGCTGTAATACCTAGCACCTTTTTTTTAATAATGCAGGTTTATTACATACTTCGAACTTGATATACTTCAAATACTACCCACTCTAAATATTACGAGAAGTTGTAAAACGTTTAATAGCAACATGGCGTTCATGCCGTGAACCCTAGATGACTTCTCAATATAATTTCCCTAGGTTGAACAGTAGCTAGCGAATACTTACTGCATTACCCAACTATAAACTATAAAACAATCGTAAACCATAGAGTTACGCTTCTGCCATGGTTGCAGTCGCGATATCGAAAACTAAATACTAATGTAATTAGCCTTTCGAGCGCTTATTGACTTTATGAAGAAGCGGAGACAGTCACAGTTCCTTGAACGTAATGCAATACTCAGATTTATAAAGTATTTATGAAAATAAATTTCTGGAAGTTAAAATGATAGAAATAGAAGGAAGTGTTTTATGTTTTAGAATAATGCAAAGGTGACGTCTTTAGTGAAACACTCCGTATATTTTTATTATTTCAAAAGAAAATTCAATTGTGAAAAACGATATCAATGCAATAAGTATTAATTGCACTACGGAATATGGAAGAAGTAACTTTCAAGGAGAATCTGGCAAGAAGCCATTAAAAAATACTCAACAAGATAAATAAAAGAATCAAATGCTATACGTCCCTCTAGAATCGAATCACATGTTAATACCTACTTATAACAAATAAGAAGCTCTCTTTAGTTAATGTAAATGTTCAGACCATTGCAAATAAACTAAATCTCTTAAATATTGCACTACGGCATAGACTTTGCCTGTATTACTGAGCATTGGCTAAAATCGGAAACTGTCAATACATGTATTGTAGATGGATATGACATCCGGAATGCATACTGCAGGCAAACCTGTGCATTAATATTAGTAAAGCACGGTATTGAGTATTTCGAAATAAATAATATTAAATAAATGCATCATAATTTCCATATATAGATCCCCAAATGAAGATTTTAATATTTTTATCAATAAATTAAGTACTAAACTAAATCGAAGCAGAAACATCATCAAAAAAGGTTTATAGCAGGTTGTTTTAATTTAGATTTTAAACAAGCAAATAGCCAAACATATAATGTAATAGGTTCATTCGAATCTTACAACCTGTCCATTACAACTATAGAACCTTTACCTCTCTACCTCTCTAGAGTTACAAGAACCACACAAACATGTATAGACAACAATATTAGAAATTATGATATGTATGATTAATTTTCATATAGCTGATCATCCAGCTCAAAAACTTACGTTTGAGGATGATCCAAACCACGCAACTGAAAACACAAAAATATGATCTAACGTTAGGGTTAGTAGCAAAACCATTCTAGAATTTAAATAAAGATTATGTATTCACCCGTGCCATACCACATTCTCTGGGAAATCTGCAAGGCAAACATATGACATATTTTCAACAACCTTTACCGCATACCACGCGCATAGCTTCCCTGAAAAGAAAATACGAGGGATGTTTCCAAAGTTCTGGCAATTTGGCTATAATTTTTCTATTTTGTCAATTTTCGTCAATACTACAATGTAGGTTTTCTACATAATCTCCATTTAACTGATTAACTTTTTTTTTTAACCCGTCCTCAAAGAACCTTTTCAGTGTCTCTGCAGTCAACCTATGTATTTGTGATATGTTTTACGTTAGTTAAACACTCAAATTGAACACCCCATAAAGATTTTTTCAAAACTGGGAACTAATGAAAATCACCGAGTGCGAGATCTGGTGAGTAAGGTGGATGCGGAAGCAATTCCTATCGTAAATCGTTCAAAACATTCTTTCTCTTTCTTGCGGTATGGGGTCTTGCAATAACGGATGCTTATGCAACTTTCCAGGCCGTTTTCTGACAAGTACCTGCCGCAGAGGTCCGGGTAGTAAATTTGAATAATATTCTGCGTTAATTGTAATACCTTCCGGCAGATAATCCAAAAAATAATCCTTTCGCAATCCCGGAATATAGTAAGCATTACCTTTCCAACAGACAATACTGCACGCGCTTTAAGTGGAGGTCTTCCTTCTGGTTTACGCCATTCTTTGGATTGACTTTTGGTCTCAGGATTGAAACAGGGAATCCACGTTTCGTCAGTGGTTATTATCCGTTGCCAAAATTCATCACCGTAACGGACTAGCAGCTCTTGAAGTTAACGACAAGTGTCAGACTTATTGAGTTTCTGTTCCGGTCCCAACAGTCTTGGCACCCCGCAGGCTGAAACCTTGCTTTCGCCCAAACAATCATGTAAGATGTCTTGAACTTGTGGTGTACCTACTTATTTCTATGCGTACACTAATTAGTGTACTCTTTCAGTAGAACCTCTACGGCAGTAGTATTTCTTCCGATTACCAACGTACTCAACTGACCACTGCGCCGGTCGTCTTCTCATAATGTTCTACCAGTTTTAAAACAATCAATCCGCCGATGTACACTACTTTTAGAATATGCAGACTCACGAAACACTCCTTGCAGAGGTTGAATAATTTCTGAAGTTTTAACACCCTCCTTCCACAAAAAGAAGATTATTGCTTTTCGAGATTTAACCGCGTCTTCCATAGTTACAAGTGCTACGAAAACGCGTCTATATCAGTCGAACAGTCGAACGAACTCAGACTGAACGATTTTACACTGGATAGCTGCGTAAGTTAATTACCTCATACCTCAAAGACATGATACAATATGTAGAATTTCAAAAACAAAGGTCTAATATGCTGAATGTTCTACAAGAATCTGTGCTTGCGCCTCTGTTGTTCATAATATATGTCAAGCGGATCGAGTCCGTTTATATGCAGATGCCACCTAACTTTTACAAACGGACTAAAATTAAGCAAGAGTAAAACACAAAAACTAGAATTTACCACGAAAAGAGGTGAAGAAACAAAGAATATAAAACTCTTAGGCCTACATATAGACAATAAATTAAATTGGAAGATACACGTAAATGAAATGGCAAACAAATTAAACGCAGCAATATACAGTATCCGAAGAATTTCTATTTAGCATGCGGTTTGTTCCACCTACTTCGCGAACTTCCATAATGTGGCGTCTTACGGTGTCGAATTCTGGGGAATGTCCACAGACACGGAACGAGTTCTCTTGCTTCAAAAACGCGCTATAAGGATATTGTGTAACCTGAAACCAGATCAATCATGGAGAACATATACTATTAGTGAAAAAAATACTTACGTTGCCTTCCATCTTTATTTTCAAAACTGCAACATACATGATCAAAATTATAACAAACTTCATAAAAAGTGGCGAGATGCATACATAGGTTACCCACAGGAGAGACTTACTGAAAGTGCCATATCATCGTTTAGCAACCACGCAAAAGTACATCGGTTATTGAGGTCCGAAAAAATACACAATAACCTACAAACAATATTTTGTGACCCTAAAAATAAGACTCAAAATAATTATTTGAACAGAATTTCTTTTAGACAATGCTTTTTATAGTTTGAATGACTTTTTAAAATATTACTGTTGGACTTGCGACGTTTGTATTATATATTTCAACACTATATGTATGTATATGATGATTGACTGATTGAATAAGAGAGCAACTATATGACACAGTTACTTGTATAAATTACCGTTTTTTTTTATTTAAGTTTTAATAGAATAGAAATTGATACATACTTGTATTACATAGTGACACTTTGTACAATGAACAACTTACGAAGAGATTTACTGACTTACTAAAGCTGGGTACTTACACATTACCTGTGTAGCTAAAGCTGTATTGCTAGAACAGATAATGTGTATCATAAGCTTAATTTATTCACCATATTATACTAAAAAATAATATTCAATTCGTTACATGAAAGTTAATGTCCGGCACCTTGAAATTTTCAAGTCTATACACATATAGTTGCACACAGAAATCTATCATAGTTTTGCCCATAATCAAATCTTTATTATGTTTACGAAAGGAAAAAACGGTATATGTAAGTTTGTTGCTTAGCATCTACATACAAGTTTTATATGCATATGCTTTTGTGATGTGTGGATGTGTATGTGTATATGAAAGCGGGAATTTCTTTAAATCACGATGCTCCGTTTTCTTTCTCGATTCTCCAAAGGAAACTAACGACTGACTTTGAACTCGCTCACTTTTTATGAAGCGCGGGGGTATTCTCTTTGATGTGCCGAATTTGAAATTTATTCTCTTCTTGTTTCCAATGCAGTAAATGTACCCGTCAAAAGGCACTATTTATATACAACATCGAGCAGGATATTTCGATAAAGGGACTGTATATAAACTCCGAAAAGGAACGGAAGCAGTTTATCTCGAATACGATTTTTTATTTCGGGACGATGTAGAGATGTTTAAAGACGCTACATAGCGAATGCTGTAAAAGGGAAAACAAGTTATTTCGTTTGTAGCTTTTAAAAAGTAATATGTTAACCAATGATTAAATGTATTTGCTTCCTTGTTTGACGTTGCTATTAGCAAATTGAAACCCAAAATGCTTAAACTCGTTTAACAATTTGGAGAAAGTATGAATATTTACTCGAAATTTAATGTGTCAATTTTAACCGGATTTCTGCATTTCTTTGAATTTTCCAACCACTTCATCTTGTATTAATTTGCCATTTACGGTACTATTTTAGCTTCTTTAAAAATCTTGTTCTGTACTCTCAAAAAAGAAAATATCCATTGTTCACACCTATCATCTCTTTTTTACTTACTTTTTTAATTCATGACCTGATATTATTGACAAATGAGAGCTAATATTCGGACAAAGGAAGTAGCCCCAACAGCAACTCAAACACTTCTTTAATTTTACAGTAACTCTTAATACTTTTAAATAATAAATGTTCTTGTTTTTGTAATTCTTCAATTCACGCCAATTATTGCGTACAGCGTGTCCGCCTAGTGCGCGAATGGTAGACAATTGTTTTCCTGGGTAATTTAGAGGAAAGGCTTTCAATGAAAAAATATTGTATTATATTATATACACTCAGGTATATAGGGTTTCCTCTCGTAAGTTGCTTCACTCGTTATCGCCCGTTCCGTAAACTTCTTACTCGGAAAATAAGATCGCACTTTTAACACTTACATCGTAAATAACTTGCAGTTAAACATTAATGATGCCTTTTAGAAATTAGTAAGAACTCTAATTCAATCAATAATTAGTTTAAATAGTCTTTTGCTTTTGCCTACTCCCTCACATCTAAATCAAAGAGAATGCTGCATCTGGTAGTCTTGCGGTGTAGTATTCAACTACAGCATTCCACTTGCTTCCAACCTGCCGGTATCTTAAAAAGAAATGTATTAATTTTTGTTTGGTTTTGAACTGGCTCTACAGGATCATGATGACTGCGGAAAATTCCGATTTGTTGTGTGACAAAGCTATAGATGTAACAAATTGCCGTCAGAAGGTAATTACATTTAGATATACCTTGGCAGAATTTGTGAGGATTTAAACGAATTGAGTGTGGGTAGCGTTCAGGTACGTATTAAAAGTAAACATCCTGGCGCACACTATATTCATTACTGCGCGTACCAGTGAAATGCGCGATTTTTTTAATAATTCGTTAAAAGATCACGCACCGCCACTGGTTCCAATGTAAATATTTCCGTCTATATTTAATATGTTTCCAAATACTAAACAATAAAAATGAAACCATAACGTTTAAATCATTCGGACATCTGCGTAAGTATATGAAAGGAGCATTAACAAAACAAGATAGCAAACGAAAACGTAGAAAGCGAGTTGGATGACAGGCACGTTGACATTCGGATCAAATCCAATATAAACATTGGGACGAGAAGCACTAATGTGTTGATCTTGAGCCGGCGCAACTATTCGAACCGACAGCTTTACTTAAAATCTTAAATTACATTTGTTTTGGGACAAGGCAGCCATCTAAACGCAAGCCAACCTTTCGGAAGTCGGTGTTGCGGACAAACGCATTAGGAAAGGCTTAATGGAGGTGTCTAGTAAAATATTTACTCGCGAAATTTTCTGAAAACGTTGTTCGTAGTAGGCTTCTGACATAGGTATAACAAAAATTTCACGAACTAAACACTGTTACTCAGACAAGTGGAATTTTGTGTTAACATACTTGTGCAAATTTTCAGGAAACACATGTAGATCTATTAATATTGAACACATAGTATAATGTTTTTGTGGGGTGAAATTTAAGATATTTTCGAAATTTCTCAAAAGAGTTAAATTACCAGAAATTGGGGTCGTGAACTTTTTAAAATGTAGAAATTAACATAACTACTAATCTTAAATTTTCGAAATTTCCACCACCGAATACAGCCTCTTGAATATTATTTATACTAACTTCTCGATTGAAATATTTAAATAAAACTTGGAGGATTTCGAGACACAAGATTTGTTTGAATGGTTGTTTACAACCATTGTTTAATTACGTTAGCAATTGTTTCTGTTTCCAATGTTACTTATGATCATTTATCCCCATTTAAATATAATATTATCGAAATAGTTGCCGAAATCAAAGATTTTTGCTGTAGCATGATGCAGGGACGCAACTGAAACTGTACTTCTGCGGTTTTTGAGGATACTCTTGACCACATACAGCACTACAACGTTAAATTACACTGAGAATTTTGATGAAACGAACCGAAAGACGATAGTAACTTTTATGCGACTGACACACTGGAACTTGCCGTAGAAAGATCTGACATTAAACTAACGAAAAAGAAAATTACACAGGATAGCAGTTAATATAAGTCTTTCCCACAATTGTCGTTAGCTGGACTATTTCTACGTCTCTAAGATATTCGGCTAAAAACAGAAATCTTTTTATAGGAATCGGGACCCTTATGCCCGATAGGTGGAAAATGTGAAATGCCAAGAAGAGATGTGAATATAGCGCTGGTGACAACTAATCTCGTAGCTGTTTATTCGTCACATTACAATAGTAATGGTTTTCATGAACGACTTGTTAATTTTTTCTTCAAAATTTGCCTAGCTTATTTTTGTATCTGTTGTACATTTTGTAAACACTGTTCAAAAGTTAAGAAAATCCCGAATTTTGCTGTCGTCCAACTTACTTATACCACTTTCGAATGATTTATTAAATGTATTCAGTGTTGGCACATGTACTCTACTTACATGCATTGTTTGAACTGCAAACTAGAAAGGAAATCGTGGTATTTTTACTGCACTTTATAATTGACCCCAAAATGTTGCCATCAATACGCTATAATAATAATAATGCTTCCGGAGTACAAACTAGAAACATTCCACAAATTTCTACAAAAATCGATTGACTTGGAATTACAATATTCTACTACGAAGGCTTTCAAAGAAGGTATACCAAAATTGGGTAGATTTCCGCAGGGCAGGAACTCAGAAAGGATTTCTTCCCCTACACTTGTTTTGGATGATTACTGGCAAGAGATATTATCGTGCGTGGCCTGTTATTTTCAAATTTGAAAATCATTTAAAATAAATAAAAAATTTTACTATCAGTAGGCTGCTGTTAAAAAATCAAATTTGGTGAAGGCTGATATAATTATTTTTCTTTGTCATCATAAACTTTCATATTCCTTTCGCGCTTAAATTTTGTTTCATATACACTATATTTATAAAAAAAAAAAAATAGAAATGGACTGATCGATTCTCATTTCCTTCGTGAGGCTTATGACTATGAAGTAAATAGTTGTAAATAATCGAAAAAGTTATAGCTTTAAGTTAGAATGAAGTTTATGTTTTTTTTTTTTCAATTAGGTTAGGTTTAGTAGAACGTCGTGAGTGGAAAATTACTTAAAATTATTCGATAAACGCAGCAAAAAATTGTCAAAAAAAGATAAACATATCACTGCCTGCAATCAATAATGTATTACCCCTAAATTGTTGGAATACTTCGTTAAAATTTTATAAATGTATTTCTGAAGATCAACTTATGCCTCGCAGACGAGGACGTGTACCTTATAAACAATTAACCCTCTTTGAACGTGGGCGAATTGTTACTATATAACGGTGTTGGACCCTCTGCATTTTTAACGCAGCTGTGGTGGAACACTATCGGTCGTAGAACATCATTACGGACAGTTTACGGAAGAATAGAGCGCATTTAACAGTTGAACATAGACTTGCCTGGTGCTGCGAACGGCAACATTGGGGGGATGAACGGAATTCAATGGTGTTTAGTGATAAATCCCGATTTTCTTTATCACGCCATGATGGTAGGACTAGGGTACTTCGAAGTTTTGGAGAAAGGGCCCACTGAGAAAGCATTTCTCGCCGACATACAACACCTACAATCGGCATAATGGTTTGGAGCGCTATCACTTCTGCTTTCGGTTACCATTAGTACTAATTTATGGCATCGAAACAGCTGCTAGTTGTTCTGGAGCCTGTGGCATTATCCTATCTGCAAACCATTGCAAACAGAATGTTCCAACAAGATAATTCTCGGCATCATGCAGCCCGACTAACTGAAAACAATGTAAATCTGCTTACGTGGCCTACGAGATCGCCAGATCTCTCGCCAATGGAGCATATATGTGATATCATCGGACACCAGCTTCTGCGAAATCTGGTTCCCGCTACCAACCGAGACGAGTTGTGGTATCAAGTCAATACAGCTTGGCAGGAAATACCCCAACGAAAGATATCCACCTTAATAATAATTAATATCTAATCGAATTACTAAATGTATTCAAGAACGAAGTGTGGTACCCATTATTAAATATTATTAAATTTTTATCTATTTACTTTTCTTTGGTTGAATAGCTTTTCATTTACATGTTAGCATTTTTGATACTAATAAATATTATTTTACAAAAACGTTTTGGTGGTGCATTTTTATTTGCGGCCGGTATATAATAAATTAGCAAAATTGTAAGGCTTTTGTGAAAGGGGACGAGCACTACAGATTAAAAACATTACTGGTAATACAATGAAGTGGAATAGCAAAATTAGAAGTTCTTTGCTGAAATTGTTTATAAATCCAAAATATCAGAGATTTCTGTAGATAGGTGCTAAAGTTAACGGAATAAATAAAAATAATACTAAACTAAGCTAAAAACCATGTAAGACAGAAATTATGTGACGAAATGTATTTAAAAAGAAGGTGTCATCTTAAATTGCTATTGACCATTAAGAGGATCGTTCCTAACTTGTCAATTCTTGTCTAAAAATTTCCAACAATTCAACGTTTATTGTCCGTAGGTTATTGACCAAATAATAATGTAATCTGTAATAAGTTTCACCAACATAGTCAACACTGGCCTGAATCACGTGAGATTAAATATCTTTCTTCTTTAATTTGCCTATTTTGTCCTTGTTGTTCAACAAGTCCCAGGGAGGATGTATCAATACAAATGGAACTATAAGGCATTAAATTTCCAGTAAAAAGTTGCCAGAGAATGAATTTTTATAAAAAGATATTGAACTTAGTTAAGGAGAATAACTTATTTCGGTAAACTAAACAAAATGTCGAGGAAAGAACAAATATGCCTTCTTGCTAACACAAAACACAAAAAATTCGTTTGTTTGAAATGACAAGTCTTGTTATAATAATGATAATAATTTATTTCTAACAAAATATTACATCTACAGAAGAAAGAATTAAAAATAAAATCACTAGTCAATTTTGAAAAACTTAGGATGTATACATATCAGTTGTGCTAAGGATAGCATATCTGTTCGTCGTACACAGTAAAATGAAAGCATACCTAAAGCTCTGTGATTATTTGATCATCGACCTTTTTAACAAAGTTAAGATGCCAAAAAGTTAGCAAGAAACTAAGCCTTATAAAAGAGCACACGCTGGTGTGTTTTCTTCAGTAGCACATTTTTCGGGCAGTGGTTTAATTGATTGTACAATTTCGGAGCCTGGTGCGAGAGATACTTTCTCAGCTTTTGCAAAGATAATGAAAGAAAAAAATCCTGTCACAAATCTTTCAAAATATTCGCCATTAGTATTTTTACACTTCCGCATGCGTTCCAACCAATTCTCGAAACATTTTTTCCACGCTGATGTTGTATCTTTTACGGTAAGGCTTCTTGAAGTGATAAAAATCACTGTCCACATGTTTTCGAGCAAACCCATAAGATGCGCGGGCAATACCAACTTAAATATTAAATTTGTAGTATGCACATCAGTACGAAAGAAAGTTTTGTAAGTACATAATAGGGAATGTTTGTATTTCTTTCAGTTACTAATTTACTAATTAGTAAACTTAGCTTATCATCACATTGCACTTGCTTCATTTGCTTGTGAAATCTCTTTCAGGTAATACCTTTCCCATTTTGCTTTTCGCTTAACTTCGCACCAAAGCGTATTTATTCGCGTCTGGTATGGCGCGATTTTAATTTCCTTAATAAGCTACCAGTCTCTATACGTACCCATCTAAAATTCGTTAACTCAATTCCCAACGTTCAACCCATGTATGCATGGATTTTGCCGCATCTACGGAAATGTAAAGTTAGCTGATCGTCGAGCTGCGATAAACTTCATTTAATAGTGACTCCGCGGTTAACCGAAAGGAGGGTTAAATAGCGATCGAAAATTATATCTAGCGTCCATGAATACACCCTCTTCTCTATTGATCTCGTATCGTACACGTATCCGTTTGTATTATGCGCCTAATATGTATATGACATCGTTCAGGGTACGGGCAACGGTGTCAGTCGGACTATAACAGATAAAGCCGGTAAATTATTGCTCAAGTTTGCCTCTAGCCTGCCTTTCGGATAACGGCAAATCGAACGGCGGCGTATACGCCGATTTTGCAGCTGTAATCTTTACGGACGAGGTCGTAGTTTACCGTCGATACTAATTGACAAATAGCCGGGACTATTAACTTGAATAATGTCGTCGGAAATTGTGATACGTATACTGCGAGGGTTGGTAAATTTTTTGTTCGCACATTGCTTACGCAAACAGTTTTATTCAAAACGTTATCAAATGATCATAACCGACATAATTTAATTCTAGATGTCATATAGAAATCATTTTTGGTGATATTGGCACATTGAAACCCTTACCATAACGCTTCTCTAACCCACTTGTTGGTAGTTAAGCCTTTAGCAGTAAAATTGAACTAAGAATCTAAGCAAAAACTAACCCAAAAACTAACCTTTTGTGTAATTAAATCAATTTTAAGCAGTAAAAAGATGACCTTTTCAATAGAGTTATCCTTCTACCTGTGAAAATTCACTACATCTATAACAAAAAAATTGCGATGAAAAATTTATTTCTGTTTTCATTAAATTTCCCATGTAACTGTGAAACGTTTTCCGCGGATTTGGGAAAGCTGAAATTTTGCCGCATATTTTTCAGTACACAAATTACCGGCCGATATTAATTGTTACCCTTTCTCGCCTTTCGTCTGGGCCTCTCCGTAGTTTCAGTCGGCCACTTCGTTCTCGACATTGAATATTAATCATCTAATTTGAAGAATCTCTGAAATTTTCCGTATCCGTTTTATTATTAAATTTTTAAAAGTGATAGGGAGGAGGCGAGCGAAGTAACCAAGCGAACTGGAAGCAAGGCGTAGGCGCCTGAATTATTAAATTTCACGAATATTATTTTTAATTAAACTCTCGAACGCAAACATTTAATTACCGCTTGCTCCTTTTTTCGCCTCTTATAATTCCTTTCTAAAGCTTCCCCCTCTTGGCGAAATCGTTTTCAAGCCATAAGTAATGGAAAACTTTGTATATTGTACATTTTTATTTCTATAATCAGAAAGGTGGAGATCCTGCGAATAATGAATAAACATTGATACTAAAGCATAACAATTGGGTGAAACCACACATTTGTCACAAATATAAAACTAAGCAATCGCATTTTAAGAACATTTAATATGCCAGCATTTATTTTATTCACATATAAACCGAATCAAGTAGAAAAGAAAATGTGGAATACATAGAAATAATGAAAATTGTAATATTTCAAAATTGCTGGATATGCATATATAAACGTGTGCATACATACAAATCTAGTTCTCGTAGTATAGAAGCGGCTGAATGTATGGGCTAAACATACATTTTTAAATTTCGCTGGTAATTTAATTCCGCAGTTTTAGCAATAGAGTAGCATATTCCGACATTCTTAAGCGCCGCACATGCAGATATTATCTTATCAGAACCATTAACTTATGTAGTCTACGAAATTAAAAATAAATCCTCTGGTGACATGCAGAGATTGTCACTAGTTGGGCGAGGCAGAATACAATAAGAGTATGGCTTTCGGAACGGTAATGCCACTACACAGAAAAAAATCCCGTAATTATTTCCCTGATACCGTAAGGTGGTAACTAGTAGAAAATGCATGAATTTGTAAATAAATCGTTATTTATCTACACATTCGCTTTTATTACTCAAGCGTACCCAAGTACGTGAGCTACTTGCTTCCTACCTTAGGACTAGACCCAGGTTATTAACCAACAGGTGTCGTAACGAAAGCTTACTCTAGCAAATATTGGCGAACACCATCTCAAGGCGTTCTCTAAGCGCAAGTGTAATGCACTCATGATCAGCAGTTTAAATAGAAATAAATACTAAATATTGACAAATAACTACGAAAATTAAATAGAAGGGACGAAAACTACTTTCAAACTTTGACGTTACGCGAACTCCATGGTAAAGGAGGAGGTAATTCCAAGTTTTAAAAAAATCAAACGCCATCAAGAAGTCTCATAAAGGGTATCAACAAGTAACTTTCGAAACTACTGCTGGGCTATTGACAACATTTATATGTATTATATTAAAAATACGTGTCCAGTGTGTCCGTGGTGTCACAATTAATAACTATCAACCAAGTGGAACCTGGAAAGCTGCTTTTATAGCTAAAGCTCCCCTCTCTCTGTCGCCGAGTTTTATTAAGCCTGTCCATATTCTTCAGATCCTAAATGTTAGCTATTAACGTAATTATTTTCTACAGGCGTGTGGTGGATAAATTCTACTTTGCTTTTATCACAATATCCCAAATTAAATATCGCTGTAGTATGATATTGAATTAAAGAAATGCAGAAATTTAAATTATAGGAATATAAAATATTGCCAATATGAAACATACATATGTCGTAACAACGGGGCGAACAGACGAAACAAAAGTGGGAATATCAAGTGGGAAAAATCAAAAAATATGCATGACTATAAGTCCAGTAGCGCGAGCAGCCAAGGTACAAGAACACAGTGAGCCACTACGTATATATATAAGAAAATTATCTTTCATTGAAGAACTCTTCTAGCGAGTAGAAGCATTTGGTTAATAGCCAGGACTTCAATAATTTCTTGAATTTTTTATTACTAAGCATTTTCCAATCATTCGGAAATTTATTGTAAATTTTAATACCTGCAATATTTGTACAGTCTACTGATAGTTGTAAATTATGATTTGTAATATGTATTTTGGGATCACGTATCATAAGTATGTTGGCTACTGTTTTTTGCACTTATTTAGCCTTTTTCTTTATGAACGTAGCAACGCTTCTAATATGTACAGCTCAAATAGTGTTAACATTTTTAGGTTCGTGAAGTATCTTCGGCAAGCTGTTAGTTGATTAACACCAGCAATCGTTCTGATCGCGGCTTTCTGTTTGAGGAAAACTTCGTTAGCAGATGAGCTGGAACCCCACAGTAGTATTCCATATAATAAATAGTATCGATTGAAATTCCGAATAGTATACTATTTTTAATGTATTTATATTTATAGCACCCTTTAGTTGTCGTAATTTGAATATAATAGTATTCAATTTAGATACCAGTAGGCTACAGTGTGCATCCCACTTCATAGTTGCTGAAAAGGTAACGCCCAACAATTTCGCTGTTTTCGTTTCTGAAATGCAATTGTTATTTATTCTTAGGTCAAGTTTGTTATTTATTTTCTTTTATAAAGTACGAAAGATCATATATTTAGTTTTTTCTATGTTTAAAGACAAGCCGTTAGCACAGCACCACTGGTTCATCCTATTTAACATGTTACGAGCCTCAAATTCTGTTCGTTCTTCGTCGCTCGCAGAAAGTAGAGTTACATCATCTGCATAACATACTAGATGATAATCACAAATGAAACTAACAATGCCGTTTATAAAAAGTGAAAACAAAGTGGGAGCAGGGATTGATCTTTGCGCCACTCCAATATTACTCGGCATTAAATTATTTCTCAATTAGAAAACGATATTTTCATTACCTACTGTGTACTGTATGTACATATATGTTGCCAAATGTTCTATTTACTTTATGAAAGAGGAGTCATTCGCAATATATACCTACTCCACCTACCTACCTCTCCAATGGTTGCAAATGCACCGTGGAAGACGACGTTAGAAAGTTAAGAAATGTTATTCCAATAAAAAGTGATATTAAGCCTTTGGCATATTACTCCAATCTCCAAAATAATCTATTTATTCTCCCAATAAAGAAATTAAAATTTGGTACATCTGTACATATATAATAAGTAAATTTCTGCCGTTTTAAGTGTTTACAAATTTTTTTATATATCATGACCCAATATCAAAACATGCGACGTTCTCACTATCACACCAAAATGGCTTGCTCTAGTGCAGGATTTTCTAAATAAATTGCCAAAGTGGACAAAGTTCTGGCAATAGCAACTTGTTTACTCTAACGCAACACCTAGTATATTAGTTACATGAAACTCTTATTAGCCGTATGTATATGTGCACATCTCTAATAGTTTATCTGATATTTCAATAATTCACTAAATTAATTGCATTTTGTTATATTTATCTAACTAGTGCTGCGAATAAATTCATAAAAATGCGTAACGATTTCGTCCCATATTTGGTTTGAAAATTCTTATTTTTCTACTTTTTCATTATTTATTTGTTTTCTGCATATGGAAACAGCTGTTCAGGATAGGATTCACCGACGACAGATTGGCAGCCTCAGTATGATTACGCTGAGGCTGTCAAACCGAAGGCGAAACAGTCGTAATGGGTTGGTTGACAATCTTACGAACTCCTCACCATTGAGGGAATACATTATGGGCTTATTGTGGTCTAAATGCCGTGGGATTCACCCCATCTCTTCGTTGTCCACAACCACAACCATATAAAGAGCCCATGTCTTTTTTGCTTTCCTAGAATCGTAATCCATGAAGATGTCAGAATTATCACCGAACTGTGAGAAAAATTATGTTTTCTAATTTGTGTTTTAATAGTAGCAGTGGTATATTTAACCAGTAGTCGATACAAGAAAACAGTTATATAATACACACGGAAATACAAAAGAGGAAAAAGGTAGTGTACGTAACAAGCAATGCATGTTATATGGACAAATACAACATAGAAGAGTAACAATTGTAGGCGATAAAATATATAAGTATAAAGTAGTAAAAATGTCTTTCGGGTGATGTCGCGTAGTTAACATTTTATTTGACGTTTCGCTGACCATGCTGTCAGCTTCTTCAGAAAATTTCTAAAGACTGGTGTTGTTGTCTCTTGCTCCTCATTATATATCCCATTTCTGTTCCGCTTTGCTGATCCATAACCGTTCCGTTCCGCTGAATCGCGTCCTTCGTTGTATACCGACTCCGTAGTGCTAACTTCCACGTGTTGCTGATCTTGTTTCCGTCTTCGCGATTGAAGTTGTTGGTGTTCTTCATTATTCCTATCGATTCGCGTATTACCCTCGGGTAGTAGTGGCACTACTACGCAAATCGATACGTCTTTAGAAATCTTCTGAAGAAGCTGACAGCATGGTCAGCGAAACGTCAAGTAAAATGTTAACTACGCGACATCACCCGAAAGACATTTCTGCTATGGATTACGGTCGTGAGAGCCTACACTATAAATATAAAGTAGTACGGTAGGTGAAATAGTAAATACAAATGGAATATAAAATCGTCTCAACATTCAGAGCCCCACAAAGTGCTCTTCCAAGGAGTACAATGCTTGCAAAGCTAAAATATTTTTTAGGTGTCTCCTAAATAGTCTATTGTTAGAATTTTTAATACGGTTGGGCAATGTATTACATATTTTAACACTTACTCTCAGATAAGAATTAAATGTTTTGCTTCGTAAGATTATGGCGAATAAATTCAGGATTACGAGTACTGTAACTAAAGGCATCTGATTTGGAGAGATACAGCGTCCGGTGCGATTGGAATGCGCTAATGATGGACATAATCTCTACCTGATTCATTATATGGCAGACTAAGCATGGTGGATTGATCGCTCCTGTAACCACAGTATTTCGTTCATATTCAATGGACTTCGATGAAGAGTAAGCTATACAATACCATAGATTGAAAATATGCGAAGTAGACCATTCTTAGCATGCCATGCCGGTGGGACACAGTGGTTCCATCTTGTATAACACATATATATTTTTTGTGATCGTCCAACTCGGTTACCAGGGGAGTTTCGCAGAGGTCAATACTTGAACCAACACTGTTTTTTATCTATGTCGAGAATATGCCAGATATATTGAGGCAGTGCCTTCTTTACTAGTATGCGCTATGACACATCTTGCTTAATACAGATATTGCAAAATTATCGCAGCTGTGTAGCAGTATCAATGTATCTGTTAAGAATTAGTCCAGTAGTAACTGTTTGGAGTTAAGTATTAATAAAATGATTGCAATACACTAACAATAAAACCATTAGCTTTAGTCTGGACGGTAAATCCATACGAAATACAAGTAATTCTAAATTTATAGGAATGCATATAGATTGCCGTTTGTCGTGGGATGTACATATTGATGAATTAGCAAAAAAGCTTAATTGAGTATATTACGCAATATTTCATTTACGAAATTCAGTAGAGGTCCATGAATTAAAATCATCAAAATACTGCATGCTGGTTTGGGATGCCTCGATTAAATTTAATCGTGTCTTTACGGCACGGAAAAGAATAGTGAGGTGTCTCCTTAAGCCACCGGCATATACACCATGTTGTCCATTATTTCGAATGCTAGGCATTGTTTCGTTAGCGGCTATCTATCTTTTCGAACTTGGCAGCTGGGCGTGTTAGAATATACGTAGGAATTGTGCTTCTTGTACTGGAAGGAAATGATTTGTATTAAAAATTTGTATTGAAACCTTTTAAAACGAGAAAGGTAGCACGAACATTTCGCTAAAAAAGAACTGTTCTCCATCATACATATTTGTGATGTTCTTGAACTTCCTTGAGTTTCTTTTTTTTGTTCTAAAGGTTTGCTAATTGTGTTTTGATGGTCCTGTAGACCTTTTACATTCTTTGAGTAAATCAATGGAACGTATTTGCACTTTGCGACAAAATCTTTTTTAATCTTGCTTATTCGAATATTTTTTGTTAAGTGGATTCGACGTTCCTTCCTGTCTTACATCTACCTAATTAAATTCCTATTTAGGTAACATTACCTCTATAAATAAATCGAAAGGTGATATGCCGCAATTGGAGGGAACCCTTTACTAACGTTCTGAAATAATTATTATTTAAACTAATTAAGCCAACGACTTAATAAAATCGACAGCACAACCTCTACCTCACTTCGCTTTCATGTTACGATCTTTAAAGGGAGCGCGGCCAATCCCATAAAGTAAACGTTCGTTTTGGTACGTCCAAATCCGTTTTTCCCGCACGCTCGTTTTTCTTCCTCGCGCGGTCGTAGATCTTCTACCGGCTTTGATCCGGACGTGAACGCGGAATGCAGATGATGCACCCCCATGTCACCGTGCATCTTGTCTCGCTTTGCGGATTTGGCGCGTCGTGTTCGCGGCCAATTTAGCCGTTAGTACGTGTTAATCACGGCCATTGATATACGCCTTCCTCTGCGCATTAGTCAATCGACGCTCGACGGCGATTCTGGCGTAAATTAGCCACGATTTTCAAACGTGTTCCGAAACGATGTCGGACCACAGGAGAATTATGCGACGAGTGTTGCGGTGGTTACGGATTTCGATTAGTTGAGATATAATGCTTTTATCTCGAGGGTAATGAAAATAAAGGCACGTGAAATAAATACGCTAATTCAACAGCATAGGATGCCGTAAATACATACCAATAATCAAACAATCACAGGATTGTGGGATCCTGGTTTGCAACCTATCTACGTGGAATTTGTAAAGGTCAAACATATTAGCCCTGACCTTAAATATCTAGATACAACCATTAGTGTTTGCCTTTGTGTGTATGCCTTTATGCGGGCGATTCCTTTTTTCTGATAAAAAGAATAGCCGGGCTCGAAATGTCGGAATGTCCCAGCTAATTAACAAAGAAACGGCCGAATGGTTTGAAGCTAACAAACTGAAACTAAATGTTAACAAAACTCAACAACCGGAGTGCAATACCATCAAATATACACAGACGTATAACAATTTTACGTCTACATATTAAACTGGTCAAAACATGTACACAAACTGCCACAAAAATTGAACGCTGCAATATACAGTTTACGAAGAACTAAAAAAAAATGCAATTTATCAGGTAGCCCATTTGATCTATTTCGCCAACTTCCATAGTGTAACCTCCTACGTATTCGAATTCTGGGGAATGTCCGGTGGCGCACAACGAACATTCTTGCTGCGAAGACGAGCTGTAAGAATATTCTGTGATTTGAAACAAGAAGATTCTTGTAAACAGTTCTTTAAACATGAAGGAATACAGACCTCAAAAGATGTTACTACTTACGTGGTATTGACTTTTATCTTAATAACATAATAACACAGACTATGTACACAAATCCAAATGAAGTTTATGCACTTCTTGGTTCTGAATGCATGTGTGAAGCCTTTTCACCATATAAGCCATAATTCGTTCACACATTTCTGTAGGTATAGAGGGGACAACGTTCTTTAAGATAATTAATGTCAGTAGGTCTTGTAGCATACACACGTGATTTCACCATTCCCCAAAGCCAGAAATTAGAAGGAGTCAAGTCTGGTGACCGTGCTGAGCAAGCGAAAGGTCCAGTTTCTCCAATCCAGCGTGCTCTCTTAGTTCATGGAGATTGTCTGTACTCAAAATGACGCAATTGTGCTTATTCACGTTGTTTGTGCTAATTTCGTACTTGACTTTCCTGGGCTCCTAATCATTGTGCCTTGAACATTTATGGGGTTATCTTTCGTTCGAATACTTCTGGGGCGTTCACTGTTTCCTTTACAGTCATTGCTCACAAATCCTGCGCGCACAAATTTCTCATGCAGTTGGATGATTTCTTATCTTGCTAAAAATATATTTACTTTATTGCTGTGTTCGTGAGTTATTGTTATCTACTACTCTGTGTTTCATATATTATACTATGTTTTATGTCCTGTACTTTCTCTATACATACTTATTCATTTATAGTTTTTTTTTATCTACCTAAGAATTTTGTATTCTAAGTTCAGTTTTATTCAACCTGCATGATATGATATTGTTCAATTCCTATCCGATCATTTATGCAAACGATATAGCAATTCGGACCATGGAATGCGATACTTTGAACCGGACAAAAAGTATTTTCAGGTTATTACGCCAACGGTTTTCGTAGGACAAGCCATCTATGAGTTTAGAAAAAGGTTGAATGCTTGTTTTTCCATTCAAGTTACCTGCGTATCGCATAATGCAATTGAATAGAATGGAGTTACTAGGCTATACATCGATTAAGTTCTAGGATTTACATTTGAATAGAGGTCAGAACGGACAAGCAATTGTCTTACATTGGTAAAACTAGTAGGAAGCAAAACATTTGCGATTAGACGCGTGAAATAACAAGTATGGACACATGCATGGAAGTTTTCGATACTATTTCTAGTTTTCCAAATGATTTCAACTAATATTTGACTTAAATCTATAAACACAAGTAGATATGAATGTATGAGAAAGAGAGCTATCTAAGGCAGCTTGGAGCAAAGTACAAATATATAAACCAATAAATAAATTATCTACGTTGTCTCTTTAGTTGTGCATATGGCCATAACGACAAACAGCAGATCGACTTAAATTATCTTATGGTTGAAATACCGAGCTAGCTGTCTCTCCTGCGTGGGCAAATCAAACAAACCCGGTTTGAGTTTGATTTGTTTTCCAAGCCACTTTATTCACTCCATCTTGAACTCGGACAGACTTTGAGCCCTGACGATTGGTGTTTCTTCGACAGAATCACATCTATACAATCTGAACACCTTCAAAGTGACCACCGAAACTCATCTCCGCAAATTTCAAAAACTCACCCCCATTAAACCTCCCAATAAGCAGATTTCCAATGCTATTGTAAGTCTTTCACCTCATCAATTATATAAGGATGAGGAATTCATATTATCGAAAGGCCTAAATTTCTCAATTACCCCAAAAACCATCCCACTAGAACAAATTATAGCATCCGTCGGAGCATCTGTTAAAATTCTTCTGAGAGCAGCCCACACGAAGTTAAAGTCCAATTCATATATTCCTTCTGCCGGTAAAGGCAATGCTACAGTAGTTCTTGACTATTCTCAATATGCTGACAAAGTGATAGATTTGTTAGGTGACGAATCGTATGCGCCTATATCTAAAGATTGCACTTCCAAGCTGGAAAGGGAAATTAGAACCCTCATCAAATTATCAGACATTCCTCCTTAAGCCCAAAAACGTCTAATCCCGAGTGAATCCAAACTACCTCGGTTGTATGGTTTTCCCAAGATTCACAAGCAAGACATACACCTCAGACCTATTACTAGCGCTATAGACTCCCTTACCTACCTCTTATCCAAGTATCTGGCCAACATCCTGAAAAAGTACACGGGAAACACATCCTTCCACGTACTTAACTCTGCCCATTTCGTGAAACTTTAACATACTACTCTAACATTGAACCGAGGGATATGTTAGTCAGCTTCGAGCTAACATCCTTATTCACCAAAGTTCCTATCCATGATTCAGAACAACTACTGGAACGGGATGGTGAATCTGCTAGCCTATGTCATCTCGTGGAAAAATGTCTCACTTCCACATATTTCACATTTCAAGGACAATTTTACAAACAGTTATCTGGTGCTGCCATGGGCTCTCCTCTCAGAACACGTTTAGTGCCTTATGGTTTTTCAAAGTATTCTTCGTAAACACTAATACACTTTTTCATTATGTCATACTAACTGTTAAAGCGTTTGTGCCAGTCGCTACCTAAAATAGTTTAAGAGCATCGACTGCTTCTACTTCTTCGGGCGACTGGAGCTACTGACCACGTAACCCGCTGTTGATTCTAGTTATCGTTAAGACTTAGATCAGGACTGTGCGGAGTATGATCTGATAATTCGATGTTGTGCTGCTCTAAAACCCTAATCGACTCTTGAGCTCTATGTGAACTCGTATTATCGTGGTGAAGACTTTGAATAACTTTATTTGGTTTCTCCTCACCTTGAAACTCCCGCATAACAGATTGACGTTTGGAATGATCTGTCCTACTCACAGTACTTTGAACACTATGAAGCTTCCGTTGCTAAACTGCGTCCAAGCTTTTTAAAACCAATTAACGCAACCCGCATTTCATTTTTTAATTAGAAGAGATGAAATGTAGCATGAAACTAACTTTCTAGAAGCCAATTCATCATCCAGAATTTTTTGGATTAAGATCTTCGAAATGCCTAATGCTCGATCTTCCTTGATCAGTTGGTGCATTTGGCGAAACTTTGCAAAACTAAAAAGACAACTCTTGTGTATATGAAACGCACATTATTTTTTTATGGCTAAATGCAAATTCTATGTTGTATGGCATTATGAAATGAATATGCATGCTTACTAAGTTACCATTTTTAATTTATCTTTGGCAGAATGACAGAAACATTGTTGATGAATTCCACCCTGTATATTTACGGTGCAGAAACAAAGGAATTAGCGGTTTATTTGTTGCGTATTCTGCGTTGCAAAGCTGATAAACGCGTGTTCATTAGGTGTGCAAATGAACGTACTAAATTTTGCATTAATTTTAATCACGCGCACGTTTTCGAACGTTAGCACAAAAAAAGATCGTATAATTTATACCATTGTTGCAGGTACTATTAGTGCAGTATTCGCACTACAAAAATGAACTCGTTTCGTTACTCACTTCGACGTTGATATGCAAAACAGCTCTCGATGTAATTCCAAATACAATCAGCAAATACGTAGTGTGGAATCGCTGAAATCCGCTTTTCCGCAAGGATTTTTTGCATTAAAAAGATGCGATTAGCGTTTCGGTCATTGATAAATTTCTAAGGACAGTAAGTAAAATACATATTGTCCGTCTAGAAAGTATCCGGAATTTATTATTTTTCTTAATTTTAATATATTTCTTTTTTGTTACAACCTAAGACAAAAGTAATGCATCAAGTAGGATGTGCCGACTGTAGGCCATGGCAAAAATCATATAACAGCTGTCAAATATTATTGATTATCAACAGGCTTAGTATTTGTGAAATAATGTCGCAAATAGAAAGAAGAAAATTGGTGGAATATTTGTATAGGAAAGGTGTTCAAAACGTTAAAAAATTTAGTGCAATTGACGGAACTCTGAAAAAGTGCAGTATATGAGACAATAAAGAGGATAAAAAATAGGAGTGATATGAGCCATGGACCAGTTTCTGGAAGACCGCGTAAGATTAGCGGAAACAATCTAAACGCTTTAATGAATTTAGAACGACAAAACCCGCGCCTAAGCTTTCGAAAACTGGCGAACAGATTTGGAAATCAACGTCAAATAAGAGTGTGTCCAGAATTTCAAAAAAAAATCCCTGCAATGACACCTCTACAAAAGCAACGAAGAATAGATTTTTGCCAACGATTTCGAGACGATAATTTTAGTGATGTTTTTATATCTGACGAAAGTTGTTTTCAGCTTGGTGCAAATCATTTAAAAATTCTATCAAGAGAAAATGTTACCGTTCAAATTTCCAAATTTCCCACAAAATAATGGTTTGGGGAGCAATCTCTCGGCGTGGTGCTACTAGTATTGTGAAATTCTTAATGGCTTTCTTGAAACAGCTCGTGCTTTATATCCCGAAGGGTGGCGTTTTCAACAGGATAATGCAAGATGCCATACTTCTGCCTACATTAAAGCTTGGATGCTTGAACTAAACTTGACAACAATTCCATGGTCAGCAGCTTCCCCAGATCTTAGTCCCATCGAAAACATGGGGACTAATGAAAATTGAAGTAGAACGAGCAGCACCACGAAATAAAGATTTGATTCGGTCAGTTTTACAAGCCTGGACCACTATCACCGAAAAGTATAGCGTTGACCTCGTTTCGGGATTACCTAAACGTTCAGTTAAGTGTTTACAGTTAAATGGAGATTGTATTAGTAAATGAGATTGTGATTTTATTATTCAAGTAATAAAAATATATACCGTAAAATTATAGCTGTGCTTTTTGTTTTCCGGATACTTTCTAGACGGACTATAGTTTTGGAGATGAGCGTGTAATATACAGGATCATTCACCACCAAATTAAAATGTCTTTCTGAAATTTTGACTGACAATATTTGAAATGTAAAGATATTTTTGATTACATCGGAATTATAGATTCCTTGTGCAGCCAACTCGAATGCAAGTTAACAACAAGAAACAAAGTACGGTACTATTACTATTAGATTGCATCATAAACAAAGGAGCTTTAGTAGTCATTTGAAACCACAGAAATCCAGAAATGTCTATTTTGCCTCCTTTAAATCCGTGGTAAAAACAAAGGGAAGTAAGTAGAACAAGTGGAGATTTAATGAGACACATTTCTGATTGGAAAATTTCATGATTAAAGCAAAAGAGCAGAATGGAAATACATTTTTCAAATTATTGAAAAATAAACGCTTCTGGATGTACCATTTTGCAATTATTTTTTGAATAATTCGGTATAACCGCGTATATTTCCATTTTCATTCTATTCAGAAGTTCCATTAGAAATTATTTGGGGGGCATTCATATTATCTGTCACACAAATGAAATACTTATTGGAAACGGAGTTTGTAATTTCTTGTAAGTTTATCCCACAAAGAGAACATAGCCTACCTTATTAAAATTGCCTTTTGCTGGAAAATAAATGGAATGAATTTTTATAATTTTTTCAAATAATTTGAAATTGGATGGGAATTATGTTTTATCTTTATTTTTTGAATTAGAATATGTATAAAAAATGTCCAAAAAAGAAGCAATTAAAAAATAATTGCTGGCTAGAATCGGCATAGTTAATTAATTGAAATGTTAAATATCACCTATCCACCATACACAGGTGCTTGTCGCCGACTAGTGTTCATTAGAAGATACAGGAAGTTCCAGTTTAATCAAGATATATAAACAGTTTCATCAAGATATATAAAAAAAAAAGAAAGAAATAGTTTTTTGTTCACTATATCGTCCACCAAAATTGCAAAAACATTCTTTAATTAATTAGAGATATATATCACATATTGAAAGAGTATTAGAGGTACCGTAGAATTGAAGGTATCCAAATGTTCCAAATATAAATAACTCCAACGTGTTTTAATAAGTGATGCACCTATATTTATTGGCAAAGATCAGAAATTATTTATTTATTTTTTTTAGTTTTGCCAGAGACAAAACTATCTTTTGAAATTCATTGTCAATTAATTTATCCAACTTTAGTAGACTTGCACCTATTTCAGACGCTTCAACTTTTCAACGTATGGTTTCCTTCAGTCAAAATGAAATGAATTCGTTGGTATTTCTGCTGTTATTGTCCTTATGTTATTGGGCGAAATGTCAGGTTGCAGAATACACCTCCCACTTCTAGACAATGATTACTGTGATCATTAATTGACTCTACCAGAATTTTGCCTAAATCAGAGATGTTCTAATCTCTGGTAGAGATTTTTAACATGCCAAACATTATATTGGCACGATGCGTGTGGTTTTACCTCCTTACCCGAGAAGAAGGCATGCTACAATTTTCATCCCGGACCTTAACACCCAAAATGCTGTGAAATCTACTTCTGGAAAATATTTTGTTTTTACTAACTCAATAGTAATCCTCTTTGATTACTAATGGAAGTTAACAGCTTATAAAGCAATAATTTGATTAAAATATTTTTAAATCTAATATAAATAGCAACATTCTAAAATACGAATTGAACATTAAAACTAACAAAGGCGTCTTTGCATTTCGCCTGGAATTATTTAACAAGGAAAGGCACTCATATGTATCTCTCCGATTTTGATAAAATTTGGTTGGCATATCGAACACCGAAAAATATTTAACACCTCTTTTTTTAACGTCCCGTTTTTTGGTTTTAAGGGGTGTAATGGAGGCTCAAAGTTAGCCCCAAAAACACATTTTTCGCAAAATATCAGAAGCGAGAAGAGACATCCAGATCGTTCCTTGTCAGCAGCCGTACGTTTTAGGTTGAAAAAAGAACAGTGGCGGTCCCACGGCCTCGTTAAGAAATGTTATTTTTTCCCACCCCTGTTCTTCTACATTATAAGTTTAATTTTTCTTTTTTTATTCTTTAAAGTACATGAAAAAATAGAAGTTAGGGGCTAAATATTCATTTTGGGAAATTATCGTTATTTTTATGTACCCCTGCAGAAAACTATTCCTCTTCATATTTTTTGAATTAAATCTAATGTACAATGCGGCATTGAATTTAACTATCGGCCGCAAATGTTGTAGTAATTATTATATTTTTTATATATCAGTATTAATTATGGTATATTATACTTTTGAATATTTACTTATTTACCTCATTGTCAATTAGATTGAGATAACAATATTTAACAATAAGTAATGATTTTTTAATTCCAGGATTTGTCAATTGTAACAAATTATTTTCTGCTTCTGTGTCTGTCGGCAATACGAAATTAATAATAGACGCAGTGATAAGTACGCAAATGTAATTTCATCTTCAAAGTTTTATTTATAATCACTTGCGCACATTGGCAATCATAAAGACATTGGTGGTGCCACGATGCCAAAGAGTAATTTATATTTACGAGATGACCAGCTACGCACGAACTTTCTTGGATGTTACTGTTTGTATGGATCACATTACTTTTTATATTCCAGTAATACAAACAATTTTTAATTTAAATATAATGCGACATTAAATTTAATTCCAAAAATATGAAGAGAAATGGCCTTCTGGAAGGGTATATAAAAATTAAATTTATAACATATAGCGGCAGGAGTGAAAAGAAATAATATTCTTTAACCCCCTAAAAAGCTCGTCGGAGCGTCACTGTTCTTTTTTCAAACTATAATGTACGGCTGCTGACAAGGAACAATCTGGTCTTTAGCCGACGTCGATATCTCTTCTCGTTTCTAAAATATTGCGAGAAATGTGTTTTTGGGGGTAACTTTGACCCTCCATTATACCTCCTAAAACCAAAAACGGAGCGCTAAAAAGGATAGGTGTCAAATATTTTTCAGTGTTCTACATTGCTACCAAATTTTATTAAAATCGGAGAGATACATTTGGGTGCCTTTCCTTGCAAGATTTTGAAGATAATATACTGCAATATAAATTACGTGTTCTTATATAGATTAAGTTAAATATTATTTTTGTTCGTTCTAATTCATTTGAAAATTTAGCTCTTATAGCCCTTTACACATAATTACATATTATTACAGCAGGTAATTATTTAATTACTTAAAGGACAGTTGCATTGACCTTTATCAGATACGCATTATTCCATAAAACGTGTTTATTAAATTACTAGCATGTTAACAAGGTTAGAATACTGCAATACAAATAATACAACGTGGCTAGACCTCAAAACGTATTTGTTCTATTCAAAGTCGGAAACGTAAACAAAAATCTTCGGAGCATCGTTCTTCTTTCGAAAGAAAGATCTACGGGCAACACCTTTATTGCTTTCGAAAAAGATAAGACCGCACAAAGCTCCAGCGCAGCGCTCGTCGTCGGCAAGTAATCAGGTCGGGGTTGTTGAATTAACAAAGGAGATTGTAAAAGATTATAACTTTCTGCGTAGCTCAGACTGCAGTACCCCGAGTATCTTAATGGCTGCCGCTCTAAGTTCTGATCGAGGGAACGGATGTGTTGGAAGTCGTTAATAATGCACATCGTAAGCGTATTTGCCGCCTTAAACCCTTTCGAACTATGGACATTGTTAATATTGTACCACGTATGTCCCTGTGCCTCATACCCGTTCAACAAGTGTACGAAGGAGTATTATCGCTGTAGGTAGAGATGCTTCGGATAAGTGCACATCTCTTTAAATATGATCGATACTTATAGGGTCTTAACGGTAGTGCTGTAAATGAAAAGATCGCGTACCACTTTATTGTTATCGTGCGCTAAAAGCTTTTGTGTTTACCACTTCACTTAGTTCGAGAATTTATTTTTATTCTGCAGATAGATGGACGTCACTTTTGTCAAGAGTGTCCTTTGTTCAAAGTAAATTTATACAAGCGTTCTATCCTACTATAGAAATATACAGAAAGCAAATGAATGCAATGTACAGCTGGCACTAACTTGCAATCAATTGAGGCAACCAAGATATAATTACCGCATCTGGACGTACTATACGTAAAAATCAGAAAATACATACAACTTGAGGAGAAGAGAATATAATATATATCATTTTACATTCAACACATTGGTTGGTTGAATATGTATAATTGTAGAAGAATTCTATTGTAGCGTATCTGTAAATCCTTATGTGCTCATAGAATCGTCAAGTGTAACACTTGGACGAAGCCGGGCATAATATTAAATTAGAAAATCTGAAATAGATTAAGAACGTAATTTCAAACTAACAAACAACGCTACATCATTCGGTCAGACGGCTGAAAATCAGGATCGAGGAATTCTTAAAACAGCTGTCCCGGATTACTTAATTAAACCTGTGTAGTACGGAACGACACTTTTCTGTTGTTTGCCTAACTACTCCACTGTCCTTGCTATCACTAATAATCTATAATAATAATCTTTATTAGTGCTATTACACAACAATAGTGCTTACATAAGTCACACAAACGAAAAAAATACAATAAATCTAAATGTACAAGTACAAGTACATATCATAGCTATTACTACTCAGATACTCATCAAACGAATAGAAAGCTCGAGAAAGTAAATATTTTTTAATTGTCCGTTTAAATGAGAAATCGGTAAATCCCTAACAGAGTTTGGAATAATATTATAATACTTAATAGCATAGTAGGTTACTCCGTCTCTGCTTTTTGCTAACCTATGAAAATTTGATCGTAAATTGTCATTATGTCTGGTGTAATGATCGTGAATCATAGAATTAAGTGTATATTTATTTAAGTTGGATTTTACGTAAGTAACACATTCAAAAATGTACAAGCATAGAGTTGTGAGAATTCCCAAAGATCTGAACGAGTCTCTGCAGTCATTCACATATCCAACGCCAGATATTAGTCTTATACGTCTACGTTGTAGAGCAAATATTTTATTAGAATGAGACGAATGGCCCCAGTTCAATATGGCATATGACATACTTGATTGGAACAGACCATAGTAAACACGTTTTAGAGAATTAACTGTTAATTTGGAACTTAAAGATCGTATCAAGTAAACTGTTGATATTTTATTGAAGTATTGTGTGATTTTTAAAATGAACAAATGCTGAAATGTATCTTCTTTACGGTTTTGCGAAGGCAATTCGCATGTAACTAAAGAAGGATACCCAACCGTGTAACCCCGGATTATTCGGTATTTGCCCGTCTTTACCAACGTCCCACTAATACGATCAATTTTGGAACACACATAGGTAACCTCACAGAGTTAGAACTCCAACTGGTAGTCGATGAAGCCGGGGAACAATCTACTGCAAGTAGTATAGCAGTTACTTCAGATGTGAACGCAGGTCAGAAGATAAAATCTCACAAAATCCTCACTTTTGGCATATATGTTCCTTATCGATGTTAAAATGTGAGCCGAAGTTTGATAAACCCAAATTTGTTGTCGATGAGATTGAATATAGCAGCAGAATGCTACTATTGTTGGAAGTCCAAATGCATTTTATGCACGATGGTGCTCCATTACATTTTAGTTTAATTGCTTGTGAGTTTTCTAATGATGCTTGGATATACAGATTAGATTTGGATAAATCGCATTAATGTAGTATCCGAGACAATTCGAAATGTCCTCGGATGAAGGATAGAAGCTTGTATTACAGATGGTGTCGATCATTTTCGACAATTAGTGTAAGTCCATTTTTTTTATTTATTTTTTTTATTTTATAACTAAGTCGTTTTGGACATACATATGTTCATATGGACTTTTACGATCAAAATATCCTTCGGTATCAGCTCTTAATGTCAAGGATCCGAGATCACACGCTTGAATTATTTTAGGCCTTGTAACTTTATCATCATTTCGCTTTCGCAATGAGTAATTAAGTATTCCAGTCATTAATGGGATATCACAGACTTTGGTTTTAGATATTCTTGGATATTGAATCACTTCGTACTGAATCAATCTACTTTAAGATAAGTTTTATATATTTTGAGGATTTGGCAATAAGTTACAGATGGCTAAGATAAATCAAGGAAAATTCTCACGTAAATCCACGTCGTAGTTCAACGTCACCTAACATAGAATTAATTTGCTACATTTACATGTAACTGAAGCTGTAGTTGCTATTATTTAACGAAGTTTCTGTAGTCGTATTCAATTTGTTCTTAAAAGTATTTCGCACTTTTCTGATTACGTATCGAACTAACTCGTTACATAACCTCACGAGATTGAAACTATATTATCATTCCACTGGAGAACTTGAATCAATAGCGAAAAGTTGTAAGTTTTAACATTATGTACACTTGACATGATTTAATCCAGTAATAGCGCATACAATTTGAATGTGAATATCATGTACCGTGTAAATATACGTAGTAGACCTTCCTGAAGCGCTCTTCCTGAATATTAAATCAAAAATTACTTCTAAAGCTCTCATACCTACGCAGAAGACCCTTTTGTTAATTTAAACTATATTACGGACAATCTTTATAAACTCAGATTTGTTATAAATTATAACGGTCCTTGATATCTATGCCACTGGATATCTCCACAGTACCGATATCTTAAACTAGTCTATTTATGGAAGGTGGTATACTTTCACATTGTCTAATTTTTTAATATACTGCGAGTAACAGTTAGAGATAGTGGGACCGCATGCCCTTTGTCCTTTGTCGCACGTTCGAAGCTATACACCTCCTACAACAATACAAAATTCACCTACGCTCGCGTGGGCCAGTTTCCATTCTCTGTTGTAAAGGTCACCGTCGTTCTTTAATGAATGAAACGAGGAAATAAATAGCATTTTACATAGACTACAGGATAAGGTGTAATATGCAGGTAAACGCCCGTTATATATTAGGCTAAATCGTAGATTATAAGATTATCGCTTTGTAGTACACGTTCGCTAGTTTATTGATGCCATCATCAGTGTCTTGCGATGCCTTCGCTACAGAATAATAATTGGGACGCGTAGGATACGCTCGTTTTCCTGTTCTCATTGTGTCCGATGTTATCGATAAAGAAGAGCATCGCGTTCACTTCCTTGGTACTAGAAAATATAACGTCATCCTGTCACATAAATAAGTGACCGTGAAATGAAACGCTAGCAGTTGATTATTTAGGATGCAGAGCAGCTACACATGATTTACAAAAGTTAATGCGTTACGAAACTGGGCTATCGTCGGTGGTATGGTACCGTTTGATAACATATATAAATTTTTTTTAGGTCTTTTTTTAAGTCTAAAAAAGTTCAGCCACTGTTGAAATTAACATGCAAATAGCTATCAAGTTTTTTTTTATGGTCTCATTCAAATTCAAAAAAACTAGTCATCCCCATCATAGATTTTGCTTTTAAACACTTTAACGTTTTCAAAGGCAGAACAGTTTCCAGCTTGCTTCTTAAATTAACAACTTTCAAATACCTGCTGGTTTTGTATTGGTTTCTTTCGACCTTGTTTCTCTTTTCACCAACATCCCACTTAACTTAGTATTTACTACTATATCTGATAATCTCAATTTAATATAAGAACATTGTTCATTACTTTACCTCATTTTTCAGAAATAATTACTTTTTTATTCGATTCAGCTTACTTCTGGTTTAACAGTGAATTATAATATTGCTGAAATCGTAATGAACGCTTTACCACACCATATTAAGGCTCCGGTTGATTTTGATTTTCCTTTTATATTTCAATATGTTGACGATCTTTTGCTTGCTTTATCCCGCGGAAAAATCCAAACTACCCCACTAAATGATAACCTTAAGAATATTACAGTTCAACCAGTTTTTCGAAAACTTTAATATACACCTAACCTAAAAAGTAGGATTTCTAACCTACTCAATGGATGCAAGAATTTAAAAATTGCAAAATTAGCTCGCTGTATTTTCGTTTAAATTTGGAGAATTCTAATGTCATTTACCAAATTAATTGCAAGGATTGTCAGGGTTGCTATGTTGGTCAAGCGTTTGCAATATTAAAAAATCACACTTCAGGAGACAAAAGTGTAACAGCTTATTTTCCACTCCCTTAAGTACTCACTCCTTACAACATGGTCACTCCTTTAATTCTGACGGAGTTAAAATTCTGGACATTGGGCGAAACTATTATAAACGTTGCTTCTTTGATGAAACCTGTATATTAAACAAAACATTCCTTTAATAATCTGGAACCTTGCATTCTTTTCTATTTATTTCATTTTCAATAAGTTTTTTTCCATTTTAAAATATTTTTATAAATCTAATGGTCGTCGTATTTTCTGTTATCTTGTTACACATGTACGATTGTGAAAATTTGATGTCTTGTGTGTTGCACAATATTTCCAATACAACGAGAACTTAAGAATTTTCATATATGTAAGTTAATATTTCTACCTTCAATTTATGTTTTGGCAGTAATCATTCTTGATAGTGTCACCCTGATGAAGAGTGAACAAGCCCTCGAAAATTTTTGTGTTTCTAATTTGTGGAGTCAGTTGGCGGCGATACTTTTTAATAATAACTATTAAGTAAGTAATCCATATATATACATAGTGCGAGTATAATATGGATGAAAAGATGAATGTAAAGACAACTTTCGGCTGAGAATGGTATGTTGTATCTCGTACTGCTCAACTGTGGAGCATCCATTATTCAACATGAATTGATTCAGCTTGTGCGTAGGTGCAGTTTCTAAAATGTATCCAAAAAACTTAATGAACATGATCTGGTTTCAAAGGGAACTGAATCGAAAAGGTTGCAAACAGCGGCAGATTATAAACTGTAGACTTTTTAAGTAGTTATTTATATACCAGGTGTTCAATAATGATAGGGAAGACCTTTGGTAATATCACAAATTGTGAAGGTAACAGTACACTACACACCGCACAAAATGTTTAATGGGTACCGAACATGTGTTAATTTGCAAATTTAGGGGATTTTCATTATCATCTGTATGACTGAAACATTTAGGAATTTACGAAACACATGTGCTGAATTTATTAAACTTTTTACATGGTGGCATGCGTTCGTTTGCTATATCAACCATTATTCGATCTTGGCAAACTAAAAGGCAGTCGAAACTACCTCCCGGGACTGTAACCAAAGCTCACCATAAATTTCTTATAACGTTAAATTTGACGCCAGCGTAGACCAACTTTTTTCTTTTGTACTGCAGTATATATCAGTTTATGCTACTTCTACCATTTGGTTAACCATTATCGGATAATCGAGTTCTTGGTCTCGGTTTTTTTTGGAAAACACTTTGTATAATACAAGCAGATGTACAACGTGTTCACCTGGTGCGTCGGCGGAAGATAATTCATTTTCCGATCAATCTAAGTAAAAGGTTTTCAAATAAAAGACATTCGGAGGTAAGTTCTGCACAATATAAAACTTTACTGAAGAATATAGGATGTTCATTTTCCACAGCCCACGATACAAGTTTGGTTTTCCATTACATTTTGAAAGCCTCTCCTCAGTTCATGTCAACTTCCTTCAATATTTTCTGTACTCATCTATTTTAGTTTTTGTGATCACTGAGACAATTTGAGATTTCTGCGAAGTTCCGCCATTCCTTTAGCGGCCGATATATTAACGTTTTACCTTCTATAGCGATGATTCAAATTTTAATCGATTGAGTATTTCGTGGAGATTTCAGCGATATATTGGACAAGTTTTTATGTTAACTGGATCCTACAAGATGACCATCGAAATCATTGACATATTTGGTTCATCTTTCTAGTAGATACACTTCTATATTTTTCCAGAATCTAATAGATAAACTGTTCTAGAAGTTTTTCACGATACCTAAAATGCATCGTTCTTTCGCTCGCGGAATAGGTGGTCATGCTATAAATATTGTAATGTTAAAAATAGCACATGTAAAATTGCTGCCTTTAGCGACTTGCGCGCCTCTCCTCTCTTTGGGTTTTATTGGGTAATTATATCTCCAACCGACGATGGGTGGGAAACAGAAATTCTAATCATTGTCGTTCCATCGTTTTCTTTTGTATTAAGTTGTCCTGTAATTGGCTTTCGCTGTTGGACGAATAAACATATTATTATTATTATTATTATTATTATTATATACTTCCGATCGATTTTCCGCGTTTAATGTAAAGTCTGTAAGAGTGAGCGAATTTCAATGCGTTTGAGCCAACAGCGCCAACTCCACACTAAGGGTGCATTCTAAACATTGCAATAATGTTGGTATTAAAGATGCAAACTATTCAACGTTTGATCACTAGCACTATTCAGTTTATTTGAATTCCGTATTACCTTAATCTACAAGTATCAGTATATACAACTTAACAAGAGTAAATTTCGATCTAATCTTTCGAAAGGTTACATATTGTCTGCCCTGCCAGCCGCCTATTTGTATTTAACTTTAGTTTAGATGAACATCCCATGCGATAACTTCGCATAGATTTTCGAGGAATTATTTATTGAGCGATGGCGATGGCGATCATGACAAAAGCACTAGTGGCAAGAAGAAAGATAAAACCGATAACCGCGACATCATCTTAAAGTGGATTTTGTCCACATCCAAGTACGTTCTTCGCTTAGCCCTCTTCGTGGGGCGAGGGATTTTGTTGTTGAAATTCGAAGAACGATTTTGCCTCACTCGCCCCTTTTCTCCATCGACGGCCATGAGTGCGCGTCGCGCGGTGTCATGCTTGTTGTCGTCGTAGTATCGCTGGCGGCGGCACTCGACGAATAAATTTCCCGTATAAAATTCCATTTCCCGGGCTCTTTAGTGGATCCCTGTTCGCTGGATATGATTCAATTATGTCGCTGGGGAGGAAGGGATGACGCTGAAACCGAACCGAACGTCGCAACGTTACAAGTGTTTTATTTGCCAAAAACAAGTTAAAAAAATAGAACGTGAAACGAAACGAAGATGAAGCGCGCCACAATGTGCACGATCTACTTAAAATGCCCAGAAAATGTTACCGGATTGTGGTATTGAAGTCTATAAACGTATTTGTATACACAAAAAACTCTGTGGAGGTAGTTGCAACAACATTGTAGTTATGATTTTGGCTTAAAAATGTACGTAACTGTAGAAAGTTGCACGTTCATGCAAGGGTAATTTTCATTAAAATCGTCATTAACGGAACGGTAATTCAGTCTCTTTGTACGAAACAATTTGTTTATTCTTATAGTATCTGTCCTTAAATTATTACCTTCTTCTAAAAAGAATTATTTCCTGTCAAACTTTTATTTATTCATAATAATTTATTTTATGTTGCCAAAACACTCTAGCAAAAATGCAGATCTGCTTTCGATTCAATTATGATTTTTAACAGCAAAAACATTTGAAAAATGGGAAAGCGATACCAAACTAAGAGCTATGAAATTGTAAAAAGTTCTTTAATGCGAAGAGATTCGTCTTAAGTTTTTATAAAAACAATGAAGGAAAAAAAATGCTACAAATCGTTTTATTTTTACTGTTTTTTCAAAATATTCCGCATCGCATATGATGAGATGAAACTGTAAACGGAAGTCATTAGCCGATGAATCAGATGAACAGGGGCAATGAGGCACTAACTTGATGTTTTTCTCCTCCAAATAATCAAGAATCAATCAATTAACCTGCTGTGTTAAAATCGGGATTATCATGATGAAGATAAAGACGGTTTGCGCCTCACTCGGCAGATTTAGATGCAATCTGTCCGAGTCCAACTAGGATCAAAATTCCTTAGTGGGTCCGTATAATCCCCAAACATCATTCGTATGTTGGGGAACATGTAACTTCGCTCCACTCTTTATGACGTGGGAGTGATAGTAACAATTTGATGAAACACTTTACGTACACAATTTACATACAAAAGGCTCCTATGGCCCATGAAACCCATGGGGCCGCCACTACACGTTAAAGAAGAAGATGGTGCGAATGATAGTTTTCCCTGATTTCAACGACGACTCCTGGTAAACAAATTGTTGTATACCATTCCGTAATAATTGCACTTCGATCCTCCAAAACAATGCTTGCGACATCTCCAGTATAACGAAAGAAACAAACGCTCATCATTAGGCAAGTTGGGCGTTTTTATAAGAAATGAAACAAAAGCTTTGTGAGATAAGACTTTTGTTTTAATGTACCACGACATAATGCACTCACACATCTGGCAACATTCAAACCGATGATTGTTGCTTAGTTTTCGGCTCGTGTGAATTTATCCAGATTTAGTCACCTGTTACGATGTTGTATACGGATTTTGAAGTTTCTTGAGGTCTAAGTTTTGAGCATTTTCTTACATCAAGTGACATGAGCCTTTTTAGTGTGGTCCAAATTATGCGAAATCCATCGGGAACAGATTTTTTTCGCACCTAAATGTTAATGCAAAGTCGATATATAGCATATATGCTTAAGGATTTTGGAACAACAACCGATTTTGGTCGACCTTCGTATAATTCCTTACACTAACACGATCAGGACGAAATTCTGCAAACCAATTGTAAACAGTCATTTCTGATAATAATCCGAAGGTTGAATGAAACGGTTCCAAGCATTATTATTGTGTTAGGCCTTCATTAAAATCGTCAAAGATCCACTAACGAAAACCTTCACCTGAATTTTCCTTTTTTCCACATTGTTTTTTTTAACGCTTGGTATAAATAAAGTAAATAAATAAACGGGCCACTTCTGTGCTATCACTGCTTCAACAAACACAAATGTCAAACTTTACGAAAATAGCAATGCCAAATTCCAACAGCGCCTTCCAAAGGTCGTTTTTAAAAACTGAAGACGTTACCCTAATATTTAAAATACTCTCTCCACACTTTAGATATTTGATATTGTGCGTTTAGCCACTAGGTACTATTTATATACCAAAATCGATACAGGTTTCGTAAAGCTTAGATGGCAAAAGTTCTTATTTTCTAATTGAATCCCGTCTGAAAGTTGAAGCAACTCTGCTTTTTATTTTACGCTCGAATTGCTGTGATGTATTGCAATAGTAGTAGCAGCCTTATAACAATTTCAGCATTCTGTATGTGGAACTACTGGAGCTGAAGTCTTATCATCATCTTTCTTAGTTGTATCAAAGTATGGGAAGTATTCATTTGTTCTAACGTCTATTAGCAGAGCTTAATGATAAGTAATGATCCATCGTCTGACGGTAGCTATACGCTGTGTCAATTTACTTTAAGTTACCCTAATTGTTTACCGAACGACATTTGAGATCATCTCTAACCATCTCCATCCTATTCTCTCACATTCTGCGATTGTGAAATAAATCCTTGTAATGCCCTTCCTGCTTGTTTGTGGGATTTTAAGTCATAACTAGAGTGGCGAGATAATACGTGGTATGTATGATATGTACACAGAAAAGATATTAGAGTAATAGTGGTAGAAAAGAAAGCACTAAGATCCAGGACGCAGACAATTTATAAGTGGCAAATAATTCTTTTCTTACTGCAAAACGGCTCCTTTGAAGTTCCCGAATTGAGAGTTCCATGATCAACTCCATTAAAACATGATCTATCCCTCCCGATATCCAGAAGGCACCTCTTCCTAGTCTTAACCCTATGTCCTGTTATCATCACTATCAATAGCCTTACTTACACTACCGTCTCTAGAACACTAAAATGATTTTTTTAAATTAATGAAACTAATTTTACAGTCTATAGTTCGAAGAGTATCTGTAGACACGTTTTGGCAATTTAAGGTAATATAAATATCACTCATTGAATTTTGACTTGAACTTGAAAAGAGAAAACTAATCTGGAATTGTAACGTTCTCACTATAAACTCTGTTCATATGTTACTTCTTGGAACTCTGCATATTTTAAACCGCCTTGACTTGATTTGATTTGATCTTTACTTCGTATTTATGGAACACACCCAAACACGTGTTACCTGAATGGATATTTGAACTAAATGTTAGAAATTAATTAGGCCATCTTTCTTTTCTCTTTTCTTCATTCGCGATAGCGAGTATGGAATCACGGCAAATTTGCATATCTGTACCTTTCGAAATATAATTTGATATTAAATTTCGCTCTAATTTCATTTATTATAGAAATAGCACGCAATGCAAAGACAAAGCTCAAATACCGACTCTATGATATTCTATGACTTTTGACGTTGTAGACAATCGATAGAGATACAACTGAGTTTATTCTTTAAATTGTTATAGAAAAATATTCCATTAAAATTGAAGATTTGGCGTATGAGGAAAATAGACAGAAGACAAGTTATTTATCCGGTCCCCCAAGATCATCGATGACTGGACTTATATTAATGTCCTAGCATCCTCGCCACCTATAAAAGGAGTTGGAAACATCCTGAAAAAAGTCAGAGGAACTTTGGTATTGAACGAGTAGACTTAGGAAGTATGCCGAACGCACTATTCGTGGCCCTAATCACTACTTTCAATGGTGTAAATTGTAACTACAATATATATCTAGAAACTTTGTTAGTATATCCTTATTGGGCATGGGAATCTCTAAGTATATTCTCAGTACAGGCATATTAGTTGTTTTTCAAGCGTCATTATTCATTCATTAGATACTCAATAACAATTCTTTTCTTCAAAAAATATATTAGAATAATGTTTCTACGAAGCGGTTAATTAATCAGTGAGTTAATAGTGAATACGTGGTAGTATTCACGACACGCATGCATTTATTGTTTATTTCCTGCATCCAAAAGCTGGGTTTTATAACATGATTCATTGAGGTTTTGTTTATTTGGGAAATAGTATCATCCGTTGGAATAAGATGAAGAAAATTGTTATTACGTTGTGCGGGGTCAAATTCAGTTTTATTTCTCAATATAGTCTTCTTGTAAATCTGTACACTTGGGTCGGCGATACTCCCATCTCCTTAATCCGTTCTCCATCTCCTTAAAATGTCTTTGCTACGATAAAAATTTGCAACGTAGGAAACAAAAGAAAGATCCAGGAAAAGTTCTTTCGGACTCATTCACTGTTTCGACTAAGCTCGGCACCCAACTTTTTTGATAGCCAAATTTTTAGTCAATATAAGACGTTTTCGGATGCCTCTATTATTTCTCTAGCTTTAATGCGACTCTGGTCTAACGCTGCGATGCAATCGATATTGGGCATCCCGAACGTTTAATGTTAACCAAGTTAGTACGTCCACGTTTAAATTCTGCTGCCCAAAATTTTGACAAATGATGGTGCAGAGTCTCCGTAAACAGGGTTCATCTCAGCTTTAACTTGCGTAGGCGTATTGGCTCTTAAACGCAAGAATTTAATGATGACTTCATATTTGTTTTTTTTGTCTATTTTACATAAATGTTAATATCGACTGACATAAATGACTATTAAACAACAACTGAGCGTTCCACATGGCTGAAATTTGATAAAGTAGCTTTCAACGTATGTGCATTTATTACTAGCAGAGTATTCTTGATATTCAGGCTTGAAACTTTTCTGACTGTCCTCCCCAATATATTAATTTTTAAGTAGTTATTTCATCAGAGAGTATTTCAATTGAAAAAAAATGCACATTCCTTCTTCTACATGCTAGCCCCGATTCAGCATGCGATGTTATAATTTCGCTTACCACTTATGTACAGATAGATTTACTTACGCACTTAGTAACCATTTATAGTTTAGGAATAATTGAAAATTAGATTGTTTTCAGCGAGTGACAATTTACATAATACATACTACTTGATTGCATTTGTTGGGCCGAATGAAAAAATGTATTTGGCGTCCCAGCGGTGACTCAAGCGAACGTGCAGATATTACTTTTTGAGTGGATGTTGCTGGCGGGCATACAGGCATGGTAGTAGCAACGAGTTTCGAATTAAAATCTAATTTCGTCCCCTTTTCAACAAGTAATCTTTGTCGTATTAAAGTAGCCCGGTAGCAGCATCGTAATATATAGTGTTTAATTAGAAACGTCCAAGTTTCATTCTTTTTAATATCCGTCTGGAAGAAATAACTAATTGCTCTCGGTAACGATACTTGGGAACTACGGGAAGATACATCAAGAGGAACAGGAAAAGTTTGATGAAAATATTTTGTCGGTTATAAAGATTTAAAGGAACGTCTCTACAAGCAGCTAGGTAGACAAGGTTCTTTCTCATATCCGTTATAGATTTGTGATGGAACTTCTGGGCCTAGAAATATTAACGCGCTAATCAAAAGTTTTGCGCTCCCTTTCGCTGGTGGTCTATTCATCGCCAACGCGGATAGTAGCGTACTCCTTCGGCGCTACTTACTAGATTGAAATAATTACGTAGTAAGATAATGACGGTGCACCGCCCCCGTCGACATTTTACTTGATTCTATATCAAACAGCGAATGGAACGTGTACAAGTTTTAATTTGTCAGTTCTTTGGAATTTGAGTTTGTGAAACTTCATAACGTTCAACCTACAGGTCTGCACACTTTTCTCTGGTATCTTCATAGGTGCGACTGCAAAGCTTAGTCTTTTGGATAGTACCCTTGTTTGATCTTGTGATAGTTCCAGCGTTGACAGGTTGACGACGGTTTTACAGATCTCTATTTCTGTCTGTCTGTTAGTCTATCAAAAGAAGAAATCATCACTCAAGTGGAATGTGCTACCCGAAGACTGCCAGCCGAAGAAGCAGAAAAAATACATAAAGACATAAAACCTGCCGTATCCTCCAGAAAGCTTAACCACCACCAAGGAATATCACCAAGGAAGAGAAGAAAGAGGATAGGTCACAATGAGAACCTAATAGTCGTACGAGCTCATAAAGGCAACGCAACAGTAGTGATGGAGCGCGCAGACTACAACACGAAGATACAGATGCTGCTGAACCCGGACCACTACAAGAAACTGAACAAGGACCCAACCACGAAGGTGGAAAAGCAAACCAGGGACGCTATTAAGGAATCATCAATCCCAAAGGAAGAACAAAGAAGGCTATTACCATCAGAAATCCGACCACCACATCTGTACGGGCTACCAAAGGTATACAAACCTGGCAGCCCTCTCAGACCGATCGTCAGTACATGTGGCTCACCTACCTACGAGTTAGCCAAATATGTCGCAAAACAACTGGCACAATACTCCGGGAATACCAAAAGCTTTGTGAAGAACTCCGAACACTTCAAAAGGACTACAACCGGATCTGACTGATTTGGCGAGGCTCTGCCTTACTTCGACCTACTTCCTGTGGAACGGAGAATTCTACGAACAAGCGAGTGGTGCTGCAATGGGATCTCCTCTGTCGCCTGTCATCGCCGACATCTTTATGAAAGTATTCGAACAAGAAGCCGTCGAATCTAGCAGCAGTAGACTGGGCCACAGTGTATACCGTATGAAGACCCACACAGATCGGTATCTGCATGCAACATCTCACCACCATCCACAATAGAAGAGATTCCTCATCAACACATTGTTAGGAAGAGCGAAGAAAATCAGCGACGAACATCACAGAGATAGTGAAATACAACACGTCAAAAACACTTTGCAGAAGAACGGCTACGGTAACAAAAATATAAGGAAGCCACGGCAGCAGAAAAAGGACAAAGACCGACAACAACCAGCACGATACGCATACCTTCCGTACATAGCCGGAATCACCGATAGGCTAAAAAAGACCCTGGGGGAGAAAAACATCACCACACGATTCAACAGGTTGACTAAAATCGACCAGCTACTCCCTCCCAACAAGGACGTGTTATCGAAACTACAAACAAAAAAAAACTACAAACAACGCACTGAAATGGTAATGAGGGAAAAACTACAATCGGTGAAACAGGACGAAGTGTTCAGTGCAGAGTGAAAGGACATGAGAGAGACACGCACCTTAGGCACACACACACACAAAATCTGCAGTAGGAGAACTCCTCCACCAATAAGGAGACCACCGCATAACCTACAGCGACGTTTAGGTATTAACCTGGACCAGCCACTGTTATCCGAGGATAATACGTGAATCGATAGAAATAATGAAGAAAACCAACAATTTCAATCGCGAAGACGGATACAAAATCAGCAACACATGGAAGTTAGCACTGCGGAGTCGTCATCAGCGAACGACGCGATTCATCGTAGCGGAACGGTTATGGATCAGCAAAGTGGAGCAGAAATGGGATATACAACGAGGAACAAGAGACAACAACACCAGTCTTTAGAAATCTTCTGAAGAAGCTGGCAGCATGATCAGCGAAACGTCAAGTCAAACATCAAGTACGCGGCAACACCCGAAAGATATTTCGACTATAAAATAGCTTTACTTTACATAAGGTATTTTCCCAAATAAAATTCGGCTGGTAGCCGGATTGTCAGGTTGACTACGAAATACGTACCCTTCAAAGTTACTGATACGCAACGATAGCACTTCGTAGTGATGGAAGACGGCAAACCCCCGCATAATATTACAGTCTGGAATGAATTTCGTAATTTGAAGTTATTTACATAAATTGAGTTTAATTCTATTTGGGAAAGAATATATATTTTAAATAGGAATTATTATTGGCCGAAGATTAACAAGTGCTATAAATAACACTGAGAAAAGCGAGACGCAAGTTGTATTCAATTTTAGTTCAGTGTGAAAATTTAGTAGTTAAGAAGTAGTTACATGTGTAACTTTCATTATATCGGATTACTTGAAATAGCGGGCGGTGTTTTAATTTTTTTTTATTAATTAATCATGTCCAACATTTTACTTTCGTTCGTATGCCGATTCAAGACAAATCTACAAAAAAAGGTACATACATACATCACTAGGATTGCAAGTGAAGTCCCGCAAAGTCGGTGATTGGAGCGCCCAATCCAAGCAGTTAACATTGTTGTAACGTAATCACGTGACATCCTGTCACGCACGTTTTCCAACGAAGGGCGTTATCCTGTTGCCAGCAATAGTTTATAACATCCTAAACAATTGACAACATCTTGCAACATGTAAACAAAATAGTGCTCAACAACATGCACTCCTCCAAAGCATAACCTCTTTTACATTTGACACTTCAAATAGTACACCTGGCCATATATGTTTGCCCTACTCTCGCGCCCTAGATTGACTGACTCTATAAGATATATCCCAAAATCATAAATCATATGGTTTAAATATAATTTATGTGTTAAGGACAGGTGGCAAAAATATGGTATTTTAGCTCTCCGGACCGACCACATACATGACGGAAATCATTTGGCGAATAAAGCTTATATTTTGTGCTATTGGAAACATTTGTTCTGCCGACGTAAGAATTAAACAAAGAATCACGATGAAAATGCAAGAACAACATTATTTTTAATAGGTTAACAATAAATGATGCAAACATAAAAATATAAAGCTAAGCATAAACTTCAAGAAGAGAAGAACTTCAAGAAAATCTAGAAAAAGCAATAATGCGTATATTACATTATTGCTTTTTCTAAATTTTGTTGCTTCTTCTCTGGATGAACAAATTTAATAACCTTTATTGTAACTTTTGTTAGAATAATTATTCATCGATTCAAAATGAACGCTTGAAATTCTTTCCTTTCGCACCGATACATTGGCGCGATTGTTCGTAAAAGATGTCTACATTTCCCTTAGTACAGCACCGGAATACTTTATTTCGTAAGTAGCTACTTAGGGTTAAAGTTTTAAGTCAACATTTAACAATAGTGACAGTATGTTTTATTTACTGTTGATGATGCTAACTAAATAACACTAATACTAGAAACCACTTGAACACTACCCAAATGCGGCAATCGCGTTTAACACATTTCGCTTTCAACGTTGGATGTACAATGTTATGCGAAAACGGTACATATACATACGTATATACCAAAAAAAAATTCATTGCTACTATTATTACAACATAATTCAAATATTTGAAATTTCCAACACTTGTGCTCGTGCGCAATGTATAAAAGGCAGAGACGAGTAGATGAAAGAACGTTAAAAGTTGCGGGCTCTGCCGCATATCGAGTTATATCAAGATTATCAAATACGAATAAGTATTGCTGTCCACATTATTTTCATATACGATAACCGCTATTTGCTTCTCGTGTTCGAATTTGTCAGTTAGTGTATATTGTGTATATTTCTAAGTCGTTTTAATATCATGCCTAGATAGAGACGAGCATGTAATTTAATTTTGTAGAAAATAACGTTGAAATGTATTTGCGTTTTGGATGTTTTGAAGGAAATAAATGTACCTAAATTGATGTAAAATCATAGAATCCATATTAGGTTGACTTATTTCTAAACGGAGAAACCGAATACGCAGTAGAAGACAAGGTATTCCATTTAAAACAACAATGTGTCTGATTCGCAACTTATCGATCAACCTGTATATATGGAGATATTTTGGAAAGATACCTCATGATGTCTATTACATTATCAGAAAATGTTAACATCCTATCATTTACAGAATAAGTACCATTCTGCAATTCCAGAAAGTTGGGACAGCCTGTATGTAGATATGTACATTTACTGGGTATATAGCCGTAAACCGATAGTACATTGGTAATACCCATATAGATCCCGAGAGCTTACAGTGGTTGAATCAGAAGATGAGAGAGAAAGAGGATGAGGACGAAAGCGAGTACCTAAACGAGGAAAGCTCTGAAGTTATTACTTTCTGAATCGGCACCCTGAACACAGCTTTGATATGCAAAATTATTTTAATCCTTGAAGTGATGGCATTTCAGTTATTTCCAGACATGTAATGTAGAGATAGTGTTGACGTAAGTACTTACCTATCTAAATTCAAGCGGTGGTAATAACAGATGTAATATGTTTCGGATGATGCCGTATTTACATATTGCGTTCGCTCAGATCGTATTTAATAGATCTTGAAATCGTCGAGAGATTGTTTAATATTAATATGATCTGGAGGAAGCTTAATGTATTACTATGAGCCAAACGAACATTTAATATTTATTCGTGCATTAATTCATTCAACTCATGTTTTTCATTTGACGAGGTTTGATGTATTTCGTTATATACTTTCTCCGGTAGCTCCGTACTTTGGATTCTAATAATCTTCTGCATTTAATTTTTTGCTAATCTTTATAAATTGTTTCTAGTCTTCATCTTTGGTGAACAAGTTCTACAAAGTATTCTCATGTCTTCTAGTACTAGCTTCCAGTGAGATACGGTTTTGATTTGTAGTGTATTGGTGGAACAAATGATGCGACAACCACAGTGACTAAGTGGAGAAATCATATGAACCACTGCATTACCGAATTGCGTATCTCTTTGATTTCTTGAATCAGAGCTCTTCTTATGTTATCCTTTGAAACACTCTGTTGTATATTCCTTGAAAAATGATTTTCCCGTGTCTTCACAAAACGCGTAAATTACTGCTTTACTTTTTATTGGTTTGTGCCGTAGCTTTCTTAATTTTCTAGGTAAAAATCGCTGGAGGTAAAAACCGGACGATTGGGCGAAAAAAAAACATTCCATCTTGTTCACGGTTGCAACCTTACTTGCAGGAGTAGGACAGCTTTAGCTAGATTTTCTTGTTTTTTGCTTTATTGAATACTCGCAAATACTTGAGAATTGTAGTGTAGCATTCTGCCGGTCTGGGAGCATCCATTTCTCTTTTGTTGTAGCATCTGGGTTTTTAATCGAGGTCTCAACTAACGTAATGAGTTCTTTCATTTCGGATCTTTGAATCACCCATACGCAACCCCTCTTTATCACTCCAGTTTTGATTTTACTGAGCTACAATAGTTGATGACAGGTTAGTGGTGATTGTGTAATGTTAAAAAAATAAAACGAGAGAAATTGGTTTTTCTAAATGAATGAATTTTTCCGGTCGTAAGGCTTGGGAGTTGACTATCGACCATGACAATTTGGAGTAATATTTAATTTGCTAGAGATACAATTGAATTTATTCCGTGTCGATCAGAATAATATTCCATTAAAGAACATTTTTGATGTGAAAAAAATGGAGGGAGGACAAATTATTCATCCGTTTCACGGGAATCATCGTTGAAAAAAGATAACTTTGCCGAACAAAACGTCCGCGACGGAAAGATGGGAACCTAAAACTTTAAAAATTACTGGAGACGTCGATAACTAGGTCAGAAAGACTTTGATGTTGAAGTAGTGGGGCATAGATGCATGAATCGTAGTTGGTTGGATACGTTTACACCTTTGATGCTGTAAATTTATGACATTGCAATAAATGTATAGTTTATTTCTAATTACATTTTCACACAAGCGTGAACATCGTCTAACGTAGTAATTAGATAGAATAAATAAAATTTAGATAAATAAATAAAGTATGTAAAAATTGAAACAAAAAAATATAGTGTACAGCGGACAAATATCATACTCTAAAAATTTGTATGTAGGACATACACTGCAACAAAGGGTGTGGACCTCATATGCTACATTCTCATATACCATACATATATTGTTATATTAAGATAATCGTCAAGTGTATGTAACGAATTAGTTAATAGCAGCTCCTTATCTTTCCATTAATTTTTTTAATTTCCTGAATACTTTAATTAGTAATTGCCATTACTAATTTATCCCAAAGAAAACATCTTCATTGGTACTCCAAAAAAAAATAATTTATTATCTTTGGATGAACAACCCTAACAATTTTGGTTCTTCGCGAAAGCAAATATGGGAGACATTCCATAAATTATGCAGATGCTAGATGCTGAGGATCTTCGATTATATTTCAAGTGGAAAATAAGAAAGATCAATTAAAAAAAAATGGTACTTAATCACAGTAAGTGTAAATACATGCAATTTACTCGAAATATTAGTACACTAGATTATACTTTCATTTTGGGCAAAAGGCGTTTGGCAGTTATTGGGGTGATGAAATGCTTTGGAATTAATTCTTTACACTTCAGAGGTCATACTAACGATGTAAGTAAGTGTAACCGATTAATGGGTTTTATTTTCAGACTTACGAAGGATTTCACAAATGAAGAACCATATAAAATATTATACAATCTATATATCAAAACACATTTAGAGTGTTGTTGTTCTATATGGTCACCCTTTTATGAACACCATATAAGTAGAATTTAATCAGCACAAAGACATTTTTAACTAACTGCTCCAGATCTTACCAACATTTATAGTTATTCAGAGCGCTTAGTTGCTTTTAAAATGAATTCTCTGAAATCGCGTCGTGAAGTTGCGGATAATAATAATAAATTTAGTTGGTGACATATAACAGGTCAAAGAAAATGCAGAGTAAATCAAATTAAACAAAGGAAAATTACAAATTCTTTAATCAAAATTAAAACAAACTTAAAATAAACTTACAATCACCAACTTGAATTAGCCACTTATTGCAGCTACAGTTTCATTCATTAATTCAAGCTAAGGGTGTCTCTTCTAATGCACATAAACAGCTGCTTCTATTATATAAATGCAAACAAGCAGTAATCAATAGAATTTGCGGAATAAAGACCTACAAGACTCCACAAGATAGCTTTCTGGCCCAAGAACACTTTAGCAGCTGGAGCCGATGAACCCCACAAGAGTATTCCACACCATAAATGTCCGCATAATACAGTGAAAGAAGGCACTCCACCGTTACCTATGATTTTAAGCAGCGAAACACATAATACTTGCCGAAGAGTCTGCTAGCTAATACGCGGCAATGTTCATTCCAGCCCAGATTATCCTCAACAATGACACCCAGAAACTTTGTGGAATTGGATAGCTCTAATTGTACTTGGTCTATGCATAGGTTGAGCCATGCCTTGTGCGAAAGGCTAAGTATTTAGTTTTTTTTTCTAGACTAAGATGTTATAGTGCTTAATAAAATTCTTAATAATACCTATGACTGTTAACATAAATACCTGAAATACTCAACAAAATGCCCAAAATGGCTGCCGGAGATGCAGCCTATTTAGCCAATAGTCCGATCAATATCAGTTTTAGTAACACATTGAAACGTTCATGCACCAGTTGCAATCAGGTTCCGTAATATACCATATGTGTGTAACTGCAAGTTACACTATAGTAAACATAGACACATTAGTCGAGTTATATATTTATATTATTTAGAACTTGAAGGCTATATATCAACTTATGCCTTACATCACAACCACCACTGATTGACACTTTCTTACTAATTATTTCATTTATTTATTGGTTTCATTGTTTGTTACCAAAAGGATATGTTACCGAAAGAAGCAACATTCCGGGTGAACAGTAAATATGTAGATCTGAAGTCTTGAAAACAGCCGCCATAAATATTACAAATTTAAATTGCTGATGGTAATACTCAAGTTTGCCAATAATTATAACACAGGACATCTATGAATAGCAACTAATTCGAATTGCACGACATAATATAAGATGCTGATGCTCAAAAAGAAACATCGTTTTCACTAGAAACGGATAGCGCGCAGGAAGAAACAATAGAAGCTGGAAAAGAAGACTGTATGGTATACCAGAGTAAAGAGGTACTGTAACTTTAGAATATAAAACCAATGCTGTTACGTATTGGAAAAGCGGGAAAAAAAGACGACCTGCGTTGAATACCGTCCAGCAAAAGTTTCGCAAAGTTTCAACTATGCAACAATTGTGCAGAAAATGAGTTTTTCCGAAAATCATATACATCAAGAGGTTGTGCCATTGATGTAGTTTTTTTCGGTATCATTAATATATTCGCTAGTTTACTGTTTTGTAATGTAAGAGGACTGTAATATAATAGTCCAAGAACAAAATATTTTGAGTTTCCACATTTGGCAAATACACTTCGGTTAACCACTGGCGAGGTAGGTCTTTTGTTAATTTTCCAGATGTGGATGCTGTTAAACGAACATTCTACAGTCGAAGCAAATACTGTGATACATGCGGACCAAAATTACCACTTTGCTCTTTGAGGGCAACGAATAGAGGTGAGAGCAGTTTTCTGGAAACTGATATTGTTGGGAATATGATTACTTCACCATTTGCCTGTACAATTGCTACATGCATACATGAAATTTTGCGAAACTTTTGCTGGACGGTATTCAACACATGTCGTCTTTTCTTCTACCTCCTTCTTTTGGTATACACTCTCCTTCTTCAACTTCCATTGCTTCTAATGTTTCTTCCCATGTGAGTATATATACCTCGTCTATAAATTCTACGGAATGTGGGTCTGTGTGGTTACAAAAATTCTAGGGTAGTACTAGTTTCCAGTGACAATGATGTTTCTCTTTGAACATCAAGAAGGATCAGGAATAGAAAACAACTTTTTTTCAAAAACATCTTTACTGTTTACCCGTCGAATATTGTTTTCTTCGATCTCCTATATTTTTTTGATAAGAAAAAATCTAATCTAATAAAACCAATACAGCAAATATAATGAAAAACTAATTTTACATTACTACAAAGCACTGGATATGGAAATTATTACTGTCAAACTAAAGAAATATATGTAAGAACGTCGATATACGTACTTTAACTTTTTCCCTTGGCTGCTTAATAAAATTTTATTCAAACAAACAGTTTTTGTCTAAAAACCTGTTCTGTACACCATGCTTGGGGTTTAGCATTCCTGTACCACATGCTTTATGTTATTTCTAAAAAGTAGCAGTACCCGATTGGAATTCGTTTTTAAAATATTGTTCGAAAGGTATAGTTATCAAAATTAGTTGTGATTAAACAATCACTATAATGATGAAATAAAGGAGTGAAGAAACGCTAATTGATTTCTGAATTTTAGTATAGTATTCATCTAGGTGACGTGTGCGGTTATGTTTCCATTTACTGAGTGTTCGTCGTATAAATTCTACATCATCTCATTAACTCGAAGTAGAAGTCGAGATTGTTGGTGTGTAAATAAGTTGGTTTCCAGTACGTATCATAAAAACATACAGTTTGTATAGGAGCGTGCTAATATGAGGTTAGTTTCTCGTTTCAAATTTTAAATTTCATTTATTATCTATTTGAATTTAAATTGCCGAAAGAGTGTTCTAGAAATAATCTGAAACTCTACACACCCCAAATTTAATTGATCAATTTCAAAAATCATTTATTTTATTTTTTTTTGTTCCTATATTCCTATTCGAACATATAACATTAATTTATGTCTTAGTTTCTAGAATCCGCTTTTAAATTTTAACATGAACTCAAAATTTAATCATCCTTTTAACGATTTTATTTTTATTATTTACAATTGCTTTTAACCTTTCAATATTGAAAAGTTTTACCATTTAAAATATTTTTTTCCATTTCAACGTTCATCATTTCGCTTCTATCAACATTTTCACACATTTCACTTTATATTTTAATTTCAACTGTAACATTTTACAATATGATTTCTTCCATAAAGCTTTAATTTTTTACTATTCTAGCTGATAATTGGGTAAAACCGAAATTACTCCTAGAGCACATTTTGAATAAAATTTTGTAAGGAGTAAAGAGGAGTTCTATATTTCTATTTTAGTAAACCTATAGAATACACCTATAAATTTTGACACCGAAAAATTGACTAAGGGCCGTTTTACAACACTAACTTTAATACTAAATGTATTGTACATAAGAAATTAGAACTTTTATTTTCTTGCATACAAGCTTACTGTATCTGGGTAGTTTAAGGTTGCGTGCAACAAATGTAATATTGGTATGAAAAATATGATCCAGGGAAACCATACATTTGCTAAATAAAACATACAAATAAAACTCTCGTTTATACGAAATTCAATAAGTACATAAGAACCGAAACGGTTAGATCAGGTTAAACATCAATTAGTAAATAGACATCGACACAACAGTTACTGAAATTAAAGCCAAATTAAATAAATTAAGAACGAATAATTTAGCAGAACATCAATTATAAATTTTATAGTGGAGTCAGGGCGCAAGAGGTACTGTACGTACAACATTGTAATACAATAACAAACACATTTTTTTTTCTGTTGCAAAGACCAATTTGGTAACAGATTTTACACCACAACACAGCCCCAGATGTACAAGATATGATAAGCAGATCAATTTTATAAAACTTTTATTCGCATTTTTTTGCATATCTAAATGAGCTTTGCTTAAATAGTTTGTGTATAGCTATTTTACATTGTTACATGTTATTAATTAATTACATCAAGAAATTGCATTTAATCCGAAAACACGTCGAACAAAAGTTGGTTGACGCTTTCATAATATAAGTATTACATAGGCGAGCAATGTCTGGGAACTAAAAACCAAGAGAAAGGAATGAAACGGGGACGCGATACAACAATAGAGTTCTGTAGCAAACTAATCGTGTAAACAACACGCCGTTCATGCTTCAAAAGGGTTTGACTCACAGCAGCGGCCTAACAGGGAGTCGACCGGTCTAGTGCAACTTCGGTGTTCGCTGCAATCTAGGTGGCGATAGTGTGGTGTTGGTACGTACATACGTTTTAATTAAATCTCAGAGAACACCAGGAGCCTCGGAAATAAGCCAGGGACGCATCGGAACAAATCCTTGCTATTGTGCCTTTACAAAGAGTACGCGATAGTTGGCTGCTCCATTCGCTTTCACAGGGGGCATTGAGCATATTCTCGGTACAGGTGCCACTACTAGCTTTTATACACTTTTAGATAACTGTGTAATAGTGAATAATGTGTGCGGAGTAGGTGACTATAATAAGCAAATTTACAAAATATGTCCTAAGAAAAACCGGGGAGACTGCATGTCCATTGGAGAGCACATATGAGAGGTAGTATCAACAACTCAAGCTGCACACATATGACACTTGCAACAAGCATCACTATCTCTTCTCATTACGTCGAATAAGTAAGGCTAGATACAACAATATGTGGAAAACACACAGAAATTAATTGCATATACTCACACACAGAAGAGGAAGATATGTAAGCTGTTCATGCAAACAAGTGTAATAAAGAATTCCTAAATTGGGACAATGATATCAACCCGGTCATGAACCTGTAACAGATTAAAATATAAAAAATACAATTAATCAAAAACAAATTTTACATTACTATAAAACAAATTATCACAAATGTGTTGCAGAAATAAAACATTTGTAATTTCCAGTAATTTAGAAGCGGGATACACAGGTGCTGACAAACATCGGTTACCGTAACATGTTAAGCGATCATAATAACATGTTTTGCGTGGGTGATGAACGTGCACTAGCATCTACACTGCTCAAAACAATTAGGGGATATTTGGAAAAATGGTAATAAAATAAATAAATAATGAATGTAGCACCTCGCAAATATTCTTATATTTAACTACAACGTTTTTAAATAAGAAACCGAACGCATTGACAAGTTTGAACTTGTTTGTGTACATTATAAAGCTACGAAGGCACTAGAGTGAATAAATATCATTAAATGAATACACAATTATGAGACTTTATAAGAAGTTTTATTGATAAAATAACGAAAAATCCAAGGTTAATAATGTGCTTGATCTTCACGAACGGCAATAAACGTTTGACATCTCATCGGCATTGATCGAATCAGGACACAAAAAAATTCTTGTGGAAGATTATTCCATTCCTGTATCAAAGCATTTTTAAGTTTCCTATTTGTACGCGGTAGCATATTTCTTGCCGCAACATGTCTTCCTAAAGCATTCCAATCATGTTCCATGGGATTACCATCAGGAGAATTTGCTGGCCAGTCCATTCTATTGATTCCCAATTGTTCAATCCAGTTGTTCACGATGTTTGCCCGATGTGGACGAGCATTGTCATCTATTAAAATGAATCTTTCACCCATAGCGCCAGCGTACGGAAGAACAATGGGTCTCGAAATTTCATCCAGATACCTGTGAGCAGTCAGGTTGCCATTCTGTATCACATAAAGGTCTATATGACCTCCTGTGCTTAACCCAGCCCATACCATTACACTCCCACGATCATATTGCGGTCTTTCTCGAACAAATTGTGGCTGATTACGTGTTCCAGGTTCACGCCAAATTAAAATACGCCTATTATCTGGATTTAGGGCGAATCTGGATTCGTCAAAAACAATACTTGTGCCCAGTCATCGTGATTCCAATTTCTATGTTGCTCAGCCCGTATTCTTCACGACTTTTTAGGAAGAGCAGTTAGTGGAACGCATACTAGGGGTCTTCGAGCATACATGCCAACGTTGTGAAGACGATTTCTTATTGTTTGAGTTGATACTACTCTTCCCGTAGCAGCGGCAAGCTGCGTTGCGTTACGAGTGCGGTTACTACGTGCAAATACTTTTAGGTATCGATCATCTCTTGGTGTTGTAGATGCTGGGCGTCCTTGTCCTCGTCTTCTCCAGTTTCCAAAAACCGATTCCACAAGTGCGAAATCACACTTTGGCTAACTGCAAAAACTTCAGCAACAGCTTGCTGTCTCCGTCCACCTTCCAATTGACCTATCGCTCTCCAAGCCTGTGCATGTGTCAAATCGCGTTGCCTTTCCATTATTACCCGTAGTTCCAGTTAAAAATTAGCTATGATACGGAAAATTGTAAAATCTAACTATAGTCGAGATCGCTCGGATACGCGCTTGTATAGCGGTTCGCGCAGTTTCTTAAAAACGTTATAGTTGCAATATAAAAATATTTGCGTGTCTTATATTATTTATTTTATTATTATTTATCTACATATCCTCTAATTGTTTTGAGCAGTGTATATAATAGGCTTTAGCATCTATGTATATAATAAATTGTAATACGTTGTAATTAGGAAACAGCTAAAATATCAACATTTTTGTTTAAAGTGGCTTCCAGTGACTCATCAAATCCTGTAACCAGAGCCCTTACATTAATACTTCCAATGTTAGTCAAGCCATAACATTTGGTAAACCGTATATAAAAAGTATACATAGTGCATCAGTTTAAAGGTTACTGACGTTAAGTAAAAAGTTAGATAGAAGTAGATAGAAATAACGAAATTAGACTACCACCTAAATTAGATACATTTTAATATTAAACTATAAATCTAGAAAAGTGTGAAAAAAGTATATGGGTAATATGAAGCATGAAGTTTATAAGGCCTTTCTATATAACTTTTCCAACAAATATCTATATCTACTTATGTGAAATGGAATGCGATTATTGTACGACACACGCAGACTTTCGCGATCGATTGCATGCATGTATATCGTTGGCACGCCGAACAGAAAAACGACCTGCAAAAGTAATTAAAAGATATTGATCAAACGGCCTCATTATCGTGCGCTGCAAGAAATACTAATTAATTTCTTCATAATGAGATCTATTCACGTGAGAGCCAAGTATTACATTTCAAAGAAGCCTATGTACGATACGTATAGGTACGGCTGAAAAGATGTATGTAAATATAACGCGATTGTGCTACCTATCCGCTGACAATGAGACGAATGTTTACTTGCACAAAACCTGACAGCGGATAAGTTTGTTAGGCCCTTTACAAAGATAATTAGCTTATTTGGATTCATTAACGGGACTATTCATCCAACATATCAGACCCGGACGGTAGGCAGAGCCACATTAACACCCTATTTAATCTCTACAATGAACGATGGTTTGGCTGTAGATCCGTAGACACCTTATTTATGCAGATGAAGGACAGAGAGCGTTGTTAGTATTGTGTATCTCTTTCTTTCTTTGAAAGTCGTTTATTTAATCTGGGGAAATAAGAATTATTATTATCATTATGTTTGCTTCTAGGAATAAGCTTCTAAAGCTACTTTACTTTTTTTATTTTCAAATGTGTTAACGATGAGAATATTGGAGAGATGTCGTTAATGAAATTCTAATAAGTCGGTTCAGTTCTTGAAAAATTTCTAGGAACTCGATCATTATATGTAACAAGCGCATACATATATGTTGCTGATCTGACAAATGTACTTTCTGTTATTCAAGAGTCTAGAGAATCGATAAATTCTGGTGGAGCTATTCTCTAGGAAAATATTCTGCTGTAAGAACGCTATCTATTGCAATAATTCAACAACAAAAAGAAGTGAAGCTATTATAACTGTGATAACTATTTTAGAAACCTGAAGCTTGAACAAAATTTTGTCTGAATTAAAATCTCGTAACACGTCACATTCATTTAGCAATCAGGTGCATCGATCGACAGGCCACGTTTTTACCTGTATTGTAAGTTAAAAAACTTACTGAAATGCATGAAAATATATCTTTGTAGGTCTTATCAACTGTACGCTTCCTAGAACATACTGAGCTGAATCTTTCACGAACGAATAATATCTATTGCCAACTGGAGTTAACTCGTATTCGTTCGTAGGATACCAACAATTAACAACCTGATCGGTTTCATTTCGAATTATTGTTTTGAGTTGTTTGCCAAAGTACCGTCTAAAATAAGTTTTACTATATCATTTTTCTTCTATTTTGCATTTTTTTTGACCCGGAAAATACATTTTCAATGTGTATTTTTTGAGAACTATTGGAGACATTTAAGCTTGTATGATATATACATTGACCAACGTTAACATTGAATATCACAATAACGTTTAAATTCCAAAACTTGTATGCAATGATATAATTTGTAATCCACCTAAGCTTGTCAATTCATCATAAATTACGGGAAGTGTATGAACAAAAATGAACATTTCTATACTTGCTGTAGAGAGAATATTGTTAAAACTGTATCTGGGAACTTGTTGGCATGTTTTCAAATACAAAACAAAACAGAAATTTTCTACTTTATGGTCGATGTACTCAATATAACATTCATGTCTTAATATTTATGAAAACGTAGACATATTGAAATACTTTAAATCACAAGCATTCCTGAAACTTTCATCCATAAGTTACGGAAAAATAAATCAAAAATGTTGTAATGGTTTTCATATAAATTGTATCAATAATAGGTTGCGCTGGTGTCTTTACATTATTCACCAATGTTGCTTTCTTATTATGCACATATAATCAAAACCTTTCCTACCGTAAGGTGTAAAGTTGACTATTATTCACTAATTTTCTCTAATCTTTTCTGTCCTTTGCCAATTTGCTTCGTTTAACTCCGCGTATCCTTCTTCCATTATATTCCTTATTACACTACCCCACGTTTTCTTGAGCTTTTCGTTCTTGTTGTAATTGGCTTTTATGGATGTTACTTCTTCCATTCTTAAATGACCAAGCCATCTCAGCTGCTGTTTCTGGATCACATTCTATATTTAAACCTTCTCTAATTTTTTCGTTTCTTTATTCCATCTTTGTTACACTTTTTACTAAATAATGTAATATAATATATTTAATTTCCATCGCTTGAAGTTTACATTTTAAATTGTTATTCAGTACTCAGTTTTCATTCCCGTGTATTAACACCAACCAAAACACTTTAAATATAGTCATTTTTGCGCCGTTATTCATTTCCTTGTTACTAATAAGTGTCTGCGCTGTTTATTATTTCGTTCACTTCTGCCTTCATTCTGCTTTGGGTTGTTACTCCCAATTACTTAAAACAATCTATTTGCTCCAGCATATTTTCGTTATGTTTTTACTTATTTTCACCTTTCCCGTCCCCAGTGCCAGACTCCTCCTTGCTTTAATCCTGCGTATTGTAAACCATTTAGACTGCTTGTTTTTACGAAATTTGCATTGTTTTAGTACACATCTTCAATGCTCCCCTGCATTTTATCATCAACACCTTTTGTTCAAACTTTCTCATAATATCTTCCTTGGCATTATCTAGGTCCAGAAATGCTAAATAAGTTCCTCTGCGCGATTCTCGATTATCTGCTTTAATATGAAAATGTGATCTTGTATGCCTCTGCCCGTTTTGATTTCGTTCTTACCGTTTCTTCTTATCGTAGTAGTTATTATATATATATAGCAAGTCGGCTTCCATAAGGATTAACACGATTGGAAAATTGTTTAATCCCTACGAACTCAAATTGTCAAATTCGGAACTATATAGCGAGCATTGTTTTCGACGTTTCAGTGTCTCGTATTTACCCAATACTGGCAGTGATTTGCTATGAATAGGACGCCATGAAAAATAAAAGCTATTTGCTGTAGGTGAGAGCTTCGCAATTCATCGCGAAGCTCTCACCGAAATGAAGAATTGAATGTTTTCGTTCCAGCCAAATATATCAAGCAGATATATGAGTGTTTCGCGGGTCACATTGCACTAATATTGCTAACTGTAAATATTAATGTAAATTGGTTTCTACTCATACTCATAATTTGTCTGGAGTAACAATAAATTCCCATGTTTCGTCTCAGATTTTTGTAGTTGTATGTAATAATTGCAATGGTAAACAACACAAAAGTATCAGCAGACTCCCCACCACACATGTTTAATTAGTTATCCGGAACAGCTGTTTCGAGGATGCGCCGATGTCCGAATGATGTGAGAAAACTCTAAATTTAAGATACTTTTACCGCCTACATACCCAGAGGTACACCTACAGGCATAACCAGAATACAAAAGTAGGCACACCACATCACTAACATATAGGCTGTTCCATAAAAAAAATATTTGATATGTACCTTTCTTTAGTTCACTCTGTATGTGTTAAAGTGCAATTTTTCTATGATTTTTGTGTAGGATATTATATATAGTAAAGGTACTGTTGAAGAATCGCGCACTATTGCTCCACTGGACCAGGCAAATTAGGAAAAATGCGGGAAATACATCATACTTTAATAGAATTTTAATCCTCTTCCAAATCCAATATCTCGAAAACGGTTCATCTTAGTTAAAACATGTCTGGATGACACCCAGTATGCCAAATTCTTCCAAGCTCTTGTTATATACTTGATACGAAGTGTGCATGGTGATGTGACGCGATCTAAAGATCTTAGATATAAAAATTAGGTGGACCATATTTTAGATATATTGGGTAGTTTATTACAATGTTATAAACTAGTTCCTTTGTTACAAGATGAACTATTGCCATTATTGAATATTACACCTAATTGTAACCACTATTAAATGAGAGGTTAACTTATTTCCTCCGGTTTATTATGGCACGTGGTTTCGGATGCTAGTCGATGCAGACGATAACGTTGATCAAAAGCGCCCTATTTATGAATATCTATTTCAGTAATACGACCTGCTTTTGATTACGCATGGATTAAAGGAGAATAATACGGTCTTTCGATTATAAACACGGCTTTGATGTCTATCTGTCTGCGTGTGCCAGTGTGCTTGTTGTGTCTATGGATCTGTGTGAAGCGGGCGATTTCAAACAATAATCAATGGAACCGTTCAAAATACTTCGAATTGATATAGTATGCGTGTACGTGCATTTAGGTTCGTTTGAAGCTTAGAGTAATTAACGATAGCATCGAAGTTTCCATTTTTCAGCTGCTTTTTCAGATTTTACTCTCCAAGAAAGACGGGAGGTGTCAAGTTTCTGATCAGCTACTACTCTCGTAATTAAAAATATACTAAACATAAATTTTACCAGTTAATGAGGCTATGGTTTTAAATACCCTACAGCCTATTAAAGATTTAAATTTGTTGCTGCACGTGGCATCGGAATTCCGTGAAAAGAGTAAAAATACATTGCTTCCCAGTACTTCGCTTATTTCTTATTGTAATCATTACTTAAGCGCAACTTTAATATAGGGATATATTGATGTATGTAATTTGTATTCGTTACACTAATCAAAATGCCTTTAATTAAACAAATACCTAGCAAATTCCACGCTCGTTTTGCGTTTTTGCCGACCGGAACACATATTCCCTCGTTCAATTTTCGTTTAATTAAACCCAGCAATCAGTTTTGCTGAATGCTACGTTGTAGAGATGGTATAGTAGTTTATTCAGAGAACTATCGAGGATAGACGTTTATACGAGAGCTGTTTAATTAGTTCGTAAAAAACATCATCTAAATCCTAAATGCTGTAATTACGCTCCAAGTTGATGATTTCATTTTGCAATCTTTGATATTCATAACTTGGATAGTTTGGGGGATTATTGGAACCAGCTGCACAGTTTTAAGGAGCTGAATGGGATTTTCTGTACAGATTAACTCTAGTATAATCTTGGTGCTTTTCCAGTGTTTCTTTATTTTCGGTACTTCGTTTCAAAAAAAGGCGAATGCAGTCGCGCATACCTCTACAAACGAATTAGTATTCCCCAGAAAAACCTTATTGCCCAGAAATAATCATTTACAATTTGAAATTATTAATAAGTTAAAACAACAGCTTTAACAGAGGACTCGCTAAGTTATTAGGAAGTTATTTTATTCTCGTTTTTCTGTGATTATACAAGGTGTATACGGTATTATGACGGAAGGGATGATTAAACATCTTAAAATAAGGGCATTAACGAAAAATATCTTGACAAATATTGTATAATAAAAGAGATATTAATGTTATAAAAAAAATTGTAGTTTCTGTTTTTTTTATTTTTAAGCCGTAATTAAGCATATTAAATAAAACATTTTGTTAATGTTTTTCATGGAATCCACTTTACACTAGTACCTCGACAAATCCACTTACATTCAAAAGAACTTCTTCCAATCGTTCCGTCAATTGATTTTGCAAAAACAAGAGATAATCATATCTATTCAATCGATTTGGCAACACAAAGGAGCCAATAAGTTGTCCGTTGACCGTCCCAAACGATATAGGTAACAGATATAAGTATTACGACAGTTATTTATGTCATTACGTGTAAACGTTGCTTCATCAGTCACCAATACAATAGAAGAAAAGTTTGGAATTTCAGCACGTTTTTGTAGAAACCATCGGCAAAATTGTAAACGTAAAAGGTGATCTTCAGGTTGTAAAGCCTGTACTTTTTGTACATGTAAAAAATACAATTGATTTTCTCGTAGTGTTCGCCAGACAATTCGATTTGATACATTGACTTGGCGAAATATTTTTAGAGTACTATTAGAAGGATCTTCTTCGACAAGATTTAAGAGATCCAAAATTCGTTGGTGTCGACCAGGCCCAATATTCCGACCTTAACGTGTTTGCAGTATACGAATTTCTCGTGCACGGATTACTAGAGCGGCGAATTTTTGTGGAATAGGTGTTGGCCTGTTAGGAAACGGCTCGGCGTAGAATCGACTCGCAGCAGCAGAATCCTGGCGTACTTCCCCATAAATTAACAACAAGTCAACGTATTCACTGTTAGCGCAATGGACCATTTTTACTTTCTTTATAAGATATTTTTACGTTAATGACCTTATTTTAAGATTCCTAATCACCCTTGGAAAATAAAATCACAAGACCATAGACACCTGTATATTCCAGAGTAGAATGGAACACTTGAAATTACTTGTTAAATAAACTATTTAATGAAATATGTCTTCACTCAAAGGCGACACGAACTAAAAGGGGCTGATTGCTTCGACGTCTGTTGGTTCCTTTGTTGCGGATAATTTTTGTTAGATTTCAATCACGGCTAACTACGATACACACTTCATATAGACAATATTTTAGATTCTTACAATATAATTTACAATCTACAACATTTTTTTATCATATTACACTATGTAATGTGATATGCGAGTTGCCGATCTAATCTATTTGTAAGAAAAAGTTAGATTAGAAACGGACATTATGGACCTGTATTTCTCCGAAATCGTCGTTAGCTGGATATAAATTTACCTATTGAAACCCCAGCAAGAAAGAGAAGGGAGACACGCCACGATAAATGCCGGTAAGGAATTGAAAATGGGTTAAAAAATATAGTTACTCTTTGACATAAGTTGTTGAACCGCAATGGGCACCAATGATCATCCCTACATCTTCTTAGCTGTACATACTGATTAGTTATTATTTTCAAAAGTGGTGTAGGTAACGCGTCGTTGGGCTGCTAGGATGGGAACGATATCATAAAAAAAATAATGCCACGCCCCGCTTAGAATAAAGTCGGCTTTTATATGTCCTGGCGCCGCGGCGCATCGAACTACGGTTCCGTATATCTTTCGGCAGAGCACTGAGAGATATACCCGTCTTTTCTGCCCCATATCCAGTCCGGGCAGATGAACCGGTAGAGTATTTCAGGTCCAGATACTTACAGCGCTGCCCTAGAGAATATGCATATGTATCTTTTCTCATTTCTATATGTTAAGAAGGAATACATATACACTCACTCTGATCCAAAGCAGCCAGCGGAATACGATGTATGTCTGATCAAACCACTAATTTTTCACGTTTCACAGCTGCAGGTCGTCCGATGGTCGTAGGACTTTCTTAGTGAAATGGATATCGTTTTCCATGGGTTGAAAGCTGACCTTCAGTTTCTATGCAACTCGGGCATTTTCTTGATCCAGCATTGTACGTTGCATATGCTATACTTCTCGTTCTACCATTCTGACTGCATGAGGCTGTGGTTTACTCGACATCAAACATTAAAGGAAATTGGAGCCACCACCGAACTCTGAGGTACCCTAGCTACTAGTGAATGCTGGCACGACACTGTATTGTCTACCCTGATCGAAAAAGTGCCAAACGGTATGGCCTGGCAGTCGATACCAAGCTTGGAGATGAGCTTATAAATGAACCCGTGGAAGCATCTCGGCATATTAAAACATGCCAAAGGACTGTTTAATACAAATAAAATTACAGGTGTTGTTTACGAAAACCTTCGAATACATAATTTACCTTCTGCAAACTCTGTAAGATACTAAATATCCCCAAGCTGAAACCAAACTAGGACCACTTTTAACTCGTCTATCCATGAAAGCAAGCTAATCGGTCTATCACTCTACGGAAAATCGGCAGATTTATGTGCTAGTTGTTCCAGCATGTGTATTGTCGAGTTAACTTTGTTGGTCGCTGGCGGCATACAGTGCAATACTGCAACTGCATTCAGTTTTCCAGTTGCCACTGGTGTAACGGAAACATTTACCTTTTCTCCTGACAGGAAAACTTACTGTGCGAAGAGGACAAAACCCTTCTAGGATAACATTTTGCGCTTTTTAGATGCAATTCTGCAATAGTCGTCTCTCCAGCAAATAGAATATTTATTATACGATTCAGTTTGCCACCTACTTTAACACTGCATTAGATAATTTTGGCATTGTTTCTAGTTTGTGAATTTATTTGAAGAAAGAAATAATTAAAATTTTTTCGCATGAAACTTTGCCCATGTTGCAATTCGGAGAAAAAAAATGTATACTAAAAATTATTTTTATGAACTTGTCTTTGCATTGTGTTTTGATGTTAGTTTAGGTTTTACAACTGATGTTTACATGCTGTAATTAATCTATGCTCATACACCATCGTACGATTCTTTAGGTAACGGGTTCCCGATATCTATTTGGCATCTCTTTTCAATTACGAAGTAAAACCGTATACTGTGCGCACTGCCACTGTCAGAATGTATTAAAGCATCAAGTATTGAAGCTAAGCTTTTATTGAAAATGTTAATTTTTGCTTAATTAAGTATGGTGGTTGAACCAGTAGCCGTTACCCTGCTATCGTTTCAGGATGTGGAACAATCCGGCTTGCTTGGTTTTCTAGAAGCGGTTTGGCAATTAGTTCGACAAGAAACATGCAATAAGAATATATTTCCACCCGCATATATACTAAAGACTTCGCTGGTTTTTATTGATTTCATGTACCATCTCTAAGTGTAGTACATAGAAATCAGCTTCGTTTATTTTTATCGTCATATAGTAATTCTTGATGTCCATTCTCAGCTATTTCTACAGCTTTTTACCTTTACAAATGCACTCATTTCTTCGATGTGTACATCAAATGTTCCAATATATGTTCGTATAAAGGCCTAAACATTACACCAATAGTAGGGAAGTAATGGTTCTCTCTTTAAAGAGAAAGAGAATTATTATGCTGCTAACATGAGACCAGGTAAGCGTTGTATTCGCGTATCCATTATCCCCAGTTTAATTACCGTCAGGTTTAACAAAGTTACCAGAATGGAGAAGAGAACTCGGTTTCGCGCTAACATGTGAACACCATCTGCGACACGCCTATATAATTTCCTATTTACAAATTTCCTGCAATTCATTTGTTCCACGATAGCAATTCCAAATTTTAGACGTATGCTAAGCTATAGATAGTATAATACATTTTTCTAAATTTCAATTTCGTTTTATTTGTTCCCTGCGAAGCATTTAGCTTGCTTAGTAGCTTGATCCCACTCCGTGCAGCTGAAATTCATATAAACGGTAGAGGTTGACACTGGGTGAGATCGTCTTAATAGGAAAAGGATTTAAAAAATGCGTGAAAAATCATATGGTGTACTTTTAGCATGATAATTGATTTTTCATGAAACCGGTCGCATTTGTGTTTTAAATAAAGACCTTGTGAGAAAAGGGACCCTCTTTCAAATTTTTTCCAACTGAAATCCTTTTTAACTGTAACATCAAACATTTTTATGTAAAACATTGGTACGCAAACGTTTCTCAGTCCCTCCTATTGAATTATCTAAAAAATATATATTGCTTTCAGCTATATCATTTTAATGCACATATAATCCTCAATTAGGGATTTTTAAAACAACTCATAAGTGAACTGCGGTGGTTGGTGAACATTACTTTTGACTATTGCGTGGCGACTTTCCTTTGACCATGAAATCTCCGAGTACTATTAAAGCTGTCACGACTGAATGTTGCTTCGTCCGTAAAAATTATGCGCGATACAGAATACCCACAAAATTCCTTACGCTTGGCATAATGCTCTCGTTGTAGGTGCTGTCTTCGCTGAATACAGTTCGAGTATGTCTTACTCGTGGAGTATTCTTATTCCTTTTTTTTGTGAAATGCCCAATTGACAATCAATTCTTTGTGGGCTAGTCATTGCATCTTGTTTTATTAAACTTAGAATATATTCTACATCTTGTAAACCTTATCAAGTAGCTCGTTCAGATGTTATTGTAGCACTGGAAAGCATTCTTCTTTCGCACAGTCTGTTGGAGATCCTGATGGATACAGCTGCTGTTGACGACATTCTTCAACAGCCGCTGTAGCATTCCTTATACAAAAATCGTAAAAAAAACATCATTTGGTATATTTTAAATTTGAATAAGTGTATAACATTTTTTTACGAAATAATATATAAAGACTGAAAATCACCGTCATAATACAGTGATACTGACACACATCAAAAAAGCAAAATTATTGAAATGACTTTGAACCTCGAAAGGATTAATTCGGTTTCTAATGTAGAACGTACCTGACTTTTTGTTTTACCCGGGTAGTCAAGATTATTTTTAAATAATCCTTGGGGTCTCCGTATGAGATAATGTTTAAGTCGGGAAGGTTGAAGAAAAGGTTCAAAATCTTTCTCACAAATTAGACGACGGGTTTCGTGTGTAAAAAGCTCATCGTCAGGCCATATTAGAGTATATGACATGGCGTTAACTAACAAAATCACTTTTGCATGGTATTATTTACACCGGATCTGGTGTTTGGATAGAAGATAAGCATAAGCTTCTAATCGATCCTGCATGTTATTGATTACCTGATTTATTCACTGGAGGTGTTTAACCTTATATGAATACATACGCTCCTGCTCACAGTATTTCCATTGATTAAATTGGCGGGTCTTTCGATTTTCGAATAATTTTCAGCGTGATGAATATAAAGTGCTCGTCGTCCAACAGCAATAGCCAAACCATTGCATTCATCGCGTTCCATTGCGCAATGAAATGGGTCAAAACAATAGTTAGAACGTTTGTAGAGAAGCTATGCCGCTAACTCGCATTCACTACATACTGCATTGTATAGTAGTGAGTATAAAGGTAAATGTAAACATAACTACACAGCAATACTGATCATATATGGTGGCCTTCATATATGTTTGTAGATAAATTGATGCATCACCGTCATTACGTATTTGTTTCGCATTAGCCTCATTGTGGCGTGATTTGTTTCCCGTTTACCGGATAGTTTCGTGTACAATGTGTCAGTGCAGCTTAAGGCTTTATAGCATAATATAAACACATGCATTCACGTCACACACATACGCGATGCAGTACAATCAACACAGTCTACCTTTCATGTAATAATACATTGTCAAAGTCTAAATAGAAGCAATTTTTTGGCGACATCAACAAAGTTGACTGAAATAAACTGCGATTTGCAAAGATTAGCTTGCCGATGACGTCTGAAGACAGTTTGTAAAATTTTTCAATCCACAGATGACCTTCAATAAACAATAGGAGTAATAATGAACAAAACAGTGGAAGAAGTAAGAGATTGACAAATTGCTGCTAGACTTCAAGTTTGGAACTAATAAACAATGATGCAGATAGCAAATCAAAGAATAGCGTGTGCAAACCACAGCAAGATGTTTACCTTTACAAAGTTAAGTTCAACTTACCACGCCAAACATTTCAATAATGGTGATACAACAGGCGGACACGTAACAAATGGATACCGGTCCTAATAATTTACAAGATAGTAACAATAAAGTGTTTAATACCCAACAAAGCATAATTTGGGATTCCCAGCTGTACTTTGAAAACTACAAGCATGCTACTGATTTCCTATTGAAAATGAACACTCCGAAATTTTTAGAGGGTTTCCTAATAAAACTCTAAATAAAACCTAATAAACCAATCGTGCAGATAAACCACTGCAGCATCCCGTCGTATTTAATCCGCCAGCTAACACCACCGCTTTTATTCCTAGCATAATCTTTTCTGCGCGTCTAAGTCCGTAAGTGAAATTCAATCGACGGTCCTTCCATTAACGCCTTCCTTCTTATGCCGTTCCTCCTTTGCAGCGGCCTTACGTTCCGTTGCCGCGTATACCGTTCCCAATTTCGCATGTTCATCGTCGTCACGAGTCAATAATTACGATCTCTTGTTGCACATCGCTCCGTACACCAACCTCGTCGATTGAGAATTTCTAATTTGTATTCAATTTATTCGACAATGGGCGCGCTGATGAATCAAAGGAATCTCGGGTTGGATGTCTGATTCAGAACCTAAATAAGCAGCATGAACGCGTCGAACGCCGTAGATGAGTTGACAAGGGAACGTTCGACGCTCTCTCCGGCTTCTTAATCCGACGAAGGAACGTCTCTTGTCTGGATTCGATTCCAATAAACTGAACACCGAAGAGTACGTCTGGAAGGGATCTCGGTTTGATTAGCGTTAAGAGTCTCTCTCTTATCCATTGTTGATGTCTAAATCGGTGTTCGCTAACCATAGGTTTTAGTGGATGCGCAGATTCTTCTCGAAGACTTTCTCGGACAAGATAGATTCAACCTTTGTCCACATACGCAAAATAAGAAAAAAATAATATGCCGTGCGGTGTGGACAGTAGAGAGTAGGGCTGTCACATTACGCATGTGTGTGCATTTAGGTATGTACTACACACATAATTATGTGCCCTGTATTATTGGGTAATTTTTCTATTACAAAGCTATGAAAATAGATATTCCTTTTACGTGTTTCTGCTTGTTTTAAAGCACAATAGGCTTTGAAATAAATTGCTTAATACTACACAAAATATTTCTAGTTTGTGAATTTTTCCAAGCCCTATTAATATTTTGCTGACATTGTAACACTGATGGTAGTGCTTCGACATCGCGCTAATTGTAAATGAATTGCTACAACATAGTACTTGGTTATTAAGGTAACAGTTGCTGTAGAACTGTTATAAAAAATTTAGAAAAATAAAGTCATATGTTACTGAAGGTGATGGGACTATAAAATGATCGAAAATAACCGTGTTATTGTTGCTAGCTTCATAATAAATGTTTCTTTTACTTGAATGAGGCCGTCGGCACATTACAGTCTTTAACAGGATGTGAAATGCATTACAAACAATGCAATTAATGTTAATAGGGTTTTACTTCAAAAATTATAAAGATAGGCATTTTATGCTGTATTAAACAATGTGTTTCAAAAATTCTTTGTTTCAGAACAATCAATAGCAGCTGCAATGCTTATTTGAACATCTTTTATAATAATAAGTTGAATTGAATTTTAACAAACACAAATTTTGGCATAAAGTTCTATTGAATACAGTTAAAAAACGCTTTTTGTTTTGGAATAAAATTAGAAAAATTCATGCACCTACTTGTTATGAATTTACTATTATTCCAACATTGTATTGCATATTTGAGGTTCTACTTATTTTTGGAATTCCTTATTTTTTCTTTTAACTTGAAGATGGTTTTCTTTGTTTCGTATACAGCAATACTATATTTAATAACTGGGTGATCTAGTGGTACGAAAGTTTGCGTTTGGCAAGATAGAATTAGACGCTATGTGTTCTAAATTTTCTTAGTGGGTCCAGCACACTCCCAAGTTGCCATTCGTAGTTGGAGAACAATTAAGTGTATCCCTTTATAGCAAGGGCGTGATAGTAACAAAGCTGAGGATCACTTTACACGCACATCTTACGCATAGCGGTTCCTGAGGTTGTGACAAGCCCTAAGAAGCTTATTCAGGCCGTTAGGCGTCATCACGGATTTATATGGAAATAATCAAGTCCATCAAGCTTAAAGTCCATCAATAGGATGAAAATACAATAAAGTGTATTACATATTTCATAAAATCAGCAGCGATCTCAACTTCATACCTCGACACGTAGGTATGGAACGCAGCTGACTTGCAAGTGTGAGGAAACTTAGGAATGTGGAGTGCGGTCCTGAAGATGACAACGTTAGCCGTTATATGTATGGGACTAGCATTCATAAATAGAGCAGCGAATTGCCTCCGCGTACCAAGGGATCCAAATGCACACCATATTGACCTAGATCGCGAAATTGAAATAAAAACTATGCTATATGACTAATCAGAGCCTACATCGCCGGGTGGACGAAATTTCGCAGCTCTACTTGCCAGTAAATCGTTACCAACGTGGTATATATAACCATGCACCACAATCACCTGCAAGACGTATATCCGAAAGGAAGTAGAATATCTTTTCCGAAGTTTTGGTGGACGATATTATGGGTAAGGACCTATTTTCTAAAAATATTTTTAATTTCATGGCATTTTTAAATGTAAGTTAGATTGCGTAGCGTCTCATGGATTTAGGATGTACCAACTGTGAGAAAGTAATTTTTGTCAGAAAATTCGCCAGACATGCAAACTAATGTGTAAACATGAATATATTCTTTGCCATTAGCTGCACAAATTTGTTCCTATGAACTACATGGAATCGGCAAGTGTAGCACAACAGAAGCGGGGATTAGAGGCTTATGAAACTATTTACATAAAAAGCAACACAAATTTGATGAATAGAAAGAACGAACCGTTGTTGTTTTCAGTTCTGTTTTATTAGGATACACATGTTTTATATTTCGTACTGCAATGGCAAGAAACTCTTTCATCTATTTGTCCATATTTTTCGCGTCTTAGTTTTAGGGTGTGTAGGCGACAAAAGTAGGTACGTGTAAATGATATTCTTTTTCGACATATTATTGATTTCGAGTTTTTTCATCACTTTACTCGGTCTTGGGTTCAAAATGAGGATCGACGTATCCTCGGAACAGCTGTCCCGGATTAATTAATTAAACCTGTGTGGTACGGAGTGTGCCGATACTTTTGTCCCCCTGCTATTAAAAATTAAACACGATTTTACAATACGGACGCAGTGCAAATTCATTCGGAAGTTACACGATGAGATTTGCGTAAGAAACGAGGCAAATTTTTTAATGGGAAGGTCGCGATTTATTACCTTGGCGTCATAACGATTTGCATTACTTTGTATCTTGAAGATTATAAAATTATGTGTCATATGTTAGAAAATGAACAAAAAAGGGAAAGTACGAATCCAAATTATTTTTTCTACTATAACTGTGTTAAAAATTACATATATATTCCATTATCTCCAACAATAACCATCCATTTTTAAAAATGGAAGCAATCATCTACTTACGGATAAATCCAAGGGATACACACACCATACAAGGGATGTATAGTTGCGAAGAAGTATAAAAGCAATAGAAGCGGATTTTGTCAATAAACTACATCGATCTATGCGTGAAAGAATATAGATTAGAGATCGAATTCAGATTCTTTGTCCAATCAAATCAATTATCCGATAACGCAAATCCCGCCCCGTTCTCTGACAACTTTTTGGAAGAAATACCTACAACAGGTCGAGCAATTATCCGACAATGCACCTATAGCAATCACCAGATTTATTAAGCATCGTATAATGTAAAGTATCTTTGAAATGTACACATATCTCACTACTATTCTGGATGCGCGGATTTTAAGGCTTCCCGGATCTCAACTTTTTCAGATTCCTATAGCTCTAGTATACATTGGAACTCAAAATATAATATATAAGGCGTTCTATTCAAAATAACAAAGTTAATAGCTACTTCCGGTATAACCGGAAGTCCTAGATAACTGAAAATGTCTTAGTTCAATAGTACACGTAATCTTTAGTATATTCCCAAGTTTCCAGAATCTTCCAATGTGAACTCTTTCATATATATAAGTAGAGCGCAAGAAGTCAATTGCCTAGCAGTAGCGTCACTGCGCTGGGTTATCCGAAATAAACGTGCGCGTTATTTAGAACAAAAAACAATAAGAACATTTATGAAAACGCAAATAAAGTGTAGTAAACAACCTACCTAATATGCTTACATGGCTGAAAAGAAATCCAGAAGTGAGGCCTTCAACACCTGTATCATAGCGTACGTTTCTACAGTGGTCTCCTTCAGACCCGTCCGTTGCGGCGTATACGCAGAAAAAGATCGTTCTACATCTAGCGATATAATATTCGCGTACTTAAAGTGGTCTTTGAATTTGCGTAACGGATTTTCCGCAACGTCGTAATCTAGAAAAATCGAAATTTTTACGTAATATAGTATTAAATAGGTAAATAGGTAGGTGGTCAACAATTTTACACGAATCCCGTAAGAACAACGAAGTGTTTTGCAATTTTGTTGTTGCGTCGGCTACTGGAACGTAATTGTCGTGAATAGTTTTTAAATCTGCTGCAACTTGAGGATTTTGAAATTGCATTTGACTTAGTTTTATTGCAGCTGGTTCTTTAACATCCAGTTGTAAAATCACTAATTTGATCTTTTCAAAATGTTTAAAGTAATAGTGCTGCTTCTAACCATGTACTCCATCGTGTAAGAATTGGCTGCGGCGGTTCCGGTATGTCACGACACTGTGAACGAAATAGCCGAATACATTTTGGGTGACTTAAGAAAAACCGCTTTCGTCTGTGCTATTAATTGATCTACATCGAGATAATATTTTCGTATAGTGTCAGCAAATTCGGCTGAACAGCTTTGAATAATTGATCTGTGCGAAGCATAACCGCGGCAGCATCGGTAACCATCATTAACACTTGCTTTGGTGAAATTTCAAGGTTGTCTAAATACATTATGAGCAGCTTCGACAGTACATCTACATCACAAATAAGGGTATCGCGGTCCTTTCGAGGTGATTGTCCGTGCTACAATCGATACTACGGAATTTTTGTTAATATCTGTAGTTTCATCTATAGTTAGCCACAACTGTTGATTTGTTACCGCGGTTTTCACATAATTTTCAATCTTCTCGCGCACTGACGGCAAATACCTACGTAGCGTGTGCGGGCTTGGTAGTTGTTTGTCCGATTTTTGCAAACGGTATATTGCATGCATTTAACATCATCGTTAAATCACAGAAATTCTTTATATGGTCCCCTTTCGGTTTTTTTTTAACTTATACGTTGCGCTATTTACATGGTTCGTACACATATATGGTTTCCAATATAATAAACTTTTATCGCACAGTAAACACCTGATTGCTTTACCATTATATATTAAGTCTGTAAATTGCTACGTGTTTATCCTGTTGCTAACAGGGTAAACGCGTAGCAGACAAATTGATGCATTTCTACGCATTTTCAACATTTTTAATGTTTTCCGTTCAACTCCGACATTTATCAATTTCGCACTGCGATATGTATTACACATAGTACACAGAATACAAGGCCGGGAAGTGCCGATATGTAACGAAGCAGCTCTGTATCCCCCCAACCTATCGCGGTTAAACACCACTGGAAGGCAAGCGAGAAAGTTGCCCTTTCCACATAAGACATCCTGTATGCTGTGCCAAGTGTATAACCTAGTGTTTTCTTCTTTTGTTTAAAACATTTAAGGTCTTGTTGAAGAATAAGATACATCTTCATTTAAAATATATGAAGCTAAAGCAATTTGTCGATGGAGGCTTGCTTTGAGCTCACTGTCAACATTTAGGTAAACTGCGCAAATTACAATACATTCACGCTATATCGATACCACAATATCCTCTCTTCACGCGAATTTACTTATGAAATTCAACCCGTAACTATTCTTCGCACTCATACATACCTACATACTTAACCGAAACATTTATGCATCTGTCATTACGAAAACTTTCCACCATTCCTCGAGGAAATTCAAATACAGAATTTAGATGCGCATATTTTCATTGCGCGCTAGTTTGCTGTTTAATTAAAGAATTAGCACTTCGCTCAAAACTTCGCACTATATTTCTACTTTCTTAACTGTTAAGTTTCGACTGAGACGATGTTTATTTTCTATGCGAAACTTTGGCAAAGTTGTGTGCTCCGAATGCAAACTGAAACAACATACCAAGAAATGTAGGTATGTTACACCGCGTCCATAGAATTTTGTACCTTTGCTTTGTTAACGGAAAGGGAGTTTATTTATTATTTATTAACAATAGAATTTCGTATCAAGGTGAAGTTTTTTGTTAATTTTCATGGTAATTTAAATATTTTTGTGAGCTCTCAATAAAACCAATTTGTGTTTTGCAAGTTTATTCCAACCCCGAAATTTTAAATTGGTACAACGTAATATTTTTAGCTTTTTTAAAAAACGCCCTCGAAAATTTGAAAGAAGTGAGACTGTTCTTTTTACGGACAGAAATCGCTAGTGTTATGATTAGAGTGGGCAAATTCGGGTGCGCACCATCGGCGTAGCTAACGAATGCACTCTTGCATGTGAAGGGAGTCAGTACGCAGAGATATATTATCGCGAACGGTGCCGTTTCGGTGCTAGATACAAAAAAAGGTTTTAAGATGGTTTTTGTGGATTATGAACCGATCTCGATAAATTATCTCTATGTTACTGAATAAACACGGGAAATTGCCATCTCTAGTCAAATGTATAAAAAATAAAATCGAGAGTGTATGTAATTCGATGATTAAAAAAGAACTTACCGACTTAAGAGACTTCCGTGACTTGAAAAACTGGAGAAGCGAGATTAAATATTTTTAACATAAGGTGCGTTTCCAAAGTTATTTCTGCGAAACGCGTCCATCGTGAGGAAAATACGTTCCTGTCTAAAGAAAATGATTGCTCTACATCTAGTGATGTTATATTTGCATAATTAAAAAATCTTTGAAGCAACTTAACGCATATGTAGACGAACATTCACAAATTTGTCTGTGTGGCAAAATCTGAATCTTTGTATAAAACAACTTCAAACTTAATTAGAACACACTCAATTTTTGCGTCTTCCACCGAACAAAGCTGTGCGTGTACATCTTTCACAATTTGCAGTGATTCCTCTAACGACAGTGAAGAATTTTGTAATTTTTCTATTGCTTGCACTACCCCGATGTAATTGCTGTGAATAGTTTGTAAATCACTTTTAACCTAACTGTCTTCAATTTTTTTCTGGCTTGTTATGATAGCTGCACATTCTTTCGGATTGATAATAGAACCACCTTCTTTATACTCTCAAAATATGTATGACAGTAAAATGCCGCTTGTAACCATGTTCTCCAACGTGTAAGGATCGGTTGTGATGGTTCAGGGGTATGAGAACACAGTCTGTGAAAATCGCAAATAAGTTTTGGGGATTTCAGAAAATATCGCACACTAAACATTTTATTTTGGCGCCGTCGTAAGTCAAATCCGGATAATCCATAATGAACCTATTCACTGTCTTTAATGATAGCTGTTTTCTCAATCTACGTAACTTCGACATTATTAAAAACAAAACACAGAGTACTTCACTGCTACTTTCACGTACGCTCCAGACGGCAGCGAACTAGATACTGACTAGTGTTTCGCATGCGAAAGTCCATTCGTTAACTGCGCCGATGGTGCGCACTTGAATTTGCCTACTCTAGTTATGATCATAGATACTTTGCTTATTGTTTATGCAGTCATCTGTAAATTATGTTTCTACAGAAACTACACGCTTGTCATACTTGCCTGTCAATCTTGTTGATTAGCGTCAGTGTTATCAGTTGCACTAATAATCCAAAATTTTGTATCATTTATTTTGCTACAAGAATGTGGCACTTACACGTCAAACATACGGAGCTGAATACACAGAAAAGCGATTACCTGATCTGGGAGTAGATTAAATTCTTTAGATTTGGATAGGATATTAGAATAGGACATAGTTGCGTTTACTGCAACAAAACTAAAGAAGTGCAACAAGAGCAATTGAGAAAAATAAGAGCATTGCTACTCTCACAGCTGAGGGGGTATCTCTCCTTTTTACAAGACAAGATCGGCTTGGTGGCAATTTGAAGTACGATATTAATCCAGTAATCTAGTATTTTTTGTGGCGGCACGATTTACTTTAGCAAGATATAACTTTAAAAATAAATAGCCAAAACGTTCAAAGGAAAACACCCGCCAATTATTCTGCCGTAATAAAAAGGATTTAGCTTATTTGCTAATTATGTCTTTCTGCGAACTTTCTTTTACCGACTCCAGTTCCGAGATTGGCTTGGACTTTTTCATGCCATCTTTGATATTCTCTCCGTCGAATTTTTGTTTTCCCTTTTAATTAAAAGGTAAATTCGGGGTGGTGTAAAATAAGTTTCTCGAATTGTTTGCGAAACTTAATCGAGGTGGTAACTGAAAACTTTCCGCAAGTACGTACTCTTTGAATATCGCAAGGAAAAATTACGTAGGATGCAAAAAATTTGCGGGAAACTATCATCGTTATAACTTATTTAGTTTTGAAGTTTAAATACGGATAGTAACAATATTCTCTCAGTCTCAGCAATTTACATTTGTGCAAATACTTAAGATATTAGAACTGCGAAACAAACCGCTTGAAAGTTGATACATTTGCTATACTGTTTACTGTATGTCACTACTTTAAAGCTGTATCTATACAACTACTTACAAACTACATCTTGTATTTAAAAAAAGTAGGCTGTATGTACGGCAGAGACCTAATCGCATCTCATTAGTAATTTCATGCTTTTTGCTAAGTATTAATAACACAAAAGAATATTCGTTATTACGTTGAAAATTTGAAGAATACGGTGTATCAGGCTGATTTAACAGCAACTTCCATATAGAACTATAGGCTTTCATTTCTAAAGTCTAGTAACAAAAATAACCTATTCAACGATTCACCCTCTCACCCAAAATAATTCGCTTAGACTGATCCAGAGATGACAATTTTTTTTATCATTTTTAGAATCGTTTTCATTAGCTTCCACCGCAAATGTCATTCAGCCACGTGCACTCTGGCAGTAATTACCGGAATGACGCTCTCCCGACGTTTTGCAGCGGACACCCCCCTTATGGTTCTCCTCTCTCGCTATGATCGGGGTTTTAGTTGGTAAATATATCTCCAAGCAAAGATAATTCCGGGAAAACGATAAGATAATTTCCCTCCACTATGTATTATTTCTATAGTTAATTTTCATTTTGAAACATTCTTCAATAAACACGTGGAACACGATTATCTCTTGTCTTCATAGTAAGTTCTAAAGTTAAATACTGCTACTTAATGGGTCCTGAATTTTTTAAACTTAATAAAACACTGGACACCCTTAAGCACTAAAAATTCTTTATTTGGATCTGTTAGTGAAATAAAACTAAGTTAGATCCCACAGTCTCATTACAACATATTGCTTTCTTTCTGCAACAATATTGAATTACTTCACTTAATAATTTCATATACTTGATAAATCGAAGCAAAAAGTAGAACATAAGGCACGTACGTACATGTGTCAAAAAATGGGGATTAATTCACTCTAGAAAATGGGTTGCTTTAGGGCTTCACCATGCATGCAGTACGATGAAAGTCTATCAGAGTGCAGCGTAATGTACCTGGTTATTCATAGCTAAAGTACGCAAAACGAAAAGAGGGCATACTATCGCATGTGAAACACTAGTCAGTATCTAGTTTGCTGCCGCCTGGAGCGTACGTAATAGTAGCAGCGAAGTACTCTGTGTTCTGTTTTTAATAATGTCGAAGGTACGCAGATTCAGAAAACAGCTATCATTAAAGACAGTGAGCAGGTTCATTAAGGATTATCCGGATTTGACTTACAGCGGCGTAAAAATTAAATGTTTAGTGTTGGTCACAAACACACTGTAAAAGGCATGTGCAAAATGCAAACCATAATAATACCCAAACCGGTATCGCCGCAGAATCCTAACAATTCTTATTTGATTTATGTACACTTCAGTGTAATCTGACGTTTACTTTGTTAAACAACAATTTATTTATTACATTTTGGAACAAATACGCCAATATTGCATTACCGAGCAGGACAACGTTACGAAATTATTTACCATCTGTGCGTGTACATTTAGAAAATAAAATTAAGGCTGAACTGAAAAATAAAAAAGTGTGCTTGTGTGTGGATGAAACAACCGGTTGCAAAAAAAGATCTGTACTTAATGTTATGGTGCGCAAAATGAAACGACATCATCGTCATCTTCAATTTTATTAGCTTCTAGACCAATAGAAGAATGTACTGCCCACGCAATTTTAAAAGTGGCGTTAAACACATTGGAAAAATTTGAAATATCCAGAGATCAAGTCTTAATGTTTATGAAAGATGCTTTCTGTAGGCCGGTCTCTTGAGGAACAGAGTGGTAACTTTTTACATATTACATGTAAAATTCATGCTCTACATCTTGTGGCAGAGACAATTTGTAGGTGTTATCTACGGGTGGATGCGCCAATTGCGAGTACAAAAGGAGTGTTTCTGAAATCTCCAAAACGTATTCGAGAATTTCACAAACTGTGTTCTTATACCCTAGAACCACCACAACCGATCCTTACACGTTGGGGAACATGGTTACAAGCGGCATTTTATCATCATAAATATTTTGAGAGTATAAAGAAGGTGGTTCTATTATCAATCCGAAAGAATGTGCAGCTATCATAAGTCAGAAAAAAATTGAAGATAGTCAGGTTAAAAGTGATTTACAAACTATTCACAGCAATTACATCGGAGTAGTGCAAGCAATAGAAAAATTACAAAATTCTTCATTGTCGTTAGAGGAATCACTGCAAATTGTGCAAGATGTACACGCACAGCTTTGTTCGGTAGAAGACGCAAAAATGAGCGTGTTCTTGTTTGCGAGGTTTGAAAGTGTTTTAGACAAAGATTCAGATTTTGCCACACTTAGACAAATTCGGTAAACAACACATAAGTACCGGCACCCTCCGCACCACACGCGGAGGGTGCCGATACTTATCTGTTGTTTACCATACTACGCCACAGTCCTTGCTATCATTATTTAGACAAATTTGTGAAGGTTCATCTATAGATGCGCTGTTTTAAAGATTGTTTTAATTATGTAAATATAACATCAATAGATGTAGAGCGATCAGTTTCTTTAGACAAGAACATATTTCCTCACGGCGGACGCGTTTCGCAGAAATAACTTTGGAAACACACCTTCTGTTAAAAATATGTAATCTCGCTTCTCCAGTTTTTCAAGTCACGGAAGACGCTTAAGACGGTAAGTTTGTTTTGATCATTAAATACATCCATTCTCGATTTTATTTTTTATACCAGGTGTGTCGGTAATTCCTTTCCGGTTTTTCCGGCAGATGTCACTGGCCATAAGTATGAAATGTTATGATTTGATACATATGTAATTTTATTCTACTGACATTAACCTTAAAACTACACAAGTTACGTTCCGCCAAAATAACAGCGTTATAGATTTATAATTTTTTGAAAATGTCGAGTTTTGTGCCTGAAAACGTGCATTTGCGGCACGCATTACTTTTCTTGTTTCATCAAAAGAAAAAAGCCGCTGAAAGTCATCGTTTGCTAGTAGAGACTTACGGTGAGCATGCTCCAACCATAAGAACATGTGAAACGTGGTTTCGACAATTCAAATGTGGTGATTTCAACGTTCAAGATAAAGAACGTCCTGGTAGGCCGAAAACGTTTGAAGACGCGGAATTGCAGGAGCTATTGGATGAAGACTCAACACAAACTCAAAAACAATTAGCAGAAAAGTTGAATGTGGGCCGAGTAGCAATTTGTGAACGATTACAAGCTATGGGAAAGATCCAAAAGATGGGGAGATGGGTGCCACATGAATTGAATGACAGACAAATGGAAAATCGAAAAATCGTTAGTGAAATTCTGCTTCAAAGGTATGAAAGGAAGTCATTTCTGCATCGAATAGTAACGGGTGATGAAAAATGGATTTATTTCGAAAATCCCAAGCGAAAAAAATCATGGTTATCACCTGGCGAAGCTGGCCCATCGACTGCAAGGCCAAATCGCTTTGGTCGCAAGACCATGCTCTGTGTCTGGTGGGACCAGATTGGTGTCGTATATTATGAACTGTTGAAACCGGGAGAAACAGTTAATAGTGATCGCTACCGACAACAAATGATCAATTTGAACTGTGCATTGATCGAAAAACGTCCACAATACGCTGAAAGACATGATAAAGTGATTTTGCAACATGACAACGCGCCGTCTCATACAGCAAAACCAGTCAAAGAAATGTTGAAATCACTTGGATGGGAAGTTTTATCGCACCCGCCGTACTCTCCAGACCTGGCTCCATCCGACTACCACCTTTTCGCATCGATGGGGCACGCGCTTGCAGAGCAGCACTTCGCCGATTTCGAAGAAGTTAAAAAATGGCTCGATGAATGGTTTAGCTCAAAGGAGGAACTGTTCTTTTGGAATGGCATTCATAAATTGCCTGAGAGATGGACAAAATGTATAGAATCAAATGGCCAATACTTTGAATAAATAAATTTTAACTATCCATTCTAAGTAACGTGTTTTCTTTAGCGAAAAAACCGGAAAAGAATTACCGACACACCTGGTACATATTACAGATGGCAATTTCCCGTGTTCATTCAGTAACATAGAGATAATTTATCGAAATCGGTTCATAATCTACAAAAGCCATCTTAAAACCTTTTATGTATCTAGCACAGGAATGGCACGTTCGCGATAATATATCTCTGCATACTAATTCCCTTCGCATGCAAGAGTTCATTCGTTAGCTACGCCGATGGTGCGCGCCCGAATTTGCCCACTCTATTCATAGCATAGCCTATTAGACCTACTTGTGATAGTCTTTTGAAATTCTAGTGGATTATATTATAGATAGGGATCTACTTTTTAGAAATATTTACAACTTCGTACCCCACTTGACTGCAAGTTGAGTGATAGAGCGTATGATAGATGTAGGATGTATCAACTTTGAGTTTTTTTCTGAAAATTTTAACAGGAGCAGAATCTTTTCTTCGGCATCGTAAGAATTATATGGATAGCTGTTTGTAGTTATAATAAAGTATCAAAAATGTTATGTAATATCAAGCTGCACCGAAAATTCAGACAAAGATATATTCAATTGGAAGGAAGTAACTTTTTTAGGAATCCCTACCTTTAATTATTTCCATAAACTGTAGTCAAAAGGGTACGGTTAAACATACTTTACTTTTTACACAGAATTTCACTCATTTCTGAATTATTATAAATATCTAATGGGCGGTTGCGTCGTCTTGAGTGACTCTGTACAAGAGTGTAATTGAATATCACACTGCCAGACTGCCACGTGCATCATTTTTTATTTAAATGTGAAGAATTAAAATGGAATTAAAAGGAATATTTGGTATTGATCATTTCCACAAGGCATTATTAGTTCTTGTACCTGTAAAGCTGTTAATAGAGAGTTATTCGTAGTTGAACATGGTAATCGTGGTTTATTGCTACTGACATTATTTTTACGGTTTTCTTCTAGCGCGAATAATTAATTGAAAAGCAATTTTCCGTAGAAATTTGTATCTAGTACGTTGTATGCGTATATTAGTTAACAGGAGTTTTCCCCTATCAAACCAATTTGATGAAATGTAGCTTGTATTAAATATTTGGAAAAACAAGACGAAATGACCTAATTGACTTATAAAATATATATTACATAAAACCCAATTTTCTTTAATGAATGCATGCATTACCACTAAATTTTAAATACGGTACTCGTTACTACCAGGAGATTTTATCAATAGGAACATTAAAAAATAACAATTCTCTCATTCTCTCCTTCCCGGAGTCTCTCCTAATAGCTTCCCTATGCAAATCGACGAGACGCGGGCACTATTTTATCATGTTTTCTCAGGGACCTAAGGATTGTTAGCTTTAGAAGCGGTTCAGGATATCGTGCTGAAATTGAGGAGAAGATGTCGGCAATGTCCTTCAGGGTCTATGAAAGAGAGTTCTTCTAAGAGGCGAGGCAGAGGCGTGTCAGGCTACGTCCGGCTACTTGCTATCTTATCAATTTGCTTCTTGGTTAAATAAAGACTCGGTAGCCGGTTGCTCACCCAACGAACGATGTTAAACGGAGCGCAGAAAGTTCGGAACGTACGGAGTAGTAGATTACTTCGTGCCGTGCAAACTTTACACGCTCGAATAATTTTATGCATTCTATTTGAATAGCGGGAATTGGAAGCTTACATAATTTGATGTTTCAGTCGCCACTTTAAATCTATTCTTCAACACAATGTGCGAAAGGAAGCCAACGGGTGTGTTAATATAAATGTGAGTAATAGATTAATGTATTGAAAGTGGTCCAGAAATTTCTTGACATCAAAATCCGTTTTCCAATAGTATTTTTATGTCTTTTAGTCCTGGAATCTTGTGTTATTTGAATGCTTGTTTCAAAAATTGAAGATCTATGTGTAAGAATAAATTTTAAGCATATATGAAAATAGTAAAAATGTAAAAACAATTGAAATTTTTATGCTACGAAGAATTGATATTGCAAATGCAAGTAACAGGAAGGAGAATGGGCACTAAAAAAGTTTAAAAGAACAGAAAATGATTAAAATATATGTGTTTAAATATTAATGTTAAACACGTCTAAAATGAAAATGTTCAGATGGTCCATGTTGTAAGGTTCAACAATTCAAGATGAAATACAAAATCCTCTCACCCCCTACAATTGTTTATTCTTGTTTGCACTACCATCAGTTTCGATAATATGCCAACATCAACTAGAATCCAAGTTAATAGCATACATGAACAAATATTTAAAAGAGAATATGTAGTTCTTCGTTACCGTCATGTTGCGAAATGTTGAATGAAAGATTTTTTTACGTTCAGAAAAGTAAAATGCTGAAAGTTAAATGTTGAAAAGGGCTACGGATTAAAGATACAAAGGTATAAATGGTAGACGGTTGATTTAAATTTGGAGCCTAAATTGGAAATACAAAAAGCAATGGAGAAGGAGAGTATCTGGCGTATTTTATTTTAACGGTTGGGGGGCGATTGTCGTGATATTTGTTTCAAAATTTATCTATTTTTAATTACTCTCGTTTGATAATGGGTTTGTCAAAATTTATTCATATTGTTGCGAGACGAAACAGTGCCAGTGAGCTGTTTCCTCGAATTTCCCGCAGATCAGTTTTCTTTCTTTGTCTACACATGTAGGTAAGATGTATTTGTGATAAAAAGAGGTGCGGTAAACAACTTTTAGTGTGAGAAACAAGTGTGAAAACAAAAAATTCACTAACGGAAAGTTCAATTATATTTCTGCATTTCAATACTATGTAATGGCATTGCATGTCAGTGATTGTAATACTCCTCGTAAGCCTGCGTAGTTAAATTACTGTAGTAAGCGTGGTAACCATTGTGACCTGCAGTACTTGCAAATTTCGGCATACATCTCCGTAGAAGCGAGAGGCACTTTTGGTGGATGAAAAGGTTGTTATTCTTCTCTTATTTATATAATAAACTTTGGATCTTGATTATTTTACGTCAACTTAAAAAATATTAAAAAAGATCCTCAATTTGATGCTTTCTATGTCATCGGATCACATTCCCAAACAAATTGCATTCTTTAAATCTGAATTTACTCGATAAACTCGAATAACTAAAGGTGAATATCAAATGTCGAAATGGTATTCCAACTATTCTTAGCGTTGATCCGGAAAACTAATTGTACACGACAGGTTAACAGTTATGCTGTTGAACGCAAGGACCGAAATTCTTTTGCAGTCAATCGAAGGAGCGGGGGTGGTATATTAGTTGCCTTTCAAAGACGTATCGTATTCAACATCGTAGGTATTAGTTACATTCTTTCTTTAGGCCCTCCTATCGACTTATGAGTTTATAAATGTTTTGTTTTTGGTGTATCTTTTTACATTCTCTCTGATATATCATTCCAAAATCTGGAAACATTTACTGCCACTCTTGAAGCATTACTTGTTAACCAATGTAGTCTAGTAGGCGATTTCAACCTACCTCATTTTAGTAATTTAGCAGCACTGTAACAAAATTTTATAAATATACTTGGTGAAAAACAACAAGTTCTGATTGAAAAAAATAGATTTATTCTACTTAAACTTTGATTTTAACTTTGATATAATGCATTCTGATAATTCTCTCTTCCCTCACGGTCTTGGCATTACACATAGTATGTTGCATTTTATACCATTGCAACCCTTTCCACCTGCTAATAACTATAGATATAACTTCAACAAAGTTGACCTATCCCTATAATCATTTCTCTAATTATGGTTAGACTTTCTCGATGGATTACACCGATGTAACCGATGCGTTTTCAACAATGTCATATACTCAAACTTGAATTTTTATGCACCATACAAACCTAAGTGTAATTCTAATTATCAACCTTGGTTTTTACTTGCAATCATGGCTAATATGAAAACTAAACACTACTATCACCGGAAGTGGAATGGTTCCAAGAGTTTCCTCTACCTGAAAAGTTACAAGCACACAGCTATGGAACTTCCTCCGTACTAAACGACACTCAACTAGAATTTCTGTTAGACTTCGTGATAGTGATGGTAATAATTGTTAAGATCCCGAAGATGTTTGCTAACATGTTTTCGCATTTCCTACACATTCTTCAGTCACAGATTCTGACCATAGCTCTTCACCATATCAGCTGTAACAGAAGAGAAGTTACTTCGATTAATGGCTACACTGTCTAATAAGCAGACAACAGGTGATGATTTATTACTAGCTTCCTGGTCCGGGACTGTAGGTACGTATTCGCATTTCCGCCACGTATAATTAATAACCTGTCTGTTACAAATAATACGTTCCCAATAGATGGAAAATAGCGAAAGTTGTACCAATTCACAAGAAGATATAGATATCTATAATCTCTAACTTTGTCAAGATATATGAGAAAGCTCTTCGTTTCAGTATTTATAATAGCACCCGTTCGTTTATTTCTAGCAATCAGCATGGTTTTATCTCCGGTTGGTCAACAGCTACTAATCTGACAGTAATGTTTCAACAAATCAGTAAAACACTGGATATGCGTAAGCAGATGGATGATCTATAAATTGGACATGTTTGGTTTTGTTCCATCCGCCTTAAAACTTATACGTTGTTATCTGTTTCAACGTGGTCTATAATGGGTATCTTTCTGATTAGTACACATTGGCATCTGGTTTCCCGCAGAGTTCTAACCTAGGTCCACAACTGTCTGTATTATATATATTAACGATTTACTACTTCAAATGGATTGTCCTATTCTTGCGTGTGCTGATATAAAAATCTATTCAGAAATTTCAACTATTAATGATTTGAACATAATGATAGAATGGAGCAAGAAATTTGCTTTGGAAGTTGGTAAGTGTTATGTGATCAACTTCAGTCGTTTTCGTTTGCCGTACACTTCATTGAGCTGACGGTAGCGTTCTAAATCGTAAAACCAAAGTTCGAGATCTTAGTGCTGCTTGATGACATTCACATCCCACATATTCGTAGTGCGTGATGAAGCCTACAAGATGTTGCATTTTATAATGTGCATTTTAAAATATTTCAGGGATATACCATTAATTAAGTAATTGTATTTTACATATGTTATAAGTTGAATACGTTAATAAATTCAGAGTAGATTTTTGAAATCAATCTCTTTCAAAAATGATGGTGTCTACCCCGATAGGGTTACATTACGGGATGTTATACTACCGCGCTTTGAAATGGTATCGTTGAGTAAATGAAGAGACACAAGGGCTAATATTCTGAAACGGGTTCCAACATATTTCACTTTCTTGGATCGGCAACGGTGAATGAGAGGATATCTTCAGGTGAATGTTGCAAAAATTACTTACCTGTGTATAAACATAAACATCACACACATATATCTCTACGTACAAACCCATACACAAACATACACATGTGTGTGTATTTAATATCGATACATACATGTTGTTCGCTTCGAAGATAACATCTATTTATTTGTACAAATAGATAAGACAGAAGGAGCTTTTCTGCACTTAGGTAAATGAAAGTTTCAAATTCAAAATATAATATATTTCAACGATAAAATTTTAAAACGACGTAGTACATACGTTTGGATCTTCCAATATCAAATTTATGACGTTATGTTTATGAAACGTTAATCAAAAAAAATCTAAAAATCAACACGGAAAAAACCAAGATAATGATAGCTGGAAAAGAAGATAAACATCTATCGGTGACACTAAACAACAAAAAAGTAGAACATGTAAACACGTTTAAATATCTTGGATCACAAAGATGGCAAGAATGAAGCAGAAATAAATGAAAGAATAGAGAAAGTGTGTATAAAACCATTTTTAAGCTGATATTAATATAGGGAGATGAGAGCTAGGTACTTACAAACCAACAAAAAAGCAAAATACAAGCGGCAGAGATGAGATTTCTAAGAGCAATAAAAGGCATTACAAGGAGAGATAGAATACGAAATGAGGTGGTGAGGGAGGAATTAAGAATGGAGCCGGTCCTAAAGAGTAAAGGAAAACAACATTTAAAATTGTTCGAGCATTTGATCAGAATGGGGGAACAGAGACAAGCAAAACAAATATGGCAAACAGGATCGCAAAAGAAGAGGGATAAGATGGAGACCAAGAAAGAAGTGGGACGACGTGGTGGCGAAATGTTTGGAGGAGAGGTGAGTGAAATGGGGCAGTGGAAAAATGTTGGCGAGGGACAGGAAAAACTGGGCAAGATTTGTGCATCAGTGAAGAGCAATGAAGCAGCCTTGCACCTTACGGTTAAAAAGGCTTTATCGATATATAATAATTTCAAATTACATAAAAAGCAGATAAATTCAAAAACATTTTTTTAATTATGCAAATTTATAAACAGATATCCTTTAAAGATTGATTTAGGAAACAAAATTTGTTAAAAGAAATATAACTACAAAAAATTCTATTCGTAAAATAAAATTAAGTTAGATCTCACACTTTTAATACTTGAATTATTATTTTATCCCTCTTGTAGTGGTTCTCATTTCGTTTTTTATGATTGTATTATATATAATTAAATAATGTGACGTAATAAAAAATAAACAAATTAAAAGTTTGCAACATTTTCGCATTATGTTGTCTTCCATAGAATTCCATAAAATTAGATACACCGTACGCACCAGTCTGTGTTTGCAAATTTCAACGCTTACTACGTATATACGTTAATGAAACATTTATAATTAATCATTATCTTTTCTTTTATAGCATACTTAATTACAAACAAGCGCAGACGTGTATATATGCACCCTCGGAATCTTCACCACATCAACAGCTGGCGTAGGTTTAATTATTCCCTGCTATTATTTCCTTTCGCGTGAAATCGATAATATTCGCGGGAGATGTAGCATGTACACAGTATGTACTTTAGATGTGGAAACGCTTTTGTTGCAGTTCCCTTAGTTAGTTAATTAAATCCGTTCACTATAGCGCCCTCTACAACACCGAAGGCCATAATGCCGACGAGCTAATGTATACAAATGGTTATGTTACAATCGACCACATTTAAATTATGTATTCTTTACATGCAGGAATAAATATATTTACAGTTCCTTGTTGATCAATTCCTAACTGTAAGAGGATGTTTGAAAAAGGATTGAAAGTTCGGGTATTACAAAACATATTTTATACTTTGTTAAATATCAACAATAAAGAAATCGAATGCGCCTAAAACTTGTATCTATGGTATATAAAAATCGAACTTTTATAATCATATTAAAGGATATAAAAGGTTTAAATACAGTGTGCAACTTATATACTAAGGCGATTTCGTTTTTTCGCTATTTTCATATTTGACAGTTGTAGAGAATGCTCGATAATAATTTGTTATGGTGCATCTAACGCAGCAACAACATGCTAAAATTGTCAAATCATTTTATTTTAATAAGTGTTCAATTCTGAATACCCAAAGAAATTTGCGTGCAAAATCAAGCAAGTCAAGCACTTAGCGTGTACTGAATATTTTTGAAAATTCACATATACTCAGAGATAAAGTTAAGTCGTAACAAGCGCGTGTCAGAAAATATTGGTGTGTTCGCGAACGTGCGGGCACCTCTCATTGCCGTGCACAGAAATTCGGAATGTCTCCACCATGTTTGTTAAAAATTCTTGAAACTGATTTGCATTTATTCCCGCGTAAAATTCAATTGAATCAAGGGCTACAAGAAGATGACAATGGACGGCAGCGAACTGAAGTACTCAGGTTTTACAGCTAGGAATTTCACACAAATTTTTCAGAATGAATCAGGAAGTGAACTCCAAGTATTAGAATAGGATTCAATAACTTCCTATAGTATATCCTTGAACGTTATTTTTAAATTGAAAGAATTCACTATGGACGGTATCATTGCGTTTCAACATGTTAAACAGCATGAGACATATTTGATATATAAAAGTGATATCGTCTTGCAGAAAAAAGCCACTTTACATCAATTAAGAATTTTAGATTTTGTTCAAAGAAACAGTAGCGAATAATACTGACCCTTAGTTTTTTTTTTCGTTTAACGCAAATTTCTTGGTAAAATTTCTTTAATAATTTTGATACATTTTGTATTTTGAAAATAAGATTAAAAAAATAGTTCGATAGCATAATAGTGACTTCTTTTAAACGGAATTGTATTTTAAATAAGTTAGTGCGCGCTTTAAAAAGCGATGTGGCAATCGTGCCTCTTCTTTTAAGCAGTACAATATTACAGAAGGCAAACGCGGAAAGTAGTAGAAACTATAATAAATACCTTTGGGAAGTTCAATATATCGGTAACCCAACTTGTAATGTTGGTTATAGTTGGGGGTTCAAACATAGGTAAAGCAGGAAAGTTATTAAAACAATCTCATCCTCAATTGCTTCATGTAACCTGTTTGCCCCATGCATGTCATCTTGTAGCTAAATTTATTAGGAACAGTTATCCAAAAGTAAATCAATTAATAGTTTCTACCAAAAAAGGTTTTATTAAATCTCCGAAACGCATTTGTGAGTTTAAACAGGGTTGACCGGGAATTCCGGGAACATGGTTTAAAGCTGTTTCATATTAAATCTTGTATCTTCAATTTAAATCCGCAAGAAGCCCAAGCAGCTTCAGTAAGCCAGCGGCTGGTTTCAGATACAAAATCCACACTCAAATAGAGCAAATTTCCGAAAGTTATTCACTTCTTTTAGGCACTATTTCCAAATTAGGGAACACCAAGCTTTCATTACATGAAACGCGAAATATAGTAGATGACCTCAAAGCCGCGTTAGGAAATCTAACGGATAATGTAGGAAGGTTAACAACCGATAAATTATGTGCGGTTATAAGTAAGAATCCCGATTTTCAAACTATAGTGCGTATAGACAAGAGTTCAAGTAAAAACCAAGAGTGCGAGTGTAACGCGAACAGCCCCTTTAAATTCGGAAACATCACATCATTAGACGCAGAACGCTCATTTTCCAAATACACCAACATACTTTCACCTCGCTGTAGTCGTCAATGACAGCCATGCTAATGATACAATACCACAACGAATTTTTGCGATTGTCTACATCAACACAATCAAACTAAAATAGTAAGCAATTACATGCATTATTTTTAACATTGATTATAACCGGGCCGTACGCCACTGCGAAAGCACTCGTTTCTGCAGGCTTAGTACTAATCAGTACTAATATCCAAAGTTTAGTGCTACTTAACTACTACCGGTGTAATACTTAAGTAGCGGAAGTTGAGAAAAGAAACCTAATTTCAATTAATTCTCAACGCAATATCGTACTTATTCCTGTATGACTTCTGAGTGTTACATGTAAACCTTGAAAACGTTTTGAAAACGCGAAGATTATGATGCATTACTTGGATCTCTAAACTACACTCAGTAGGTATTGCAACATATAAAAAAGGTAGTCAAACTTACAATGGAGACTATTTTTCAGGTTGGTTTTATTAATGATAGCATTTAAGAAACGTCATAAAATAGTTAACATATTTCATAAAGTGTACTTAGTGACCCAACTTCGGGATTCCCTTTTGTTTTATTCCGAAAATTCTTTAATAGACAGCAATAATAATTACCAACAAATTCTCGGATTTTAACAATTACCTAGGTAATTATTATAGCGTACATTAGGCGGATTTTCATCTTTTGGTACATATTTTGTGGGTACTCTCTGGATTATTTGCAACAAAATAGTATTTACGGGATGTCAGCTTACTGTTTTCTTAACAAAAATACGCATCATCGCCTAACATGTCTTTTTTCGCACCAAGTTTGAAGTGACGTAAGGTCAGCATTCTCAAGTGTTAAATTTGCATTCTTGTTGCTCCGGTGTGTAGTTTGGAGCATCCGTTTTACGAAAATTTTGTTATGCTCCCGCACTTTGGATATTGTTTTGTCTGATACGTTACATTTTTTACTATTTTTGAGCCGTAAAATGAATTAACTTCGATTAATCAAATTTTCTCCCGTTTAAAACATTACATAACTTCATTTTGCCTATATTACTTAAATGGAAGCGCTTACTAGATATTGTCGATAATATTTAATAAGTTTCGTACGGAAATTTCGCAATTTTATTGCCATCGGCATCAGTGATATTATTCATCATATCACTAGTCACTCCTATTAAATTGCTGCACTTCAATTACGTTGGTTTCGATTGTTTGTAGCTGCGATATTGCCTATTGCGGGGATTATCGTCGTTATCGTTCATTGCTTTTTTTATTAAAACCGAACGAATTCGAAAACCTAACGATCAGAAAGAGAATAAAAACAAACGCCGTCCTTTTATCTGCAATATGTTAAAGTTTAATATCCGGTTTTTTGTCCATCAGCGAGTCGAAATGCGCGTATACAATCTGCTATCTGATTTGTTTTCAATATTCGCGAGTAATTGTTTTGTCTTTGCCCTTTGTAGATGTAAATGATTTAGCGATTCTATTTCGATGCTATTATAACTTTTTTCTTTGTAAACATTTGTGCATTGGTTTAAAATTACAGCGCTAGTGTTCTACTCGACAAATTAACAAGACAACCGTTAAAAACATCGGATTGTTCATCAACGAAAAAGTGCTTTGTACCGAAAATTGTACCATCTGTCTCAATATTTCTATACAAGTGATAATTAGACAAAGCAGGCTATCAGGTTAGTGTACAGCATAAATCAAAGCGTTGATGAGAATCTTTCCAGACTTCTATCTACATTAAACGAGAAAACTTTAAAAGCAATCACAAGTCCTTTGTATTCTCAATAATCTACTTCTAATAATTTTGGAAAAATACTTACTGCTGTTAGCCCTCGTTTGTGTGGTGTGTGTCTTTTTAAGATTCTTCTTTAAATTTCGTTTCTTACTAGGTTCTTTTTTTATTAATCTCCCAATGTCAGATCCGCGTTGATTCCTTTTTCTCCCGATATAATTTGGGTCTGTCCGCAAAGGAATTAAAACGAGAATTCGAACAATAACTTACTTTAATTGAAAATTTAAAATAAAATTATATGAATTATTCGTATTAAATTTAAACGCCAGGTACCAATATCACACAACAATCTATTGTAATGAGACTCTATATATAAAATTATTATTACACTTAGGGCTAACGTTTTATAAATTATTTTTAAGATGTGAGACCTACTTATTTTCTTTTACAAACAGAAATCTAGTGAAAAATTAAATAAGAGATCAATTTTTATTTTATGGGGAGCAGTTTTAGTATAAAATTCACATATCTCATCACTCTTCCTTCTACCTCCCATTAAAGAATTTCAAACGGAATTTTGGGATATGTGATTTAAAAATCACAGGCGAAATAAAAATGCGCCGTAACGAATGTTTTAATAGAGGGAATGGGATAACTCTACAAAGAGCTTCATACAATCGTCTTACTCCTTTCTAAATTGCTGAAAATGTCCGTTTCGTCGACATACTCACACACATTAAATAACTCATAATCCAATTTAAAGCTTCTGAAAGAAATGTCTAGTTTATGTAAAAATAAGAACTGGTCTGTTTAACTACTTTATAATTTCAATATTTCAAGGATTGCTGTGGGTATTACCTTCATAAAACAGTCTGTAGAATAAGGCTTAGACGTAGCTGTTTTACTTGTCAAACGTATTTGGGGTGGACTTTCCAGCCATCTTTTAAGTAACGACTACGAATGTGGTAAATATGTACTAATAGTAATGATTAATGTTATAAATACCAGAAATTAGTTTTCTTTTTAAGATTAAACAACATTAATTTTTACGCCAGTTTAAAGACATTGTAAATTGCAAATAATAACGTTTTACAAAAATTACATTGAGGAAATCAAAACTAACTTCAAGGTTTGATGTAAATACGCCCTCTCTATGAAAGCATGTAACGTATTCAAAGGCCTTGCGTTCTTTTGAATAATAATGTTGGTATGGTCTGTATTTTTTCAAAGTAGAAAAGTAAATAAATATTTATTGTATAATTACACTGTACTTTAGTATAATTAAATACTCAACTAGATACGTCCTCCCGCAACGGCTACACGAACTAAAGAGAAAGATTATGCGTAGCGTCCATTCCCTTCTTTGTTGCTGATAGCATTTGCCAATTATCGCGGTCAATTACGATACACATTTCGAAATACGATACTTATCTTTTCAGTTAAATTCCAATTATCCAAAATGTTTTTTTTTCCGAAAAACCCATATTACAGCCTTTATTAATCGCTTTAAATAGGCAAATTCGCGAAACCTAGAACCAACTTCCGAAAACCGTAACAAGCATAAGGTCGAAATAATTACCCAAAATGTCATTTACGCCTCTCTAATTTCTAAAGTGTGCATTGCTAAGTAAAAATCCACAATGGAGAAGCGACGCGTCTGTTGATTGCTTCATAGATACGGTATAGATGATGTGTCAGTTGTGAAGGATAAACATGTATTTTGTAAACATAGGTAACAGTGTTTGTGCTATCGTCACTTACTGAATATACATTGAGTTTTCTCATAATTGTCTCCTGTAGTACACATGTTGCCTACTTCCTGCCTCTGTTACGTATACCCTACATACACACACGGAGAACGTGACATGTTGTCCATTACACACGTAATATGACTTAATGAAGTCTAGTGACGGGATATTATGTTTCAGTCGGTAAATGCAAGCGCAACATTTGTTTCGTATAGGGTTGCTCTAATTGCCTTTTATTTAGTTTTAGCTATATTTAGACGTTAAACGTTTTGTAATTGATAAAAGCTCAGATATTGAAAAATTATATTAGCTTCAACGGTTTGGAATTTGTCCATTTGTTCTTGAAACAAAAACTAAATTAAACGGTAACGTATATGGCCATCTAGGTACAGTAATTATTAGTGCCTAACCCAGGGATCGGCAACCTGCGGCTCCTTGAATGCATAATTGCGGCTCATTTTAAATTAATAAATAATACCTTTACAAACAAAATAAAATTTCGAAATAATCGAAGTAAACAAAAGAGGTTACTCATAAACTTTATTGATGTTTTTAAAAACTTTAACTTCAACATACAGTGGTAAATATGAAGTCGAAGATTGGCGAAAGACTTAGGTGTTTAGAAAGCAGGAGATTTGATTTTTTGTAATACTAATGAAGTGGTTTTTCGACTAAAAGTGATAAATTTCAAAATTAAGGAAATGGGAAGTTCAAAGCTTGTAAGTTTTAAAAGTGAATTAGAAAATCTAGAAAGGCCAAAGTCTGCTTTGCTGTCAACTTAAAAAACAAGATCAAGTCATTTTTTACACTTAAAACAGTTTGCTTGATACTTGCATTCAATTGAAAGCTTGTATATTTGGACTTATGCCACACATTTTTTTTAGACATGAATTTAATGAAAATAATCTCAATTTAACCATGTTGAAATTACGTTTCAGGCTCAACTTTCAAAAATTAAATAATTGAGATTGTTGGCATGATGCATAATAAGTATTATTTTTGTAAATATAATTCCAAACATTTTTTACGAAAAAAGTTTGCCAATCCCTGGCCTAACCTAAACATAATCAACGTTGTCGTGAAATATATTCTAATGTTAATGTTTATCTAGGTTTGAAAGTGTTTCCAATTGGAAGCGGAGCTTTTGTTCTTCTAAAAAAAAGGTCACGTTAAACAATTTGTGCTACAAAAAATCAAAATTACTAAATTTAAATCAATATAATTTCTTACTATAAATCTTTCTTAACCGTATCATATTCAGAGATGCATACCCTTGCCCGTATGTAACAATCAAAATTAATATCATCATAGTAACCCGCACAATTTCGATGTAACTGACAAAACCGTACCAGGACTTATGCACACCGTCCACATAGTATCGCAAGGCTTTTAAAGTGATTGTTGTATCAAGGGCGTCATTTGAATTATTCGATCTCGATTAATCTATGCATGGAGATAAAACAAAGTAATCAAGAAATAAACAATTGCCTTTCGACATCGATATCTTTACAAAATTTCTTCGAAAAAAATTTAAAGTAAAATACTTTGATGAGTTTCACCACCAACGGGTTTGGAATCACTCGCACCCGGGTTCGTAAGAATTTCACAATTAGGAAGGACTCCTAGATTTGGATTTGAAGACTATTCTCTATTTTTTATTTTCAAGGAGTGTTTTTAAGTTGAAACGCTAAAAAGTGGGTTTGCTATTGGTCAGTTTTCGGAAAAAATCACACTAGCGAAATTTGATATATTGCCGGCCGCCGTATTGTTACAACAGCTGTTTGACGTTTAGATCGTGTATTTTACTGAATGCGCTTTTATTTAATTTTTCTCCTTAAATTTGCGTTGTAATAATAAAAAAGTTCTTCTGAGAACTAATCGGCTGATACATTCTCAGTGTAAAACATGTTCACAGGGTTTTTCGTGGATATAGAGGAAGTAGCAACTCAAATATCCCCGCCGAGAAGGCGAAAAGTTCTAGCATCTATCATTGATAGAGAAGCAGATCATTTTGAATATATTCAAAAAACTTCGAATAGACATCCCCAGAATGAAAATTATTGCTATTGTCGCAAGAATATCAAACATGATAGTTTGGTGTTATAATACATTACCATCATTACACATATTATATTTTTAGGAGTGGCAGAGTCTACTATCTATCGTACAATACAAGAATACAAGGAGAAAGGATAAGTTACCCCGCCTAAGCAAACTTCTGGAAGACATTAATTCAGCAATTAATTCAGGGGTATTTTTATGAAAGTGAACTTCCTACACTTGATAAAATGCTGAATAAAGTAAAACAGCGTGACGATTTGCCACAGATGAGCCTTTCAACATTGTACAAATTTATGAAAATACTAAACTTCAGGTTAGTGCCGATGTTCTATTAATATGCAACAAACTTTAAGTATAGGTACTCAAATTTATACTCTCCATACTTTGATTTATTGGAATAAGTATAATTATTTTTGCAGGTACATGAAAGAGAGATCGAAAAAGTGTTTTGGTAGAACGTAATGATATAATCAGGTGGAGAAGAAGGTGTTTGACGACAATAAAAGATTATCGTGGTCAAAATCGGCCAATTCATTATTTAGACGAAACATCACTAAGCAAAAGTAATATCAAACAAAAAGTTCGGGTAGATGATAATATGAAAAGTCGACGGTGAACGTTTAATGAGGGGACTGACTACGGGGTTACGTAATCCTGCAGGGAAATAGGCATATAGGATCTGTCGCTGGTTTTTTGGAGACTTACTGCTTTTCGAAGGTAAAAAAACAACCGCTTATCGTGAAGAAATGAATACTGAAGTGTTTGAAAGATGGTTTCATCAGATATTGACAGTGCTACCAGACAATACTGTTATTGTTATGGATAATGCTACATATCATAGTCGTAAAATTGAAAAAATTCCCACAACATCTAGGAAACTCGATATGCAGGCTTGGATGAAATCAAAAAATATCGAGTACGATAAAGAGGTGGTTCGATCTCAACTTCTCCATTTAATTCGCCTAAATAAAGACCAATATAATACACATGTGACAGATGAAATGCCTAGAACTTAAAACAAAACTGTGTTGGGGTTACCACCTTGCCACTGCGAATTCAACCCAAGTTAGTTAGTGTGGACTCGAATAAAAAATGAAGTGGCAACGCAGAATACATCATTCAAATTAGGCAATCCAGAATGTCACTACGGACAATTGGAAAAAATGTGTAGAACATGTGGTTAAAGAAGAAAGAAAAATGTGTGAATTAGATGGATCAGTGGGCAAAGATAGCAGTTCAAGTGAAATGGAAAGTGATAGTGAATAATTGAATCTAATGTATTAACATGTATTTAAGGCCAAGTTATTGTTTAATATGTAGGCGCTATATTTAATATTACCCTAAATTGTTGTTCGCTTGTAAATAACCATATAAACATAAGAATTATAGTAGACTAGAGCAACATTCAGAAACTTCCATTAAAGAAGGTATATAAAGTTGAAATCTAGTATGATGTGTATTTGATCAATAAACATTATTCTGCAGTATTTTCTATATTTAATTAAATGTTTATTTATTTTTGTAATGAATATGTAATTAATTACGTAACTACAACTTATATAAAAACCTAGCCGCCAAAAAGTAGCTTTGAAAAATTGCATAGTGTAAACGCCTCTTTTCATTTTATTCTCCGAATTAAAAAATAGACCAGAGGATATCCCAAGTACCGAAAAATTAAACATTTGGCCAAAAATAAAATTTAAATTTACTTTTCTTTTAAAAATCAATTATTAAAATTTAATATTCTATTCAAAATTAGCTCTCGGATAGGGATAAAATTAGGCTTTTGTATTGATATCGTTATTAAAAGAAATTTTAAAAAACCTATAAGGGAAACATAATTTTTAGAATTTTAAATAAAATAAACATTAACTCACACAATTTGTTTAATTTTCTGTCAATAATTTTCAATTTACAAGGAAACCACTGGATTCCACCTTTTAAAATAAAAAACCCCGAATCTTCAATGTTATTTCATTAAAAAAAGAGTCTCGTTACCATAACATGAAACTTTACGGTGTTCATAATACGTGGAACAGAAAAATACAAGTTGTTTCAGGAAAAATTTTATTTTAAAAGTTAGCTTTCGATTTCGACTAAAAATTTGATACAAATATGTTTAGATTATACAATATGTCTGCGTCTGTATAGGCAATATTAGCTTGGGGGAATAAATAAAATTCGCCAAACCGTTCATTCACTCTTCTGTACTTTAATTGAGTTCCAATGTGCTTCATATAATTATGCTACCTTTTTAGATTAACGTTATACCCAAATGAATATTATAGAAACTTCTTTTTAATTTCTCCGTACAACTACTGAATTAAATCTTTCTCTCTTTATACGAACCAAGACCTCTATCATATATTGTTTCGATTTCCACAAAAAACATCCGTAAGGTGACACTTTCATTTTGTAAATGCGACACGAACGTCGTCCTTTTCCCGAGAGTTGCTTACTCACCTTACCTCATCTACGAAATAGATGCCATTCGTGATTTGATCGTATGGTTCGGTAACCATTTACAAAGAAATTACTAGTTTGCTATTGCTCTTCAAATAAAAGAATATGAAATGGTAAATTTAAAACTAGAATTACTTGTTTTCTTTACGTTTACCTAATCTAACTATTGCCTTCTGTTCTTTTTTTCTTTACTTGATAAATCTTCTTTACAACGTATAACATAAAAGTTCCAGAGGCATTTTAATCTCGTCGCAGAGGCAAAAAAGTAAGAAAGAAAAAACCGAGTTTACTTAGAGATTGTATTCCAAAGAATTTTATCCCGAGCGTTTCTTTGTTTTCAGCTGCTGGCGGAGACGTTGAAAACAATCCGAGAAATGGCATCAAGCGCGCTCCCAGTGTTACTACTCCAGGAATAGTAAGGTAAGTTTTAGGAGAAATCTGAAAGATGCTTTTCCTTAGCAATAAAGAAAAAAATGTAGTTATAAGCGATTTTTTTGTTGTATAATATTGTTGAGCCGATCCAATTATTGTAACTTTAGGGTCCCACAGGGATCTCTCTTATGTCCAAATTTCTTTTCTATTTTCATTAATAGTATAACTGTGGACATTAGAAATTCTTACTTAATTTACGCAGATGCCGCAGTGTGATATTTTAGCAAGTTAGTTGGAGGGAATTCAGGAAAATTACTGTTGAATGCATGCAATACTGCAAAACGCCATCCTTAATTGTAATTAAACAAATTTGAATATTTGGATGGCTGCATACGTAGTAACGCTACTGCCATCAAAATTTGCTTTTTATAGCATTAATTATTTGCTTTGTTTCTAGTAACTATTTCTTCCTAAATTATGTATATTTCTATATTACAATGATACACTAATCGGCGTGTAGAAATATCTTTATTTTTGAAAAATGAACAGTTTTTTAATGGCCACATTGTATCACTCTTTATGTCATATTCATTTACTTTCATATAGAAGCAGAATAGTAAGCAATGCTTACGTACCTAGTTTCAGAATAACTAGCTTTCAAAAACTATATCTTGAAAACTACTGAAAATAGTGATCGTAATGTTTATATACCTGGAATCAGGAAGAAATTCCACATCAATATCAAAAATTCCATTTAAAAAAGTACAATTTACATCAAGGTTGCAAATTTCTAATTTTTCTTCAATTGCTTTAGTGCTTTAGTAGAAAATTTTAGAGAAAATACTACCACTTTAGTAATTTAATCTTGTAGAACTAATGTAACGAAGATGAGCTTTTGACTGTAATATAGAAGGAGGAAATGTACTGCAGGATAGTATGAAGTCTGCGTTAATATATTCGCTGTCCTATGAGCCATATGTAATTCACAATCTTAGACACATACAAGTCCGTGAGCCATATGTATATATATTTTACCTGACATAGTCAACTTGTATTCATACTTGTATTCATGTAATTCTGTGAACGTGGTTACGCTGTTTTCTGGTAGGAAGTACTAGTGTAGTTCTGTATAGAAAGAAACTGAAATCCAGTGTTGCCTACTAACAAACTCGACAAACACAAAATTCTTGTCTTTATGTCTTTATACGGAAAATCATTTTGTTATTTATCAATAATTGGAAACTTTTTATCGAACACAATGTCAAAAACTATAGATTATTTGAAAATGACGAGCTTAATATCATCCAAGGACGTCCCAGTACGTCCGTGAGTCGTATATACGTTTCTCACAATCAAACTACGTCTTTTTTGTATTTTCTAATTTGTTTATACCTATTTATGCGCCGGTTACTATATAAGAGACTAATATAATGTTAGTCTATGCGGGGGCGCACGAAGCGTCTCTTCTTTTATGCGAGGACAGGAAACGTTAAACAAGACAACGCAATTGTTTTGTATCTAGTACATTTATTTCTGCCGGGATACTTCAACTTTTCTAATCCAAATAATAAGATTTGTCGAACTCTGCAAAATAAGCCCCTGTTTCGGTAATGACCTCTTCATTTGACGTGAAGCATTTTCCGCCAAACATATTTTCAAATTTGGCAAAAGAAAGAAGTCACAAGCAGGAACCCAAATCTGGCAAATATGATGGATGTGGTACCAATTTGTATCGTAACTAAATTAGTTTTTCTGTTGCGATTGCCGATGAATGGGCCGGAGCGTTATTACGATAGTGGAGGTTTTCTTTTCTTCGATAGGTGGGGCTTTTTTCTCTTTAGTTCAGTGTCGAATCGGGCCAATAAACCAGCATTACACTGTTTCGTGGTTTCCTCTCTTTTCTCTATGTAATTACTGAAAATTATCCTTTGTGAATCCCAAAAAACTTTCCCAGCTGTAACTGCAAAGCATATAACGCCGCAGAAACTCGCTCGTGTTGCGGTTAAACATGCCCAAACATTGCTTTGATGTTTTCACGCGATTCCGTTTTTGATCAATCATCAGCAGACGTGGCACCCACCTCCCCGATAGCTTCTCATACTCCGATTTTTTAACGCAATGTCATGAACTTTATTGATCATCTTCCGCAGTCACATCAATGGGGACGCTTGGCCGCTCCTTATTAAAGACGGATGTTAAACCACGCTCAAATTCGTTAAACCAGCATCTGACGGTATTCATCCAATTTCTCTTTAATTTCTGCACACGTTTTCCCATCCAAAAAGAGAAGGCAAATCACTAACCGGTATTGTTCTTTTCCCATGATTCCATAAATACGTAAACTACACTTTCAACAGGTTTCAAAACAATACTACTCAATGCATCTCTGCGAAATTTTGAAAGATGTCGACTAAATAATAGCACTCACAGTTGATAACGCAAGTTTTGATATAAAACGCCATTAGATTCTAATTAAAAAAAGGAGGTGGAATGTTATGGAATGTTGCATGCATTTTTTAAATAAGGTTTTAATTAATTTTTTTATAGTTTATCAGTTCTAAAACTAGTCCCGCTGCCTTGGGTTACTCTATACACATATGTCGTACACATATGTACGTGAATTATTGTAGTAAAAATAATAAACATTTACAATAGTATATTTAAACTGCGTATTTTGTGGGACATCTATTCGCGTTTCAAGATAAATTCAAATTCAGTTAAGTAAGAAAATGTCTAAAATGATTACAAACGGTCATGAGTGTTAAACAAAAGAAAATCAGAAAAGATCTGAAACTAGTTAAAGCTGAATTATTTTCGAAATTTATACCTAAAAGTAAAAAAAGTGAAAGCATGACAGCACAGCAGAGCCAAACAGTACTTATTCCAAATGTAGAAGTAAAGTTAATTTAAAGCTAAATAAATATTCTCATCAATACTTGTTATACATATGTCATATACGACTTCCCCATGATCGACTACCCGCGCTCGCAGAGCTGTGTCGATGAGCTGTAACGGCGAAACGCGTCCGCACGTGGCGGTGCTGGTAGTTTCATATTAATTATTCATTTAATGAATTTCCATTAGTAAATTCCAACTAGCCGAAGCTTGCTACTCTCGCAGAATGTTGAATATTTACTTGTATTCTATTCTGTAGAGACCGATATAGCGCTTATTTCGGCAATTTTAATTGATTAGAATATCTAGGTGTAGATATTTTCATCAATATTTGTTATAATTTAAAACTTCAGTTTTAAATTGCACAATTTATTGCTTATATTTAGTTGTTGGAACGTTTACAAAAAGATGTTATAAAATCATTTTCTCTGTTAGGCTATGGAAAAATATACATGGTATTCCGTTTGGAAAAAGAATGAGATTGCTCGGCAACGATGTCAATAGCCAGCTCGTCAAAGCTGTATGATACAAACATTTTTTCAATGTATTGCCGAAAACTAAGAAATGTTTGAGCGAATAAAGATAGCGTCTGTTAAACAAACAACAGAATCTCGCAGAAATCTCCAATTATCTCAATTTTGCCGAAAATTAAGATAAATATATCGTTTGCAGCGGAATCTGAATACTTTGTACACTTGAGCATAATTTTATACTCTCAATATTTTGTCTTAGGAAAACTTGTTTGAATGGTGGCGTTGCTAATGAATACCAGCACATTGATAATTATTCCCTGGTTCGTAGGGATAGATTGACACGGGGCAGGAGCGTCGCAATCTCTATTAGAGAAAATTTAAATTACGATTTGCTGGAATCGAGCGATACTATAGAACAACTTCGAATCTCAGTTAGGACGTTAATTCAACCGTAGTAATTGGAACTGTGTCCAGACCGCCACACCATAATTACAGTTCTTTTGTTAAATTAGAAAATTCACTGCCTGAAATCGTGCCTGTATGTGATAATTTACTGGATGATTTTAATATCAATGTCACACAGTGGGATACCCTCCCTGTTGCAACATTTATCGACTCTTTATTTTCTTTTGACATGATGCAAATCATTTAAACTCCTATTTACACCACCGCTACATTATCGACATTAATTGATTTAATCTTTGTTTCTGGCAACAAGCTGGTATCCGATAGTAGCGTTCAGAGTTTGCATCTGGCCTGACGATGCACTAGTGTTCTCTATATTAAAATTATGTAGTGAAAAATCAACTGTAATATGTCGTATCTGGACTTATTTAGAATATGATTGATGTTGGCGATATGGCAAATTTTGTTAACACCCCAACTGCTCATGAAGCTTATGAATGACCTTATGCCACAAGTATGAGGGTTGTTTGGAAAGTTTCAGCCTAACGCAGAAACAAGTCTTTTTCTGTGAAATTCAGTTTTATTGATCAAAATAGTCTCCTTGTAAGTTTGTACACTTTTCCCAGCGATGCTCTCATCTCTTTAATCCGTCCAAATAGTAGTTAGCATCTTGTTCTGGAAAATAGGCGTTTACGATCGATATGCCCTCTTACTTCGTTGAAAATCCCTACCCTCCGAGCGGAACTTGGGGCCTAAGAAATAGGAAAAGATTGGGTGGAAAAGGGTGGATGGTCTATCACTTCGTATCCCAAATCGTGAATTTTTGCCATGGTGACTGTTATAGTATGAGACTGTGTTGTGTTGGTAGAACAAAACTTTCTTTTTCTTTAAATACGGCAATTTCTGCCTTCAGTTTGTCGACTAGTGACATGGTGAAACAAAAACTTAGTATCTAACATGGCTGAAATTGTCAAATGCATTCACTGCTGGAGTGAATGCGCGATTATATACTTGTACAACTTTAGTGAGTAACGCCATCTTCAAGTCTCAACATGAAGACTAGCCTAGATTACCCAAATAACAGCACACTTTACTAAACCTTTTGCTTCTTAGCTAACTCAAAGCAATAACAACTGCAAATGCTTCGGGAGAAAGATTTTCAATCATTTAAAGGAATTATCTTTAATATGTTGGAATTTCCACAACACCTTCTGCAAATGCAGTTGCTTTGAGTATAAATCAAATTTTTTTCGCTAAATAGTAAAACTTGCTGCTAAGTTATGATATTACTAACAGAACTACTCCACCAGAACTTCAACATTTAAAATATTCCAGAGCCATTAACAAATTCTTCAGAAATTGTCCCTAGTTGTTCGCCAAATGACTGTATACTATTATAATTGTGAATTTGAGTTTATAGAGCAAAGCGTATTATTTGAAATTATCAAGTCAAGTAAAATGCAAGTTGCCGGAGTCGTGGTTTCACGATTACTTTTTTCAAGTATTTTAATTATTCAATCATGGTCTCCACTTGTATTCGTCTAATTATCATATTACAAACAGTTGCTTTAGATTCAATAAGTTTCCTGGTTGCTGGAAGCTCTCGCTAATAAAACCCATACCTAAAGAGTCTATTATAAAAGAATACTCCGATCTCTGGCTTATTAGTATTCTTTCCATCTTGTCCAAAGCTCTGGAAAAAGTAATCGAATATTAATTAAAAGTCTATATAACGTTAAACAACATATTAGCTAATGTCGAATCTGGATTTAGATCATTAGTAGTACTAATGAATGGAAATTAACTGTTATGTGCATAACTGTATAACTGTAGGTCCTGGAGCTGGAAAACTATTACATAATTATCTGGATAATAAAGCCCAATGCGTCGTACTAGTAGTATGTCATCTTTTCTTCTCCTTCACAGCGGCGTAGCTGAGGGTTCCGTAAACGGGCCCCTCCTGTGCTGTATATACTTCTTCATTTATTGATTCTTTAAGTTCAACTTGTGCCATCTCTATGCCAACGATATGCAGTTATATTATGTTTTTTCTCTTTACCTAAAGATACAGCACGTACTTGTCGGTAAATAAATAGCGATATCTACCATTTAGTTTGCGTGCCCTGGACCAGATTCAATGTTGTTTGGACGCAAATTTTTTAACACCAACCAAGATATAATGTTGCTAATACATCTACTATTAGCTTTAGTAGCATTGGGGGAATTACTCACGTCGAAAGCAATGTGGGGAGAGGAAACGTTAACCAACGAACATGTTTTTGCCTACTCGGTACCATCAGCGTTCTTCCAAATATATTCTGTATATCACATTTGAGCTATCTGGTGCCGAGGGATGCACGCGGCTGTTGTCTAGAAAGCAGCGACTAAAAGCGGTTACCGTTCCGCAACCTACTCCCGAGCAGTTCTTGGACCGCTAGACTAGAGAAGGCGCCGCATCTGCTACAGGTAACTGCACATGTAAATGATTCCTCAGGTTTACCATGACGTATTAAAAGCACATCAATGAACAATAACCACTGTACGGTGCTGCTAATACAGCTATTCGTGTTATCGAAATCACTCACGGAATAGGCAATGTGAGGAGAAAAAACGTTAACTAACGGACATGTTTCTGTCTACCCGGCGTGATCAGCGTTGTTTCAAACGTATTTTTTACCTCACATCGCTATTTTTCTCTCAACTTGTATTTATCACTCTCCTTCGAAACGACGAGCCAGGTATATTTCTTGGTGTCATTTGCTGCTACTAGAGATACGTCTATACTCCCGAGCAGTTGTTGGACTGCTAAACTAGAGAGATGAGGGTCTCGTTTCAATTTTTGTCACAATTTTGTTAATTTAAATACATAAAATGTCAAATTCAGCAAATTTAACCAAACTGCTTTTCTGATTATGAGTGTAGTATCCACATATTTTACTGCGATTTTCGAAATGGTTTCCTGTCACTACAAAATACATTAAACTTTCCTCAAATAAATACATTACTTCTTATCCAAATTTGAATTATATATTCCATATATTTATAGACATTTCAAAGCTTTTGCTCTCCAAAAATTGAGATTCAGCATTGTATCTATTAGACTCACACTCTGTCTTCCTTGTTCGCAGTTCATTTACCATATAATACATTGTTTGTTTACATTTTCTCGTACTCATCTTTCCTGCTTACCTACATACAACGCCTTAGCGTTCCTATTTATAAACGAAACTTTTCCAAACAGCAGTAAGTGCGTGTATGGTTAATTTTTCATCATAAATTCTAATAAAGAAGTTTACACGCTGCTGCAAATATACTTTCTAATTATTTAAGTAATCACAAAACATGGGAAGCTACATTTTTTCCCAGAGTTGTATAGGGTTCATTTAATCACACGTACGTACCTTTCTTCCTGTTTGGTCGTTGATGTGGTTGTTAATTATAAAAATACGTGGCCATAGTGAAACGAAATAATAAATTAGAGAACCATATAGTGTGCTCGGTGTGACACGCGCCCTAGATATATTAATAGAATTTTGCACCTTATTTTACAGTTTCCGTATTTTATAATTAACGTTTTATGGACGTAGTAAAGCAGCGTAGTTTATTACAGTATTATTTTTTATTGTGTATGGCCTCGTGAAATTTTTATAGATGGTTATATAGATGATTTGGTGGAAATAAAGTTATAATATATTTAAAATTTTCATTAAACGGCAGTACACAGCGAGACTTAAATTAAACAATTGTGTTTTAACTATTATAAAATACAGGGGAACACTTTACCGTTTGATTAGAGAAGCTTCAAACAAAGATTTAAAGAAAAGTCTAGTATTAAGAACTAATATTACCACCGTGCAGAGATGTATTGTGGTAAATATGTAACAACATCCATAAGTCGTAACGCCTGTATTTAAATGTTTGTTCATCAGAAATGTCATATACAGGACGAGTCAATACTTTGATAAAGATCTAAACAGAGACAAAATTAAAGTTTGATATCTATTGACGTAGAGAGTAATCATTTCAATCAGCAATCAGTGCATAATCCTCATATTTCGTATAACTTCGTTGGATAATTATCTAGAATGTAGAGTAATGAATTGTAACTTCGTTTACATGTTGACTTGTATATGATTTATTTTTTTGTATTTTGAATATTTTTTATTTCAGGCGGATTATATTTGCCAAATATTTACGACTTCTTAGGAAATTTCTGTTTTGCTATAGTGTTTCATGTTACTGTTGGTCAAAGATTACCTCACTGTTATAATTGAAAAATCTCACAACTTTCATGCACCATGTTCTAAATAAATTGACAAAATGAACAAATTTCAATGGCTAATAACCGACTTCTTTTAAATAGGACAGATTTCTAACCTTATGCTGCACCTATCTGCAATAGTTTAATAGCTACTCAACATTTTTATAAAGCTAATTATGTTTGTTCATAATTATTATTCAGCAAGAAGTACCTTTGGATAAATGGAAAAAAAAATGATATTCGCCTTATTGATTCGGTTATTCCGCTGTGTACAAGGTGGGCCAAATCCGATACTTTTAATAGGGAACCTATATTTCTAAAGGAATTAGACAAAAACTGACCTAAGCTTCTGGAGCTCGATTTTAAGGAGAAATCGATTGGTGCAATCCCTATTTTTAAATCTTCCTTAATATAAGAGATACAGAGCGTTCTCTTAAAATGTGCAATTTTTAAAAACCCTTGTAACTTTTTTATTTATGAAAATGGTTGATTTATAAAAAACTATATTAGGGCGCTTTTCGACGCAGAATCCTATGCTCTAATTTTTTCTTTTTTTAAACTCCTATGTTATGAGATATTATCAAGACTTGTCTTTTTTTTTTATACGGAACGCCCTATATATTTTTACACTATTGAAAAGCATATAAAATTACCTTTAGAATGATATATATTGATGAATGATATAACACACTTGATATTTTATTTAAACAATTTTTAAATTATTTGTTTTTCTTCATTTCACATTATTTTAAGATGGCTATGGATGGTGGTAAATAAGCAAATAAAAGATTTCAACAAGGCAGAAAAAAATTGTTTTAATATTAAATGTTACAAATAACAATTCAAACAAACTAAACTAAGGAAACCATTAATAGCATTACTGATATTATAGGTATAAGGAATTCAGAGGGTTTATTCGGTAAAAATTCATAATGTATTGAAAATTAATCATAACTAGAACTAAAATAAGTTGGTTTCTAAAATGTTAATATTTTACATATTTAAACGAAATATTTACAGAATATACCGTTGTTACTAAAAAAAGCGTAAATATGATAAATTATAGCAAGTGTACCATCCATAGCCATCTTAAAATAATGTGAAATGAAGAAAAACAAATAATTTAAAAATTGTTTAAATAAAATATCAAGTATGTTATATCATTCTAAAGGTAATTTTATATGCTTTTCAATAGTGTAAAAATATATAGGCTGTTCCATATAAAAAAACACAAGTCTGGATAATATCTCAAAGAATAGTACTTAAAAAAAAGAAAAAATTACAGCATAGGATTCTGCGTCAAAAAGCGCCCTAGTATAGTTTTTATATAAATCATGCATTTTCGCAAGTAAAAAAGTTACAAGGGTTTTTAAAAATTGCACATTTTAAGAAAACGCTCTGTATCTCTTATATTAAGGAAGATTTAAAAATAGGGATTTCACGAATCGATTTCTCTTAAAATTGAGTTCCAGAAGCTTAGGTCAGTTTTTGTCTAATTCCTTTAGAAATATAAGTTCCCTATTAAAAGTATCGAATTAGGCCCACCTTGTACACATGCTTCTGCGGTAAATCTCTTAATCTCACGTTTTTTTTCCTAGTTGTTCTTTGCTGTCGCTGTTTTTTGTTGTATTTCTTTAAAGTAGTTCGTAGCTAGTCAACTATTAACAGAGTAGGTAAACTTAAAAAAAGATAGTAAAAATGATTTTGAAAATGGAAACTGTCCTAAAGTGACACATTAACAAAAAATCACATTTCGTAAAAATTAACCATGTTTGGAAAACTATTGAATAAACTATTGAAAACGTTAAAAAGCTTATTTTATGCTTTTAGTGCAACGGGTACCATAATTAAAAAATTAAACATCGTTTCCTTTAATTTTAAATTATTGTATGTACATCGTCGTCATCGTCCCCACTGCCCTTGTCGTAGTCACCTTCAGGTTCAGAATTTGCATTATATTTAAATTGGTACTTCTCCTTGGCCGACTCAAGTTGGAGCAATGAGCCTCTTATAGCGGTTCGCTTTTGGTCAAAAGCCCAAGTTCTTATCAACATACAGTTTCGCTTCACCATTTGTGCTACTTTTTCCAATATACCTGCCTGTCATATTCACCTGTTCAGTTAAAATGTTACAAAAAGGTGAAGGTGTACAGAATGACATAGCATGTCGTTTTAGCAACCACCGCCGTGTATGATTTTAAGCGCTATATACTGCTACAAATATAATTATTACATAAACTCTATGGTGACAAACCTTATAAGCGATATATCTATCCTCACAAGCTTCCAAAAATACGATCCCAAGAGACAAGTTTTGGTTACTAGAGCAACTGTTAAAGATTCGCAGGAGTGTATACTGCGTTTCAAAGAAACAAGTTAATATCGATCGAATTTTGTCCTATAATGCCTATAATAATATGTCGTATTGTGTCCATACTAGATAGCAACCACAAAATTCAGTTTGATCAACGCTGTCAGCACATATAGTAAATTTTGTAAACTGGGAAACAGTGATTTCAGAAAGAATATCTCCAAAACTGTTAGATTAAGGTGCAATATATCTTGACTGAAACATATACATGACGTAGTATCCAGTGCAAAATGATATTGCGTGCAAAGCATTCCATTGAAAATAATAACGTAATTGCGCTACACTGTAGATAATCTCCATTGCAAATATTCTTAGGTTATGCTTTGGGCAACAAAATTTCCAAAAATTTGGGCTTTCGAGATTAAAATAACGGTTTCTCAATGAATTCAATGTTATGAATACGCCAATGACTAAAACGAAGCTGAATTAGTTGTGATTTCTCTGTAATGAGAACGCATTTTTGAGAAGAAATGTATGAATATTTGTAAATATTCTAAAAATACCTTAATCTGCTGAGGATTTTCGCTTTCATTTAGTATGTCGTTTGCAATTAATCCCTCATGGGCGTCCAGCAATAATTAACCAATATTAACGTGGAGCATTTGCCCTGGTGTCGTTTTCTCCATTTTGATGTCAATGTCCTGATGAAAATGTTTGCCGCGCACATCACTGATTCGGCCGCAAGAAATTTAAGTGTTTTTTTTTAGAGAGAAGACATATTGCAGCCGAATTTATGAAACAAAACCAACAGGTCCTCGATCAATTCCTTGCAGCGTTCGACCTTCTCGTTCACAAGGAAGTTTTTTGCCACTTTACTAAAAGCATCCCAAATCGGAACTCCTTCACTTTGAAGGATTTTTCCAAAATTGAGATCTCTGGAGTTGTCCAATGAGACCCATAGAAACGCCTCTTTAACTCTGGCTTCATTAACCCGATGGAATTTTTTATGCAGGAATTGAATGGACTTGAATGCTAATCCACTCTTATCCATGACCATTTCGAAGTTTTTGATGAGGGTGAGCTTGGTATGTAAAGGAGGAATGGTGGCGTAAATCCATGTACGTAAAATCTTTATTCTGTGGAATAAATGGAAATTGTCGACTCACCCTGTACATAGTTTGCTTTAGCTGTTAACAACTTAGAATCATTATACTTTTTGACAAAGTTCTTTAGCCTATGGTAGCCACTATGTGTACGTACCACTCTTAGATCTTTATGGGTCTCGATACTTCTAAAGCGTATATAAAATAATACTATGTCAGTTGACCCATTCAGTGTTTTATGACGCGGGTGTACGAGCATAAGACATCTCTTTTTAATTGATACGTTAAATTTCCATATCAAGCGCATATATTAGCCATTCACGTCTTTTACTGTCGTGTTAATGTCTCCCAACCAATATAAAAACAAATAGGACATACATTCAAATGTGTGTACATCTGTTACACTTGTCATTTTAACTAACTCGTCGACATCGCACATCTCTAATGTGTTCGAGTCACGAAAATATGTGCAAGAGCTTACATAAATATACAAACCGGTTTTTTTTTAACTAGGGCGGTGTTGTGGCAAAGATGTTTGCTACTTATAGGTACATAACCATTAATTCAGACAAACATTTGACATAAACAAATGAGTAATCTACCTAGTTTTATCTTGTAATATAAGCTAACTCGTTTGAGAAAACTAAGAAGAAGTTCTTTCAAATCAAACCTGTGAATGTTGATTCTCCGCTACTTCAGTAATGTAGGATATTATATCTTTTGTATCCCACAGCACAAGTTATGTGCATTACAATTCTTTACACTTTTATTAGCTGCTATTACTTCTACTGAAGTCACACCCAAGCAGAAATTCTTAGAATTCCCTGGCAGTTCCGGCAATGGAGATCAATTTTGCATGTACTACATTAAGGAATTAGGGAATATGCATTTCCTTACTGGAACTTAGTTAGTCCTATATTTCTTTACTGTTAGAAGCAAGGCCTTGTGTAGTTGAATTTATCCTGCTGCTTTGATCTTTTCTCTTCACTTGTCTTTGTCTCTCGTCAGTTCTCTTGCCCATTCCAATTTATTTCGCTTTTTTTTTGCTATTGCCTCTCTTGCCCTCTCATCCGATGTTTTCCTTGGTCTTCCTTTTACGCTCTTTCCTATTATCCTTGCTTCATATGTTCCTGTTACGTTTTCTATTTTTCTTAGAATTCTCACATCCATTGTAGTTATTCTTAATTTATCTCTTTTTGTTAATGTGCAGGATTCGCAACCATAAACGTTTTGTGTTCATGCTACAACAATGTTTTCCTCATAAACAAGTTTCTCCTTCTAAAATTTCAAAGCCTTAAATTTACAATAAGTGAAATCTTCAAGTTCAGCATTAAATGACATTCATTTTACAGAAATCATTTCCATAACTGCGCGCCCAATATTTGGGAGCAAAGCGTCGCTATAGACAATTAGTAAATAACACACAAATTACTTACAACGATTACTGTGCAAACAACTGCCACAATACAACTTCTACAATGCGGGGAATCCTAAAACGGTCAATCTGCATCTCAAATTATAATCTAAATTTTTCTATTGAAAGGAATTGCGTAAATATATGCATACATAACCTCCAGCAAATTGCCGATGAATTCAATAAATTCTTCAGTATTTCGGAAATTAAGGCTCATATACCAGCATTATTATCTGATTGTACACTTCTATCGAGCTTTATGTTGATGTATTTTATTCCCATTTGTCTGGACGAACTGCGTTCATAGTTGCAGCTGTATTAGAAAACAAATTTTCAACCAGTTCCGATGGATTCGCTTGTGTTATAATTAAAGAATTCAGACTATATCTTACGTGTCTTATAAACCTATCGTTTGAACAGGGTTTATTTCCCAAAATATTGAAAATTGGGGTTGTCATTCCTCTACATAAAAAGGGAATTACACCTAATTACGGTTTGCGTTAACATGTACTATAGCGAAAATAATTGAATACTGCATCCTTGACCGATTAATGAAATACGAAATAGTTTCAAAGCACCACATCCGCTCTAGTACATTTTTATAGTGAAATCTTCAAATATAGATGAAAAAGCATCAATTTTTTTGTGACTTACATAAAGCTTTTGATAACGTTCAGCACAATATATCAGTCACTAAGTTAGGATCATACGCTATAAGAAGGAAGTTGGCGAATTGGTTTTCATCCAACCTTCAAAGAAGGGTACAGTTTATGCAGATTGTGCACACTGATTTTAATGACCCAGCTAAAGCATTCAACTTGGAATATCTTCCAGATAATACAAAACTCGGTATTGAGGCCACTCCTACTTAGCCTGAGTATTGACTATATTGTCCAACTATCATCTGACGTATACATAACTCTCTACGCAAATGATATCTATCCTCGTAGACGACATTAGTCTTGACATTAACAACCTTTTGGCTACCCTCGAGGACAGATTCAACGCGTATAAACTTTCTCCTAGTTCAGAGAAAACAATGCTTATGATACTTCACACCGGACAAAAATCAACAGATGTTTCGCTTTCACTTACAGGACACCAGAGTGGGTGCAATCAATTCAAGTTTCTGTGAAACACAAGATACCTTGTTATAGAATACTCGTTGCCATAAATTAGTGAAGAAAATATCAGCTAAATCCCACTTGTTCCATTGTCTCCTTTAGTTCAAAAATCTATTGTATGCATAATTGTTGGCACCTACTTCAGTGACTTATGTAACTTCGAAATTCTGCCGTCCTATGCTGCATTTATATTTTAGAAGAGGAATGCTATGCACATCGCAATAAGCCAAACTATACAGCCAATACAGATGTACCTAAATGCTCACAATAGCTAGGCGTATGTACGTTGTATACCACTAGTGTAAGTGCTAATATCATTAGCCCAAATTTTTTGTAAAATTTTGGTTCCTATTAAGAGCTCTCGGTCAATTCATTCGTTTACAGTGAAATTGCTAACTACCTCCTACAGCATCTTTTTTTATTCTGTGAAAAAGTTTTTTTATTTGGCTTAGTATTGTTGCTGTGGGGGCCAGTTGTGGGTTGATTTCCTTTTATTGATTATTGCTAGTTAAATAAGAAAAAAATATTTATATTTGTTTTTGTTTTATGTTTAACTTCTTTTAATATTCTTGTACTTTTTGACTTGGAGTTTTCTTTTGATGTTATATTCATTTATGCTTATTTTTTACGCTTATGTAGAGTATGAGCCGTTTTCGTTGCGATTGCAGGCTACAGGCTAAACAAAGAAAGACAGAAAAAATAATATAGGTGTCGCGTTTTTTTTTGGATGTATTCTTCCTGAATTTATATTTTTCGGCAATTTTACTTTCTTTATTTAGACCCCCTGTATATTGCTATGGCATTGAATTACCATTAACCAGGCAGTTCCAACGATATAGTATCAATTTTTCGATCGCCCGTTTTTGATATTATTAACTAAATAATCATGTTGTCCCATACCACAGTTTGTTAATTGCTATTATCAATATTACCATCAAAATGAGGATGTAAGGAGCTCCAAGAGACTTCTTAATTTCGCTATTCAATCACGTGCACTTACGTAAACTTTCAAATGGAAATGGTAAATTCGTATTTTTTTCTTTTAAATTGTCCACCCAGTTTCCGATTTTTTAAATATTTGTTGCAGATTCTTTAATTTACGCATACCCATTATTAAACTATATGCATAAGTGAATTACAACTATTTGAGAGGTTGTTGTGGAAAAATATTGTTTTTAATAAATGTGTACCTATTAGAGATGGATCTTTGTAGCTTTGGATCATTTTCTAAGACAAAACAATAAAGTAAACAAAGATAATAAAGCAATAAATGCAATGGCACAGGTTTCTGCCCATCCAGAGTCTTCAAGCAGAGAAATTAAAAGAAATGTGGGAATATCTAGAACCAAATCATTTGGTCCTTAGAAGACACAAGTTTCGGCCTTATTCAATAAGAAAGGTGTCCCGGAGATCAGCAGAGAGGCGAATCAACGTTTGTCAGTGATATATGGGAAAACTTCTACTAATCTGTATCTCCAAATATTGAAGGAAAAATATCGTTGAATACATAGATGACATGCCATTGGCAGAGCGCAACATTCATTTTCAATGGGATAGAGCTCCAGCACATAACTAAATTAGTGAGACAAATCATTAAGTAACAACTTTGGTGAAAATTAAATAGGAACCAATGGATCAATTAAGTGGTCGGCACGGTCGCTTGACTTAACCCTTTCGAACTTACTTTTTTGGGGATATATTAAAAATGAAGTACATGAAAGATTATCATGTTAATGAACTACATTTTGCAGACTGCGCCCCGAGAGTGTCCAATACAAACAACGTTGCTCGGTCTGTTCCCAAGCGTTGTGAAGAATATTTAGAACACTTGCTGCAGTTTTCCGCGGTGGTTTTAACTTACCTCCATCTATTTCCAATATTTCCACAATTTATTCTTGTTGACTTATTACTTGCTGCTTTGCTTTACCTTTCTTACTAACAATAAAATATATCGAAAAATTGTATAAACTGTATTATATCATTGGAACGGTCTAGTTAGTGATAATTCAATACCATAAAAATAGTTTAGTCTGTAGCCTGCAATTCCAACGAAAATGGTATAAATGCTACGTGTTACATAAATAAATATGCTTACTTATTTTTTGTATAATCGATAAAAACTTATTTCTGAAATAAAGAAATGTTATATTATTGGTCTGTATCTCCATACTTGGAGACCTCATTATTGGTTAACGAAACACTTTCCACTGAGATTTTACTAATTAAGTATAGCCTGTTCTACTATTTTAATGTTTTTAATACCATAGCGTTCTTAATTATGCATTCAAAATACTTCAAAAATTCATCATCACTATTAAATCTACTATTCGCTTCGACGGAGAATGATGGTCGATCACGCCCGGTCAAGCACGTTACTTTCGAAAACATCTGGCGCTCAACATCAAAGATAAAGACGGGACGAATCGAATTAATGACTGCACGGTTTTCTCTATGACAACGCGACGAGCAGATCTTCCATTTCAGCGCCAGAGACCTACAAGAATGGGAACAAAGAAAGACGAAACGATGGAAAACTACGTAGGGAACGGGACGGGGACCAGTTCACCCGATGAAGATGTCACGCGGTGAAAGTCGTCGTCGACTGTGCGTGACGTCGCGACGGGTTGCGACTAATTACGTTCGAAAATAATCTACAGCGCGACGCTCTTCGAGAGCAGATAATATCGAAGGAAATCGAAGCGCGCTGTGGTGGTAGTGAATGGATGGGCGATGCGATATTTCACTTGTCGAATCGTTTATTAAGTCAACGGTAGGTGGGGTAGATTTAAAAAAGAAAATTATTCTCTAATTAAGTTGAAAACTCGGAACTTTGGAATATCGCTGAAGCGTTTTATAGGATCTCTGCGTATTTAAGCGTATTGTCACAGTTATATCAACAGGAATCGTAAGCTAACATATGATAAATGTTCAGAAGTGTGCCTGTGAAAGGTACGTCAAAACTCAAACCTATTTTATTCGCTGTGTGTGTAATATTTTGCTCTGCACTAGAGGTAGGAGTGGACCGGGCTGGATTCTAATATTCCAAATTTCGGGGGGGCCGGGCTTCTTTAGAATGAACCATATGGCATGCCAAGCTCATTCGATCCAACAAATCCTAACCTCTAGAGCTAGGAATATTTTCACTTAAAATAACAGACACCTTTATCGTAAACCAGATTCGGCCAACCTATAGCACGCGTATCAATTGCAACCCGCGTACTTTTTAAATGCTCCCCACAACCACAAGATGTAAAAAATAAGCCTTTTATTCTTAAGAAATCATGAATCTTTATTAAATATTATGCAAATGGGGAAAACAAGCAAGAACCACCATGCGATGCCTGAGGTTGTTTAGCTTCTGCAAGTTTTCGAGGCTCACCAAAATTTCAATGCAAATTCTTTTAAAATACTCTTAAATTTCGTACGCGTCTTGAAGGAGTGTATTCGATTGCGTTTCGATAAGATCCATTTGCAACTCTGCTGGTACGTCTTCAACTTGTACCCTAAATGGGCTCTCAATAATATCCAACATTCTCCAGCCATTCTCCACCAATATCTTTGGTGTGATTTTCTAACTCGGCTTTCAGTTTTGTTAGTAAATTTGTATTTTTTCTTTTGGAAACGAAATGTGCAATTTTGGTTAGCTCCTTGCGTAACATTCAAAAACTGCTTTCTGCGATGCGCCATGTGAATAATGAATAATAAAGAAAGCAATATTTCTGACAAAATATCTAATTCGCTACTGAAACTCTCTAATTTTGTACTTTGAATTGGTGAAACGCAGCTGAAAGCACATTTGCGCAATTATTTAGAAGGAATTAAAGGTCTTCGAAAGAGTCGACAGAAATTGTTATTTCTCCAAAAGCACGCATTAGAAAGATCTGATTTTTGATAACTAGATTAACAGCAAAAAGATCGTAATACATACGTGCTTATGTGGTTCTAAATCGCTAATGACATATTGTAAATTTGTATAACCGACTTTTACTCTGCGATTTTTGAAAAATTAAAAAAAAAAATTTGCATATTGAGAGTTTAAAATTAACCTTTTTGTTATAGTGGTTTTTGAAACCGAATTTTCATATAGCTGATGCAGCAAAGTTCACCTTTAATTCCTCTTTTAGCTCATATCCTTCTTTATAGCTGAATACCGAAAGCGTTCTTAGCATGTAACATGCTAACTCGCCAATCGTGAAGTTTTCTCAGTGCTTTCAAGTCGACCATCGTAGTGCAGGAACGTTTGCAAATTGCGAAATACACCACGAGAACAGTTTATTATTTTCGTTGGGCGCGTGTCGCTTAATAACTGGTATGGCACAGTCGGCTCTCCGAAAACAGGCAAAAAATGTTTATGCGGCGGAAAAGGACCGCGTAAATAATTACGTTAGTTAATTTCGTGCGTTTTTTTTTTGTTTCTCCGAATGGTTTTTGAGGGGCGTACAACGACGTGGAACGCGGTTAAATTGAGAGAACGACCGATGCGACGATGGTGAGGGGACAACGCAGTCAGCATCGCCGATACAACGACACAAGGTGCGTATATAGGCCGAAATTATAGGTATACCACAGCGTGTTCGCGAAGATTTATTGGTTAATTTCGTTCGGAATTAATTTTTGCCGTTCGTTGGGGAATTTTTAGATGGACGGTAGGTACGGCGGATGGGGAATAATGTTTGTGTGTATCGCGTTTCGTTTTTGCAACATACGTTGGAAAGTTTTCTTTTTAGGGAAAGCTCTGATGTATCGCCGACGAAATTAATAGCATGACGATGCAGTAATATAATATTTTCATGAATATTCAAATTCAAAAATAAGGAGTAACCCTATACAGCATGGAGAAAGTTTATAATGCCACAGCGTTATAATTATTTAGAACAAAGAATTTATTATTCGCTCAAATACGGGCAATTTTGTTTTAATAGTTAAATTAATATTCCACAGCTTTGAGTCAAGTATTTTTTTTTACTAAACGAAACTAAAAAGTCTTTCTTGGTTTTCTTCTACTGCATCATCAATTGAATGTCTACGAGAGAAATCCTAAAACTCTATACTAGAAAGGTGTCTTGAAGTAAGAACAACACAGACCTTTCAGCGGCTTAATCGTCGGATTTAGGGCACAGTGTCCAGATATTGGAAGTAATGATGTATTTCTCTCGTTAACTTTAACATGCCGTTATAGTACTTTCTGACAGTTTTTCTGTTGTAATATATCGGTAAAGCTGTCAGAAACAACTATTACGGCACGTTAAATTTAACGGGAGAGATACATCATAAGCGTCATTGTCGCGAATGAGCGTTTTGCTCTTAGTTTTAGAAAGGACGCTCATTGGATTTACACTGCTTTGTCTATTTTTTTTTTGTATTACAACAATTCTTCGATCTTGTTTGCTTATTTGACCACCACATGCGACCAGAGCTACTAGTAGAATTCTAACGACAAACACTTTGTAAATAGGAATACAACCAAACGTAGATTACCTGGATGACTATCAGACTCAAAGCAGGAATGCAATTAGCGTCACAACTGAGCCGCAGCTTACTCCTCACGAAGGGGTAGTACTGAACATTATTCTACATTGCACAATTTAACAATAAAACCAAACGATGCGTTGGCGGGCGCACACACGTCGTAAATGATGGGAGGAACATAATGCCTAAGTCCCTTATATTGTTGAATATGGATATTGGGGAATCACCGATAGTGTAGGGAAGCAAAAATCAAAAAATATTTAATAAAAAATTTCTAAATAAAAAATTATTAAATAAAAGCCGCTACAATTGCCATTATATATGATGCCATTATTCATTTCTCCCTGTTCCTTCTCTCCGCCTATACAAGATGATAATAATCGTGCGATTTCTTAAAGACAAAAGGAAATCGCGTAGAACAAACGTAATACTTTTACTACACCGTTCGGCGTTTTTACGTTCACGATCGTCGTTATTTTTCTCTGTGGCATCGCGCGACGCAGCGCCCATAAAACAAAGAGCAATTTTTGCGGCCAAACCGCTACTACTAATAGGTACCGCAGTGTGGCCGCCCGCATCACTTTCCGGAAGGGGGTTACGCCCCACACATTCGAGTTATTACTCTCTCTCCAAGTCGTATACAAGGGGGCCATCCTCGTTTCACTTCGGCACCCGAGCGTTTTTTTTTATTATTTTCCTTCGGTGCCGCCTATGTTCGACTTAATGAAACCTTAAATAAGAGTAAAATGTCAACGGAGCGCCGCACCGCGCTCGAAAAAATAATTAAGAACAAAATGGCGAGGGTCGTTAGGGCCCCGCGTCGCCTGTTGGGAACGGTGTATACTTATTCTTTTACGAAAACAAAAAATACCGCTATAACCGAAAATATGTTATAAGGGTATGTTCGTCTACGTACCCCCATTTGCTGAAAAAATGCGGAAGATTGAAACATTTGTTTTAAGATATAGTCAGTACGTCTTTTGGAGTGCAGTACATAACGTACTTAAGTTTTGAAGTGTTTTTGTAATGAATAAATTTTTGATAAATTATTCGTTAAAATAAAAATACGTTTTTTTGTGTTGTTGGAACTCTCACATGAGCATTTGATTTGATGCTCATTAAACATCAATAACAGAAATCTTTGGAAGATTTATCTCACTGTTCGCCGCTCTCTAAGTCTGTATATTTTGCCCTATTTGCGAGACATGGAAATTTTAAATTATCATTTTCTCTCATCAATTGTTACTTTGCTTACCAATATTCCAAATGCTGACTGTTTTAGCTTCCTTCCTGTTTTAAGACATGCCTTTTCTTTCAAAGGTGTAATTTCTGAAGACGTGTTCGCCTTGTCAAGAAAACCTGCAAGTAATGAGGTTGGCAGTGATACATGTTTTGAATATATATGTATTCTCTGTATTTTTTACTTTAGGTCGACAATAAAATTCGGCCTTGCCATCTATTTAGAAATCTTAGGCCATTATCCCGTTGCCCACAAGAAAGGACATTAAAAGCATTGACGACTTAATGTACAGATCACAGACAAAAATTGATTCGTCTCTTCTGTGTGTGTTTCTTATTGTGTAACGCCGAAGCTTGTATCTTCAAAGGATTCTGAGAGACTTGGTTTTGGATATTTCGACGTTTCTTTCACTTTCTCTGCATGAAGATTTTGGATACGCAGTGACGTATGCTATTGTATTTGTTGATTTATTTTCTTTGTTTACTTTATTGCAAATTTTCAATTTTGGCTTGGAAAAGTTACAAAGGTTCATCTCAAAACTTCTGAATGTTTCACATTGTTATCTTTTGCCACCCTAATTTGCCATTGACATATTTGGATGAGATCACCTATTTAGAAACAAGAATGTTGCAAAAATTAGGAAGTTTTATGTAAAAGATTGCCTTGCACATCTTGATTTTTTGGAAAATATCTTACATTTATGTAAAACAATTCAAGAGAAAATTGACTACAACAATGTAATGTTATTTGTTACAACAACATGTAATAATTAACAAAAATCTGCAGTCGGGTTACGTAATTCTATTATTGGCAACAACAATATTTTGTTTATAGTATTGTATATTCATTCAAGTCATTTTTTGCCGTGTGTATTTTTGGCATTTCGTTATTTACATAATCTATATAATAGGACAACGCTAGATCAAAATAAACCATAATTCAGAATCACCTAGGGTCACGAATCGCAACGAAGATATATTAGTCACAGACAAGAGAACCACGACGGGAATACAGAGATGAGTAGCCTAACTTTAGCCATCTGTATCCCCGCGCAACACAGTGCCTCCGTCGGAGTCTGTGCTACGCCAGTTCGCAGTTGACGCTTCTAATTTAGATTAATGAAATTGCCGTCAAAGTTCAACGTTTAAAACTGTTTACTACATCGTTCGTTATTCTTAATTGTCTCGAAATTTCGCTATTTCTGGTAGCGACACGTCGTCGTCGTAGTTGACGGCTTTATTTATTTGTTTGCCCATTCGGAAAAGCGTATTTATTTGGAAACCTAGCCGACGATAATCAATAAAACGCGCGACTCATAAAATAAATTATCACGTTTTTAAATTTAACTCCGCGATGGCGTGAAGGCGAAGGTATTGTGCTGGATATTGGCCTACTACTGTTCGAGTGTTTGTGTGCGCACAGATCGTTGAAATTTTTATCGCCTTTAAGGTTTTATGAGCGCTCGTGAGGTCGATCGTCGTTTAGCAGTCGCAGTTGGGTAAATAAAAAATACATTTTCGATTATTGCCTGAAATTTAACTGCGAACGAAGATAGATTTCTCTGAAACAATATCGAAAATGCATACTAAAAACATTACGTGACTGAATTTTAATTGTTTGATACTATTCCACGCCGAGTGAAGCAGAAATAACGAAACAGCCGTAACTGTTAGACTCATACAATAGAAAACTTTATTTCCTGCAGGTGATTTGATTGATTTCAATCTTCGTTATTGTTATTGGTTGAATATTTAAACAGTAACTACTTCGCCATCTTACGCTAACTCGTACACCGAACATAATCCTTTTTCTATAATGATTTCGTCAAATTACAGGACCCAAGTAGTAAGTAATGTGAGGCTCTACCGAATAATGGCCTCGCATTACCTACTCTTGACGGAATTAATAAAAAGACAATTTTCATCTGTAGTTATAGTCTGATATCAAAAACGATGATGAGTGAGGTTTTAAACCAATGAATGTGTGGGATGCAGAAATATGTTATGTAACAACGTCTTGAAAAGTTGGGTATTTTTGCGGATAATTCAGTTGCCAACTACTGCATGATGCTTAGTATTCACTTAGAGCAGCTGCCATGTTGAATGAGGGTGTTATATACAGATTCTAAATTTTGATTCGGTGCATGAAGCTAACGTGTGCTCTTGCACCTTTATCCATTGCTATGCTTTATGGTTATGTTGGTTTATGTGTAAGTGCATACCAATTTGTGATAATAATCATAAATTGGCGTGAAATTCTCTGAAATTTTTACAAGAGGAAACTATTTAGTGCAATTGTTCTGAAAACATTGAGGAACAACAAGGATTCAATTGAAGGTGTCGCTCGGGGTGACAGTGACGTTAATAATTATCAAAATAAAAATCCGAGAAATGCATCTCTTGATGGAGGTAAATAAAATCATCTATTATGTGGAATCATAATTGTTTCAGACTTATTCTACTGGCACAATTTAAACAAGCACCGATGTTCTTACAAAAACGCAATCAAACGACAGTGAAGCTAATCTATCCCTCAAATACTACTCAAGCGATAGTTATGTACCAAGTGAAGAAAACGAACATAATGGAACATTGAAAACAATAGTAAAGAAATATCTATAGATATGACTGCATTAAAAGCTGCAAATTAAAATATGGTGACAAATTTGATGTTGAACAACGCGAGGCTATTCCGAAAGCGTATTACAAATACCAAAAAAGCTCTATTGCTTAAAAGTATTACAAGCCTGTTATTCGACATAAATCTTTTACATATAAACATTTTGTAAAGTTGCAAAAGTTTAAAAAACTACTTTATATTCTTCTACACCAATTTAGCCAAAAGAAAATTATACAGAAAGAGTTAGATAAAGCCCTTGCCTGATCGCTAAGGTCGTTATTCGTCCTCATAAGGCCAGTAATGAAGTAATAGAGTGTATCGCCCACACACATGAAAAAATCTCCTACTGGAGATTCTCGCCATTCGAGAACTAACCCAAATAAGAAAAGAACTTACTTTATTCTTTGGCCACTCCAGGAGTAACACACGTAGCAATTTTGTTGAAAATTACACTGATAACTATCACGTCGCATTTAACAGTGCAGATCGGAAGAAGGCACGAAAACATCCAGAAATTTTTGTATAACAGTTGATTTATAATAAACATTGTAAAAGGACGATCGTGCTTGGTGACGAGCGGCTACATCTTGCCGCCGTTAGGAGAAATCCTGTGGGCAACGTTCTAACCTATGTCAGGCTGTGGCTAAGTTAGTGGCCTAGAGGGCCACCCAGCATACAATGGATGCGTAATGGGTCTACTGTGGTCTAAATGTTGAGATCTATCTCGGTCTTTCAGTGCCCGTAACCATACAACAAGCAATGCCGCTGCATTCGCTCACAATCAATGAAGACGAGTTGTATAGACAGATTTGGATGGAAAAAGTCGCAGGACGAGAAAGTTCTCAAGTTCCAAGTACAGTCTGGACATTTATACAAAAACGTCTAAAGACCGACAAAGTCACAATAAGAGTTTTGCTACAATTTGTGTTTATGATCTTCTAATACTAAAGGAATTTTTCAAAACAATCGACCAAATGTCCGGAAGTAAAACATTCCTATTTAAATTCGGATCTAATTGAGAAGAACAATACGGGGGATATTATTGAAAAGACAAGTAACAAAAATTAGTGAATGATGTGCAACACCGTTTCTATGATTGATGAGTTACCTCAGCTAATCAATAGATAAGAGAGAAAAACTTTCAAAACGAGAAGGTCACTTTCAGAGATGGCTCTAATGCTGCTAAAGCTATGATGAACACTGTTCGTTTAAAAAGTGAAAGAAAAAAAATCGAGCCTAATCGAGATCTCTCTCTATGAAAAGAAAAAATCAAGGAAATATTTGAAGAAAAGCTTGACGACCTACAACAGCAAATGCAGTTTATAAAAGGAAAATCCTTGGTACAGCGACGAAACGACGAGGAAGAAGTGCAATAAAATAAAATCGTATTTTAAAGTTCTAAGCTATATTTATGACTGACCAATAGTACCTTATTCCGCTGAAACTATAACTGACGCATCCAACTTAATTAGTAAAGGTGTTATAACAATAAATACACGTTTACTTTCCAACAGGCTAATGCCCAGTAACAGATCATATATAACACTACAACAAAAAGTGCATATAACTGAAACAAAAAGAAATCCCACCGCCTATTACCAGCCTTGGACAGAGTATATGTAAAGCTCGTCCTACAGTGTTAATTCTCGCAAATGGGAAAATGAAGCTGCAGGGTGTTTTTCAATATCCAGTTTGAGCTTAAAGCATTCACGCTATCCCACTAGTATATTACTCGTTTCATAAATTGAAGATATTTCAGAGAAGACTTTAATATCATCTGCATAAGCAGGGGAAGGAACAATTTTTAAAAGCAGATCATCACTATAAAGAACAAACAGCAACAAAACTTCAATGAATTGGGATATGGTCGCCAAATTTGTAACTATAGATCTGCCAGAGATGAAGCCACATTGATTTGAGGCAACAAGTAAACGGATACTATAGTTTATCAAAATTAGATATCATAGAAATAAGCCTGTAACTCGATAAAAGATTACAATTATATTTTTATGCACTGGGGCAGTAGCTATGTTCCTAAAACAGACTATTTCTTGAAAAAAAAAACACCTGATTTCCAGCTAGAGTATAAGCTCTAACTCAAGTTTTCTCAAAATATCTCTTCAATTGTCTACTTGATATTTTGTTAATTCATATAGGTTGGTTCAAAGACGTTACAGAATTAAAAACTACAAATGCTGAGTGATTATGCCTTTTGAAGACCGCAGCATTTTTATAGTTTATTGCTGTAACATTGAGATCTAGTTAAGCGTGTAGAGCTTCTTCATTCAAGATGAATTCTCGATCTGATTACGGCTTATCTTACAAGTTCCAGTATTCGTTAGAAAAGCTATTATACTATTCATCGATTAGTTATGTTCTCACCTTTGATCGCATAAATTTTTCTCAATGAATTATAGAAATGTCACATTTAAGCAACAATCTTATATTTTAAATCAAACGTTATGAAGGTTTTATAGTAATAATTCTACAAAAAAATCATTATTTAATTCCACAGTTAAATTATTTTTTTGTAATGGTACAAACTGGAACATACTGTAGAAGCTATATATAAAGTTACAATGCATACATCAATTCCCGTAAAATTTATTATTACTATTTAGGACGAACCATTGCATAAATGTGTTTTATCTATTTCACCGGTGCCCTTCTGTGTTTTAGAGCAGCCGGAGGCTGTTACTAAACCTTAATAAGTATTATTCCAGGATTTTCTTCATGTTCTTAACATAGACAACGTACTTGACGTTCAGCTTTTCCTAATTTATATAAGTAATATTATAGGGCTGCATGATATGTCAAAAATCCTGCCAGTAATGTAAGGTCCCTTTTACTGAACGATAGTACTATCTTTCCTGTCGCTTACGAGCATGATGTGCCCTCAACTGATTTTGTCCTGACATCTTTTGCCAATAAGTGGGTTTTTTAATTGCCCACTCATTTTTTGTTTACTTTTTTGCAAACTACAATTTTTATTAAGACTGATGAAAGACGTGTTCGCTGCATTTTTAGCAACATTAGGTGCTTTTTCATTTCGTTCAGCGTTCCAGTTGCTCCAGATTATGCACAGTTTTGTCTCTAAGGTTAGATTCGTAGGTGTTTGCTTTAGCAGCCTCCAGTGCTACCTGACTATCTGTAAATGTATATTTATGGTTGTCTCTCATGTCCGTTTCTCCAGGTTCTTTATGGCGCGTAAGTTTATGAACGTAGAGTCGTTGTTTTGTTTAGCTTTTTCATAAACATATTATATTCTCTTTGTAAATATGTTGCATACGCAACTACACATCAAGTATATAACTCAACTCCTTATAATGTATATATTTACACATAACTCCAGAAACTAAAAACTAAGAGCCGATTACGTCGATTACGAACTTTTCGCTATTGCCACACTCCCAGAGCTAAGTTGTTTAGCGATGTTTAGCTACCGTAACGTGATGAGGTAAATATTTTCAGGATATTTGCTACAACGATAATATTTGTAAATAACTATCAAGAAAGATATCTATTTGTTTGTGTTAATATATACTGGAATATCCAATACGAACGTTTATTGAACAACTGTCTACAAGATATGTCAAATTAACTGATAATACTCACGTAGCAGATATAAGATATGCGCGTTCGCACAAAGTCGATGAGAATACGTCATTTCCTTGTAAAAAATATTTGGTATCAAAAGCATAGCACGTGGATGTCGTTCTAAAAATTGAAGATATGCTGCGAAACGGAAACATCCAAAGACAGGAATATGCATCTTGTCGTTATTGTCAAGAAGGGCGATCGAATCTCCTCGAGCCTCGAGTCGCAATCAATTTCCTTGTGTACTATTCGATATTATAAGTTTCAATGCCCAACTTTCGGCATGAAGCATATTCTTCATCTACGCCCTTTACTTTCTTCTCACCTAATATTTTTTGAACATTCTCATCATCATCCCACTCAAATCATTTCCTGCTTGACCAATGCAATGAGTCTTTTAAGTCATCTATTTTCTATTTAAATTACATCATTCACCAAGAAGGCATCTTCGCGGAAGAGGATCGTCCAAATGCTTGTCAAGGTTTCCCAATGTTAAAAAGCTGAAAAACTTCATTATCTACTAGAGAAAAATCATTTACCAATTTCTCTGAAAAATTTCCAAACTTTTATCGACAAAATTTGTAATATTTTAAAATTGTTCCGATTTTGATATTTTCTCTTCTTGATTCGTGAATATCAATTAGCAGTTTAAATACACCGAGCTAAATAGCCTCCATTGTTTTGGCATTTCTTTGTTCATCTTTTACATGTAACCTTTGTTACTTCTTGACCAGGGTCAACCACAATATGCTTTTCATGTTGGGGTGTCTTAGCCTTTTGGAGTTGTAAAATTGGAATAAAATTTGGATGTGCAAGGTTCACTTTTGACTGCGAATAGATAGTTGGACCTAACATTTTGAATCAATAATCTAAAAATGTCAATATTAGTATATTTGTTTAGTGCTATCATGCTAACCAAACAGTAATAACACCAGAAACCACTTGCATGCTATACCAAAACACAGGACACGCGCTTAACTGTAAGTTTCTCTCCTGCTTTCAATGTCAGACATATGTCTAAAGATATAAATTTCCTATACGGTGGATACAGAAAATATATATGCTGCCGTATAGAAAAATTATGTTTTTGATATCCTCTCACACTAGCATTGTAGGATAATGGTACCTAAAGAGTATTCCGCAACTATTGTAGCTTGTATATTAACTTTTTTTATTTATCTAACATATTCACGTATGTACCTTTATTAGACATGCAACTCATGCCAGACCCAACTTTCCTGATAAAAGTTTGTGTAAACAATACTCTTACGATAAACCGGGCCTATCGGTCATAACCTTCGATAGTAAACTGAATAGATAGATACAACAGCTGAAGAAAAAAATCAATATTTGCCCGTCGAATACCTCTCCACAGTCTTTGTGTGAAAGCTATCTGTTCCGGCGACATAAAAATGAAATAGGTTCTCATGAGATGCGTCGCCCAGCATAATATTTACTTTATGAAATAGCCTATACCGTAAACGATAAGAAGGCGATACGGTCCATAGTCTGGTCCAATACGTAGATTTATTCTTGTTTGATTTCCCAATGGAAATAAAAATTGGTAGAAATTTAAATGTAATTTCACATAGGGCATGTATTTGGATATCTCCGGATGTAGATCCCTCGATAAATGTTGGGGATACATCTAGGATTAAAAGATGAAATGTATATTTTATCTTCCTGTACAAGTTGTAGTGTTATTATTTGCCTAGGTTGGAAAGTGATTCCAGTTGACATATTTACTACTTTAGTTGTAAGTCTCTAATTTTCCACGATTAGGTTTTTCATCCTCGCCTACACATTGAGTAAGATAGATTTTGTTAAAAAAAGAGAGTCCATTAAACAACTTGTTCTGGGGGAAATCAAAATCATTAAAGTAAATCAATATTATATTTCTTTTTATGAACATTTCTCAATCATATCAAATTCAGACATGCGTGCTGTTGTTCATATGTAATAGTCGAAATTAATATCATCAGGGTAACCCAGATAATTTCGATGTAACTGATAAGACCGTGCCAGGACTTATGCACATCATCCCCAAAGTATCTCAAGGCTTTCAAAAAGGTTGTTATTATATCCAAGGTGTCATTTAGCTTATTTGATTTAATAACCTATGGATGGAGATGAGAAAAAATTACCGACATCGATATCTTTATAAAATTTCCTTGAGAAAAGTTTAAATTCAAATACATTGACGGGATCTTCTGCATACACAGTACATTTTAGCATTTCGTAAAATCATTTGGACAATTTATTAAAGAAATTTCATCATCTCCGAATTTGGGATCACTCGGACCAGGGTTTGCAAGGATATCAAGATTTGGAAGAACTTCTGAATTTGGATATGAAGACTAGGCTCACAAGCACCGAAAAAATCCATTCAAAATTAGCTAACTAGGTTTTCAAAAGAAAGTTGTAAAGGAAAATTAATTTCAAAACTTTGAATCAAATATATTACCCACAAATAATTTGTTTAACTTTCACTCAATCGTTTTCAATTTGCAAAGAAACAAGCAAATCCTAAAACATTAAAAAACCACGAATATTCACCATTCATTTTTTAGCAAGTCTCATTACAAAGTATAGGTACAGAATGAGTCATCTCCGCCGGCTCGGAAGATTATGTCGTTTAGAATGGAAATTGTTCACAACAGTTTTTTTCTTGTTATGAGCCCTATTTGTGGACATGGTTTAACGATATATGGAAACCCACAAAGTGTCCCATGACTTCATGGATATCCAAAGTAGTATTTTTGTAACTGAAACATGGCATATATTTTTGCATTTTCAGAATTTTCATTAAATTCTAAGGCAAAATGTAGTAAGGTACTATTTTTCCAAAACTAAGCATTTCAGAGTTTCAGAATACTAAAACAAATACCAAATCTATACTCTCAAAAAACAAATCCTTCCATAGGTCTTCAAAAAGCTCTTCCTCCATCGCTTTTAAGCCGAAGAGAAATTATGTTCTCTCAAGTGTTGTTTTTTTTTAGTTTAGAGAAGAGAAGTCGCTCAGTGCCAAATCTGGGCTGTAAGATAGACGCTTCGTGTCTATAGAGCTACAGTCGTTGATTACGTTTTGGACTTAGCGAGTTTTGTTAACATTTGACGATTCTGTTGAATGGTAGTTTTCAGCTTCTTACTTGTTACAGACTTTTCCTGTTATATTCAATTAACAATATCCCTTCTGCGTCCCAAAAAACTATAGCCATTAGTTTTCCTGATAAAAACTGAGTTCTTACTTTTTTGGGTGACTTTTAAGAACACATTGCCAGGACTCTTGTTTTGTCTAGTCACAGGAGTAAGCAATTCCGGCTTCAATCCTGCGTTATTCTTCAATCTGCTAAGACCAGTTCCTAAGCTTTCTTGATTTTTCGTTGGTTCTTGCATCAGCAAGCTTTCCGCATCTTGGCTCGTCTTGTACAGATTCGTTGCTTAATCGAAGCTATTTACACCATAAAATGTAACGGGGCATTTTTTGCATAAATATTATTCTTGTTATAAACATTCTTGGATCAGCTTCCTTTTTTCTGTAAGAACTTGATAACACTCCTGTATTCTAGCAGAATTTATTGTATCAAAATGTCACACAAGTTGCTAACGCCACTTTCATAGCTAGACAAATCTCCCCTCGCCTCCCCTCTCCTTCTTTGCATTAGAGAGCTGTGATTTTTGGTACCTAGACCAGGCATACAAGAACCTAGTGCACGTTCTGGATAGCTAATGCGATATGCGTAATATTGTATGACATTTTTGTTTAAAAAAAAACATTTCTTAATGGGCACCATCTATATTATTTTAGTTTGGAATTTTTGGTAAAATTTGAGACAAAAAAATATAACAATCCAAAATCAACAATTTTCCGGTTCTAGTGATTTTTGAAATTAAAATGCTGTCGATATTTGTTTTATGGCAAAAATAAGCAAGATACTGGAACTGTTATTACATGGGATGACATTTAGTGATGCAAATTATTGTATGACGCTAAAATTAATTTATCTATTCATTATAACGCCGGTAACTAGAAATTAATTAGATGCGCTGTGACATATAATCTGCAAAATATCTATGTACCCCTTTTAGAATAGCATGACTTATTGAAAACATACATAACTTTATTTTATACTTTGTTCAGTAGAAAGCAACAAAATCAAATTTTGTGAACATCGGTAAATGCAATGATTTGCAGGTATAAAATCATAAATTGCAATAAATATAATGAAAAATTGAAAATATAATAAATGAAAAATAAGTGATTTTAAGTAATTGCAAAAATTGTCATGAATTTCACAAAATTTGGTGTAACGAGAAAGAGGCTGATTTTAGAGTACCAACATGCCCAAAATCCAAAACTAAAGTAACGTGCAGGGTGTTCTATAAAAAAAAATATTCTTTCACAAAAATAAGTCATAATAACTTAATTCAATACTATTCGCATCTCATTAGCAATTTAGAACCACATAAATGAATGTGTATTAGGTCCTTTTATGCCCAATCTGGATACCAAAAATCACATCTATCTAACGTGCACTTCCGAAGAAATAACGGTTTCTGTACATGCTGACATTTACAAATAATGGTGTCGTAGTATATCTTCCTAGAATTGAGTAAGTTGGTAAAGATTCTGAAAATGGAATAATATATAGCCCGTTCTATTTAAAAAATATCCACGAAGATGTAGGTGTCAATATAATTTTAAATCATGTCCACAATAAGACATAACAAGAAAACCCGACGGAGGCGACTCACTCTTTATATTTTAATGCCACATAATTATATGCACTTGCAGTTCCTTTGAATTTACAATTTGAATTTTAAAACGAAATTTGCTTCTATCAATTTAGAGCCCTACATAAGGTAAAATACAATTAAAAAAGAATTGCTGTCTGTAACGCTGCAAGCTCTTAGCGAGCTTGCAGCGCTGTACTTGATAGGACGAAATGTAATTGGAAACTTTATTAAACATCGTTCGAGTAGAATATATTTGCGGCTCCCCAGCATTCTTGTCTCTCTATAGTCTACGCCTCCGCTCCAGGAGCATCTAATTAAATTTGATTTGCGACAATGCTAAAAAGATGCCCGAATAGAGTGACAAGCAATGGGATGGGTTGTAGAGCTGCACGGCAGCTCCGGCAAACGAATAAGTTATTTATTTCGCGAAAATAGGGAAAACGTTGGATGTTAACGGTACTGTAGGCAATGAGATTTCGCTCACAATAAATGCGAGTAATTGCTTTTTTTCCTCCACTTCAGCTCCTGAGTAATTTAAGGCTGAATCTCGCGGAGGTACAATTATTGGACGTCATTAGAGATGCTCAAGATATGGAAGTTCTATGCTGTAAGTGTTTGTGAAAGAATTCTTTTAATGAAACGGTAAAGCGGATGAATTCTTTTATTCAATCTACTTACCTATGCATTCTACTTTTTAATGAGGTTATACAATTGTTTCGAGATAACGAGATTCTACTCAAAGAAGTGAGTTGATTGTCTTATTGCAAATCCATCAGCTTATACAAAATTTAGAAATTAGTAGGAGGGAACCAAATATTTACTTTTTCTAAGATAATCGGCTATTTGCATTTTAAATTTTGTTCTTAAGAGTGTCCGAAAATGTAACTTCTGGTAAAGCCTCACTCCCGGACACGGCCTATTCGATGGCGATAAGCAACAAAAATTGAAACGAATGTTCCTTTACAATTTTTTTAATCTGACCAATACTTTATGACTAACATAAAATATGTAAACATTTCTAATATTAGACAAGTGAAAATGTATGACACAAAACACTTATTTATTACAAAATATTTATTCAAATTGGCAGCAGCATGCTCCGGCATGCTTTGCTTGCTTGACCGGCATTAAATAACACCCATGGTGTTACTTGTTGCGTTTCCTGAAATACGCGATTTTCTGGTTGACAGGAATTTGGTAAACCAAGCGTCCCATACGAAGAAATCGCAAGGTGGCAGATCTGGGTAATGAGATGGCCAAGGTATCGAACAACCGTTGACAGTCCAACAGTCAAAGAAAGTATTGTACATCTAAAATCTATAAAAGTTTCTGCAATTATGCAGTACACCAAAATATGAATAAAGTAATAATAAAGAAAAATAATTACAACAGTGCTATCTCCAAATATTTAAACCAATGCGACGTTGACGATTTCTCTAAGCACCATTAAATGTAAATTCTCAAAATAAACATTCATCTGCCCATAGAATCAAAACCGTAGATGTTCAGAGGACCATTCAGATAGCATTCACGGCATGCTTGCTGAAGTGGACCGTCATCGTCTTCCAAATGTTGAACACTTGTGAAATGACAAGGATGCAGTTGGTAGCATCTCGGAGTACGCGAACTTGATTTGTTTTCAATTATCCACGCTCCTGGTACTTTTTGAAAGATCGTTTCTCATCACATCAATGTCTGCATCATGACGTAGACAAGCACGGCTAGTGTTTCTACATGGTTATGTTGTAACGCACCCGGTGAAAAAAATTCTGTCTCCTAAAGACATTGGTATTTGGCAAACGACGCCTAGAAAATCGCATCACATACCATGCTTTTTATTATGTTTCTCTATTATCTTTATTTATGTGTTTGAAGAGACCCGCGTAGTTAATGCGACACTGGTCTACACATTTTCACGTTTACGAAAGGAACGACTTCAGAGGATTAAAAACAGTAAAATTAAATACTCCAAATTTTTACTGACTTCAAATAAATGCATAATTTAGCAAATATCTGATCTGGCAAATGCTTGATTTTACGGCTCCTTTACTTTACTTATCTTAGTTAAACTTGGTTCTTAACATGTTCTTAATCAAACTGCTCTGCATTATCCTAATTTAGATCATTACACTGAACGAAAATTATCTTTTTATTAAAATTCTGCTCGCTAAAGTTATGTACTTTCTATCTCGTAATATATGATGTATGGAACGAATTCAAGACTGGTCAAGGTGACAGTGAAATTGCATTAGTGTAACTCAAGTATGGTTTTTTTCGTGCGTAGATACCGATAGTAAATTGTTTTTCTTTAAGTTGTATATTTCTGCGACATTTAATCTCATGTATTAACTGTTCCGTTAGTGCTATTGTAATGCAAAACAATATCTAGTTTGTAGTTTGTATCTTCGTTACATATGTTGCTCAGTTAATAATAAAATAACAGCTTTGCGCTTCTTCGGCACGTAAGACACGTTTTCCTAAAACAAACATTGAAGAATGCTCTTTTGAGGATGTCGAAAGTAGTTCTTGCAGTATGAATGTTCTTTGTTTGCGCAGTGTCTCACATAATGTCAAATTTTTGCCTCACAATTTATCAGGTAACTCATGAAAAGGTTATCAGTTGTTGTTCCATATGCCTAACACAGATGATCGGTAAGTTCAAGAATAACTCGTCCACCTTGTCCCTTTTCTGGTCTATTGCCTTGTTTGCCTAAAAGATAAATATCGATAGCTAACGTAGCAACACAATTAAAAATAAACGGTTTACCTAAATGCACTTGCATGCTGGTGCTCGCAATCCGCCATGTCCATATATTTATTCCGTACCTTGCTGGCTTGCTTTTCACACAAAATGAAGTCTTTCCCAGAAATGGGACGAGTAATTCATCAACGCACATGTGAGCACTGGGATTTAATAAACACCTTCCTTACTTACTGGTCCAAGCTCGTCTACCAACTGTCTCTCAGCCCTTGTCTCAAAATTATCAAATCTGAAAATTTTGATCAGAAACTGGTATCAATTTTTTGAGAGAGTAACTGGAGTTATAGGGCGAGTGCCTGTGAATTTACTTGTTGGTATTTTAGACCACTGGGTACCGTCTTTGACCGTATATAATGGAATACCTGTTCCGGTCATCTTCGTCTTACTGCTTTTTTCATCACTACTAGCATAAATTTGATCGTGTACTTTTTCTTAATCGGAAACATAGCTGTCACTTTCGCCGTCGCTTGCAACATCTTCCTGCAATGTGATCTCATAATCCGGATGATCATTTTCTTCAGTGAGAGCATTTTCGTGCGTACTCGAAATGTACTCATTTCGAGCAAAATAGAAAACCACGTGGCACACTACAAAATATCAAAAAATCTTACACGGAAGCTAACATATACGATATTGGCAACAGGCGTCCGTGTCACTAGGAGCGTTAGAAAGAGTAGCGGACACACGATCGGTAAAATGGTAAAGTTTCTAATATTAGCGTGTGTAGCATACTACGCGGGGTGCAAATGCACTGTGGACTAAGAAACTTAAATATTTCTTGTACAAGTAAAAACGTGAGTAACATTTTATTAGCTTTATTTAGCTCTGTATCATAAAAAGATGCAACTACTGGAAACAAGGCAACAAACAAAAAAAGCTGGCCCAAAATATTACAAAAAGGCACACGTGAGGTGCAAATACACCCCGCTTGATATTACAAGGGTTAAGATGAAAAACTCGTTTTCCAAACCAATTTAGCCACCTGAACGGGCTTGATGGGCCGAACGAGCTTGATCGGCCGAACAGGATTGATGAGTTGAGCGGGTTTGAGGGGGCCTAATGCTCATTCGCACAAATCAAGCCGAAACAAAACGGGCCCATTCGCACCTCTAATCCGGAGTTCTTGTTTATAATATGGAACTAGAAGGTTTCAAAAACTTACTTAAGTTCTGTACTCGCAATCTGTTTCGCCATTTATTAATAGAAGACTCAATACTGATAAAAAAGGTTTCTTGATTTCGACTAGAGCTTAGCTCGAGACACGTTTTAATTTGTTTGGAATTGTATATTATAGAACAGATTTTAAAGAAAATTGTACTCCTATGTAGAACAACAAGAGAAAACATTGGCTACCGCCAATTCGTCGAAATTCTAAATGTACGAGCACAACCATCCTGCATTATCAATATTTTCTTCAATTTTAATGTTATGTGCAGGTGCCCTTTTATGTTTTAAAAATTTCAACTAGTAGCCTCTTTAATTGTCTCCTATAATCCCACAAAATATACAGCTTGAATTGCGCAAGTATATTTGCTCAACCTTTCGAATTTATAATTTACAACAATTTATTGAAGAAAAATTTGGAATTTCTTAAACTAGCGTCGTTTAACTTGATTTAGCCATGTCACAAATTGTTCACTTGTTTTCCTATCTTTACCATTTTAGTCCAGATATGGATATGATATGGAGGTTATATACTTTTACTACTTTTAATAGTATCAGCAACAAAATAATACCGCATTTTATAATATCAAATGAAACATTCCTCTCTATATACAGGAATGAAAAAAAAATGTTTTCCCTTCTGAACTAACTGAAAAACGCGATAACGTATATAACGTTACCAACAAAGTAGTTAAACTTCCCGGGAAAAAATCCAATTAATGGAGCTAAATATATATATCGTCTAGATAATTAAATTGAATTAAAACTTTATATCAATTTATTTTATGTAATATGGAGCAGCTGGCCGGTATGCATGGGAATAAAATAAATCATACGCGGTATCTCCTAGATTTATTAAAATTAAAAACGTGCAGTCTGATGGATAAGTATAAAACGTGAATTAAAAATGTGCACTTTCTTGTAGAATGGTTACGTGTACAGACAATTTTAACAGCCAATAGGATATACATAAATAAACAACGTACAACTTTAAATCTAACATCTGTATTTATCGGTCTAATTTTAACAGTTAATCCTTTGCCAAACGTAGCTAATCTATTAGAATTATTAATCAGAAATACATAGAATTTCGCAAACGTGATTCGTCACTACTTATCTTTTAAAACGTTCTATGGCAGTTGTGGCGGTACGATATTTGAGTTTCTAATTGATTCCTGTTAGAACTCTGCTGTTGCTTTTCTTATTTTGGTCACTATTCTCAATGCAATTGATTAGAATAAGTCTCTATCAATATTAGTTCGAAAAAATGCATTAGCATCACCGATCGGATTGAAATTTGTAGGACGTGTCAAGTGTTGTAAAATGCTGACCTACATTTCAGCGGAGTTTCAGGCTTGGAGGGTAAATGTTACCCCTAGCTCCTTAAACCAAATTCTAGAAAAGTCCATACAGGTAGAACAGCAAACAAAATTATTTACCCCAAAAGAAGTTAAAGATGTAATTACCTCCCTCAGTTCAAAGGAGGCACCATACTTGGACTTATATCTGTAAAAACGTTAAAAGAATTGCCGAAGTCATAATGATACCAAAACCTGGAAAAAATTCTTTGGATCGCCCATACGTTTATTGCCGACAATTTTAAAAGTGATCGAATTATTTATTCTAAATAGAATAAACAGATCTAAATTCACAAGATTGGATTCCAGAAGATCAGTTTGGATATCGACAAACCCGGCCAACAAAAAAAAAGCAATAGTGAATACTATCATCCAGGCACTAGAGAATAAACAATATTATACAGCTGCTCTTTTAGACGTCTGTCAGGCTTTTGACAAAGTCTGGCTCCAGGTTTCCTTCACAAAATAAAGGTTATTGCAACCTACTTAAAGCTTACCTACCTGAACGACATTTTGAAGTAAAAGTGAATGAAGAAATATCGAACCGCATACCAATTCACTCTGGGACACTACGTGGGAGCATTCTAGTACCAGTATTATATATACGTTATATACGACTTACCGACAACTACAAAAGCAGCTATACGCACCTTTTCAGGTGACATTAGTACTTTCGCAACCGATAGCGATCCAGATGTAGCATTCTTTAACCTCCAAGTGTATCTAAAAATGATTGCGACCTGGTTGGAGCAAAGTAAATGGATCTAAGTCATCATATGTAGCGCACTCTTTGAAAATTCGGTCAACACTAACCTAGTTGGGATTCCACAAAGTAACGATGTCAAATACCTTGGGCTACACTTTAACGGCAAAGTTAATTGGAATTAACACGTCGCGAAGAAGAGAACGCAACTGGATCTATGACCAAAGAACCCTACTGCGAAATACATCTCGCATTTCAACAGAAAACAAATTAATATACAAGGCAGTGTTATTAAAGCCGATATCAAACACCGCAATAAACTAGAAAACCATTGTAACGCACTGTTGGAACCACTGCCACAACTTTCCAATAAGACTCAGAAAGTGCTGATCATTTAATCTTTAAAAAAAATTGAACTCTGCATTATATATATTTGCATTTATTGTACAAACATCAAATTGGCTTATAGATTATAAAATTAAATCTGATTGCTAACAAAAAAGTAACAAAAATTAACCTGTAGCTGTAATGTGCCAAATCACTACTTGTTTCTTGTTACTTGTTGCAACAATATGTAACTTCTATAATTTATTTATTATTTCTTCATGCAACAACAATTGTTATTTTTCTTGCTGGAATTATATGCTTACTTACTCTCCTGTCCCGCTGTGTTAGAGGTTAAACATGAAGGTAGTTGGAAACTAGTCGTTGATGTTATATCAAATATCAACGCACTTTTCCAGAGAGAAGCCTCTTACAATACTAATCACCTGGTCCACTGAACAGGAAGCTTATTATTTTAGGAACGACTAACTCGATTTGTATCAAATTAATCCCCTCGCCCTTTATCTGAGTGTTTTCTCTATCCATCTTTTTCTAGCTTCCCTCTCCGGAAAGTGCTCCCTGCCCGCCGATGTTTATCAAATATGATTTTTATTCGGCGCGCACAGCTTTTATGCTACAATAGTCGGGAGGGGGCTTAACTTCGTTTTCGGAAAGCTGAAAAGGCGCGATAAAAAGTATACCGGAATATATCGGAGAGGGAACAGACTGGGAATTCTTCGGAGGGTCGCACGCGTATTGCTTTAGATCAAGGGGGACGAGGGACACGCACGGAAGCGACGGGGTTACTTTGCAGGTCGGAAAAAAGGTTGGGGTGGAACTCGAAAATATATCGCCATCCATAAATACTTCCCGAAATTATTCCATTCGGGAAATAATGGGGAAACTTAATTGAAAAAAGAAAAGTCATTCGAACGTAACAAGTTGTTCGCTGTTGTTGTTACTGCCCTTGTTCGCGTCGTAGATGGCGTTAGTGTAGCTATATAGTGGGAGGGAAAAGAGAATGTGGGCTACATTGGCAGTATATCTTATACGTCGCTCTTCCGGCCCTAAATAAGTTAGGACGGAGTTTCTTTGTATCGTATTCCCACCGTGCGCCTTCGTATACAGAAATTTCTTTTGTTTAAAGTTTTTTATTGGTGTTTTAGTCGTTGCCGCAGAAAACAGTTTGTCGTACAGAAAAAATAGAAACAGTAGCAATTTTATTAGAGAAGTTACGAAAACGAACTCAAAACAATTGTTCGAAATCCTCCAAGTAGCTGTAATTTTCAATTTAATGAATATTTCGCAAAGAGGAATTTGGAAAAATGAAACAAGGAAACCCATGAGGTTTCTTTTAGTGGTAGTAGTAACTTTATGTAGGAAACAAAATACCTGTCATAAATATCACAGAAAGAATATAGGAAAAGGTAAACATATGTAAGTGTCGGAAATAAATGAAAATACTGATCAACGTATTCATTTGCTGAGTAGTAACGTATGCTGCAATAAACTCGCATAAGGGATGGGACGATTCGCCACGGTCGCAAAATGATATTTAACATATGATATGCCAAATGTCGGTCTCTCATATCAAATATTTTAATAACCTAGAAACGAGCTGAATGTGAAGCTTCTAATTACGTTTGTATATATGTCTCTGTTTTGTTTGTACTTATCGCATGTTAAAATTCGTTTACTTTGATAGTATTTTATTTTGTATTAATTCAACATTGTTGGCTATATACAGAGTTACAAGTGTAAATCAAAGTATAGACTATATTGCTCCCGAAACGAAAGGATCCGCGGCGAATTGCCCTTCGGCTAAACGACCGCGGTAAACTGTATTAGAGCCACCTGCACGTTTTTCAACAATTGTGTGAGTATATGTATCGTCAGTATCATACTTATTGAAATACCAACGTAAGGCCACTCTAAGGTGGAGTAATTGTAAACGATTTTTGGTAAATCATATTTATACTTAAAGGAGCTTTTTTATTAATAACACAAACCTACCTAGACCTGCTGGGCTAGTTCCCAAAACGACAGTAGGTGACCCTTATCGATTTTTTTGACACTGAAAATTAATTTTAGTCAAGATTATTAATTTATGGCGAGGAAACGCACCTTTCTTTTATATTTCCAAAAACTTCATCGCACAGTTTTCAGTTTAAAATTAATTTTCGATTGTCGCTGCACGGTTTTGTTTACCTGAGATATATATGCAAGTTGAATTTATGGTGCTGGTCCAGTGATTTTGAAGAAGCTGTGACTTCCGTTGAGAAAAATACTTGGCTAGAACACAAAGGCGTTGTTGATGAATTTGTAGGAAACATCCACACTTCAGGAATACTGTACAAAAAATGCTGAATAGCTACGAAAATTAACGGCATAAAAGTGCGCCTTTTAAACAATCATTAGGATTATTTTCCAGAAAACTTGGGGAATGTTCCGCCCGAAAAAAAAAATTGGATGAGGTACGAGGGAAGGTGGAATGTCAATATGCTGGCAGATTACTGTTGGTGCTTTGAGCAAGACAACTAGGACGCATTTACAAGACGACGACGACGGCGAATGCACAGTTACTCTGAACGAGTTTGTTGGTAGCATCGCCGTCATATTGGTGGGATTCGTCTTTAGCATCAAAATATCTATGAGATTTACCTCCTTATAATTTCTATAACCGACAAAGCCTCAAATTTCGCAAGCTCGTGAAATCTTACGAAAATTTCAATCATTTGTTGTGCATTTGGATAAATAATACTTTATCCGCCTAAACGTAACCAACCAAAAAATGTTGCGGTTTCCCTTCTCTGTTTAAAGTTAGCCCGTCCTTAGAAGTAAGTGGAAATACATAACAATGTTCCAAGGGAAAGTGTTACAAAGAAAAAGAAACACACGAGCCATATCCTTCTCCTATTTGTTTGAAAGTCAAGTTTCGATTCTACACGTTCTACCCAAACCCTCAGGCTTTATTGACAATTACTTCGCTGACAATATTTATAGAGATAATTGTAAACAACATACAAATAACCACTGTTTCTTCATTAAACATTTTCCTCTGGTATGTGTTCTGGTATATGTTGCTGAAGCCAACAGATTTGACCGTGTTGACACTTACCTAATTTTAGTTTGTCTTTGAACAAGTTTGCTACGCGGCTTTTTTACTTAAAGAACGAAGATGTAGCGATTTACGTCTATCTTTTGCAAATTGCGAACCTAATCAATTAACCGTACCGTAGAGGTGCAGTGACCTTCTGGCATAATATAGTATCAATCACTAAAGAATCACTACGTGGAAGTATCTGATAACTATTTACAAATACACCGTGTTCACAATTACTCCGCTTTAGTCTAAACCACAAGATATTGGAAAACAAATTGCAACAGTTATGCGAAAAATTGAAAGATTCTATATTACCTACCACCTTATTACCACTTATTATCAGTAGTTACAGATAATAATGGCTAAAAGAATGTTTTTTATATGGGCCCTATATTCATATTATCTAGTTGGTTTTCGTGGTCAATTATTATCAACTTTAGAAAAGATTTTTTGGGGACTTAATGCAATTTAGTTAAGAGGGTTATTTAATTTAAAACTTAACTGTAACTGTAACTTTTTTATTTGCGGAAATGCTCGATTCATATAAAAACTATATTAGGGCGCTTTTTGACTAAAAATCCTATGCTCTAATTTTTTCTTTTTTTAAACTCCTATTTTTTGAGATATTATCAAGACTTGTGTTTTCTTATATGGAACAACCTATATATTTTTACACAATTAAAAAGCATATAAAATTACCTTTAGAATGATATAACACACTTGATATTTTATTTAAACAATTTTTAAATTATTTGTTTTTCTTCATTTCACATTATTTTAAGATGGCTATGGATGGTGGTAAATAAGCAAATAAAAGATTTCAACAAGGCAGAAAAAAATTGTTTTAATATTAAATGTTACAAATAACAATTCAAACAAACTAAACTAAGGAAACCATTAATAGCATTACTGATATTATAGGTATAAGGAATTCAGAGGGTTTATTCGGTAAAAATTCATAATGTATTGAAAATTAATCATAACTAGAACTAAAATAAGTTGGTTTCTAAAATGTTAATATTTTACATATTTAAACGAAATATTTACAGAATATACCGTTGTTACTAAAAAAAGCGTAAATATGATAAATTATAGCAAGTGTACCATCCATAGCCATCTTAAAATAATGTGAAATGAAGAAAAACAAATAATTTAAAAATTATTTAAATAAAATATCAAGTATGTTATATCATTCTAAAGGTAATTTTATATGCTTTTCAATAGTGTAAAAATATATAGGGTGTTCCATATAAAAAAACACAAGTCTGGATAATATCTCAAAAAATAGTACTTAAAAAAAAGAAAAAATTACAGCATAGGATTCTGCGTCAAAAAGCGCCCTAGTATAGTTTTTATATAAATCAAGCATTTTCACAAATAAAAAAGTTACAAGGGTTTTTAAAAATTGCACATTTTAAGAAAACGCTCTGTATCTCTTATATTAATGAAGATATAAAAATAGAGATTTCACCAATCTATTTTTCTTTAAAATCGAGCTCCAGAAGCTAAGGTCAGTTTTTTTTTAATTCCTTTAGAAATATAAGTTCCGTATTAAAAGTATCGAATTTGGCCCACCTTGTACTTATCTTTATACATGGATCTTACCCTAATTTAGAGCTTTCCCCATTATCTACTTCAGAACCCATCGACCTTGCTGATTTGTCCCAGAAATGCTTACATTTAACATCCCCAAAATACAATTTCTCAAGCTCGCACAATTTCCGTGATAATTGTGTTGTGCTCAAGTTTCTCACTTGCTTTACGTTCTACTTACGAAAAGAAATGGATATTATATTGTTATGTCATTGTCAATCTAGCATGTATAATATTTCCTTCATTATGTCACTATTTGGATCACCCCTAGTTTAAGTAATGTTCCCAAGGAGGAAGGTAAATCCGCAAACGTATACCGAGTACAATAATTTAATTTCTTTACGGTCTACCGCATAAATTCGATCGATTTTATTATAATTAGGTTATGCACGTGCATTATGTAGATTCCTCGCCGGCTTATTGTATGCCGTCGTAACAAGTATAACAATTGCCGGCTGCAATTCGCCTATGCCTTATAGTTGAGCTCAATTTCCCAACCAGCTATCTTGATCAAATATTTACATATTATGCGTACGCGCTTTCGCATTGTCAGATCTCTCTACGGCACTAAATGTAAATTGTTTGCGAATAATGCGGCATAGATTGGAGATAGCATTTGGTATATGGAGATAGCATAACGGTATTGTGTACGCTTAATATCAACTATTGTCTGCTGAAAATAAACCGTAGATTCGTTTAAAAACCACCAGCTTCAGTTTAAACAAATAAACAAGTACATAAATAAATAAAAATGGTTGAGATTCGAATCAGCTTAGTATAGCACATATGTTGGTCCGCTGGCACTAGAGAACTTGTGCCTATTAATGGGAAAGAAAGCCCCCAACAGCAATCACAAGGCGAGATTGACTATAAATGCAGCTAAGCAATAACCATTCACATTTCGTTGTGAAATGTGAGTTTTTCTCCATAGTTTTCTATGACCACTAACACTGTAAGTGGTATTAAATACACCTACGTATTGAAGAAATTTGCTACTACGTCATTCTCATTAATACCAGAACTAATTATAAGCAAATACATAGTTTACGAATCGTCTCAAAGATACGCAAGGTAGGTTGAACCTCCAGTTAAGTGTTAGGTCAGCCGTATTTCCGTTCCGAAGTATCAAAAGCCTAGTAGAGCCAAAGAAGAACCAAAGAGCTGAATATTGGAAGTTTTTACAATAAAACGGTTCCGTAGCCCAGCAGTGAGAGGATCCGCACTTGATTGTGCCAGTGTTAGTCGCTGTGCACCGGAGTTAAGTCGCAGATTTTTCTGGTGGGTTCACTACAATCTCGAATAACCACAACACACAAGTCGAGCTATAATTACCTGCGCTTCACACATTACGGAGAGGCTTACTTAGCCCGAAAACTCAGAGAGACAAATTTGTGTGTGTTTGTAGACTGATAGAGTATAAGAATTATAACTTCTTAAGTTGCCTAAACGTCTGCTTCTGGGAATTGGAGCTTTCTAAATGCAATACTACTTTTAGGCACTTACGTCAATATTTCCGAAGCTTTAGACAACTTCTTATTTATTTCGAGTATTAGGTGATATAGTCTAAGTAGTACCTAGTGTCACTACCCCTTTCGGGGAAGAGCCCATATAATGCTATTTCTTTCTTCATTGGAATATGCGTAAGTATTTTGTTTTAGATTTACGATGCTTATTTTATTAAATGGAAGTCCCCAAAGCTACTGCTCCAAACCTTATGCAGCCCGTAAGATCGTCACTACATGTTAAAAGAAGAAGTGGATTAGCTTAAAAATTGCTATAGAAAAACAATTCTTATCTTTAAATAACTGCAATTTCTGCAATTCCGACTTTTCCCAAAACATTCTAACACTGAAACTCGCAATTTTAGGAATTTTAGAGCTCAACAAGGTCTCCAAAAGTGCAATAATATGTAACATATCCTTTATCCTCTACAAACCTAACCCACACTATGGTGTACATTAAAAACCGACTTCACTACATGGAGAAAGATGTATACACTGAATGAGCTTATGTCAGCTACATATCAGAAACTAAGCAGGTAACTTTTAAAAAACATTGGCACGTCTATTTACTTTCGGTTTCATTTTCTTAAATGGATTGCCCTAATTTTGATAAAATATATAAAATAAATACTGCAGAATGTTGGATTTGCGGAGACTAGAAAGGCACAATTATAGACAGCTACGAACTTTCAGAATAATTATCGTGCCCCAATAGGACCTCACAACAAGAAAGAAACAAATTTTGAAGATACTCTATTTACAAAGATACACCCTTTGGAGCAAGCAGAGACGACCCACCCTATTTTGTACTCAATAATTCCCCAAAATACTGATAATATAAATAAAATACTGAGTCTGCTACACCTGTGACCATTTCCGCATAAATATGTTTTTAATTTTATTGATTTTTGGGATTTTAGAACCAGTTGCTTTTTTTTTAACTTCACAATATCATTCATATTTGTATGTACAGGATGACACATTTGAGGTGAAAACATAAAGTAGAACCTCCACTTTACACTAAAATTAAACTAATTTTTTTAGTACATAGAGTGGATCAGATTCTCCATTTCCACACAATATTTCAGAAATTCGTCTAAATTTTCAAGGCATGCTACGATTATTGTTCGCGTTCAAAAATAGCAAAATTATGTCTATTAATAAGAGAATCATTTTGCAGACTTTATCACATATTATTTCATAAATTCGCTTCTTACAATATCTAGAGACCAAGGTAACTCAAAATTTATAAAAAAAAAGCAACAAAAAATTATGTAAACAAATGTAATTCCTTATTTACATTTACTTCAACAATTATCAAACCGCTCAACTACGAATGAAGTTATTCAATATTACAGCTTGCATTTGATCTAACTTCACTTATTTGATGATTTATTAATTGAAACAGTTTTCTTAAAATATTGCAACACAAAAATGCATTAAACAACATTAGAACGAGATTATTTAAAAAACCAATGCAGCTAGTAAGATATAAGTAATAACTTCTTTCCTTAAAATTTACTTTTTGGTAGATTTATGTTGTATTTTTATTATAGTTAGTTTTGAAAAAATGGTTATTTGTGACTTTGTAGTATTTAATAACTCTACTTAATTATTAATTGTTGTTTTTTTACAAATTTTGGTTCAGCTTACTATTGTTATTATTTTATAATTAGGCCATAGCATAGCTGCTGCCTTGGTCACTGCGACCTTAGTAGATCTATTGCAACAAAATGCTTTTATGTGCGTTAGAATAGTTGGGGGCTCTTAATAAACTTTAGTACCACTCTAGAGTCTATTTTTTTTTTGGTTCAGTAGATGCAAGAAATGTTGGTATCGTGTGCGACTGATGGCAAAATATTTGCATAGAATCGGTTCTACGGTCTCCAGATCTCCTTGGTAATGATGACAGATTTGATATTCAGCCCTTCCTCGTTTAAGTAAGTGATATTTTAGGGCAACATGAACTGTTAAAAATTCTACCAGTAATCTAATGTCCTCTCTGCTGAACAATGACACTATTTTTACTGTCTTCGACGACCCTGATATGACTGCTTTTGTTGATTTTTCTCCTTTTGATTGCCCTCCCATGTCTTTATTGCTTATTTGATGTGGCTCTTTTGGAGATTATAAAATGGACTGAAACCAATGAAAGACATGTTCGCTGGTTCTTTTTATTTCCATCAATTCCTTGGCATCCTGTAGGCATTTTTAGGTAGTAGACCCACTAATGCCTATATCTGTTCCAACACCTCCTGTTCTCGAGCTACTCGTGCACCATGCCAGGATAGTTTTGAATTACCTTGGTAATTTTGTAAGAAGCGGATTTATGAAACAATGAATGCTGAGTGATTGTTTTGTTGATTATATTAATTAAATTAAGCATATTTCAATGAATGTTTGGTTAAAACCATTTGAGGTTAATAACATTTTGCTATTTACTAATCCGAAAAATATTCACAGTATGACTTGAAAATTTATGTGAACTTCTGAAATTTCGTATGGGCGTGGACTTTTTGATCCATTATGCATTCAAAAAGAATCTGATTAATTTCAATGTGGGGGATCACACTGTACACGTAACCAAATGTTTGGAAGAGTCGTTAAGTTTATAACTTCCTCGTGTTTTAAAATATTCACCCGATTCTCATTATCTCTTCTTCCAGAATGACTTTGCGATACCGTAAAAGAATTAACATCTTACAACACCGTCCTATAATCTTCAACTAAGTCGCCTTAGGCCAAAATCGTTTTTCCTGTTCGGATAAAAGAAGAACAGCGAAAATTCCATTTATGCAAATGGTTACCGGGGTGCTGTAATACGTACGTTCGCTTTGAAAATCGTCCGAGACTTAGCTCGGTTCCTACGGCGAAACTTGAGTCTTGTGATGTCTCGCTGGGAATCGTGTTCGTTCGGCGCTTCGGCATTATTTCCGAGGTCGTTAAATACATGTAACTCTAAACGGATAAGCGCAATCGCGAACATCAGCTTCGAATTTATTGTAATTAAAACGTGACCGCATTTAACGAGAAATTGTTCTAATTACAGCTGAGACGCTCGCTACTTTTAAGGGTGTTGAATAGTTTCCGCCAAAGCTTGTATTTTCAACTTTTTATGCCAGTGCATACTAAGACTTCTGTATATAAGTACCGCAATTAAGAAATGACAAAACACTACAGTAATACAAAGATCGGCTTTTTTTATTTTTATACATAGCCACGCAAAAGGCTTTGAAACGTCGAAATTAATTTTTTTTACTTAAATTAAAAATTTGACCATGAGACGGTAAGGGATTTAGCCACAGCAGATTTTGAAAGTTGTCACTCGAAAAATGGAACTTAGAACATTTTGACGCAATAATCTTCCTGAAGAAACAAAGGCGGCCCCGTGTTAATCGGTATCGAAAGACTTGGGACCGGTTCGACGGCGGAAGCTCAAGCAGTGGTTATAGTACCGAGAGTTGTGACAAATCATCGATTTATTCTTATTAACCTGAAACCAAACGCCAATCTGCTGTGCGAGTTAGTTATTCATTCTCTAAGGAATTGTCGCAATTTTTGTCTCAATTTTGGGTCATGTTGGTACAATTCCTTTGACTAGAAAGAAAACTCTCGCGGGTATGGCTTTGATACAGACATATTGTATACAGTATTGGAGTATAAATGTTGTTAAAAGGTAATTATGACTGGTACGCCCTTTTTAATATTTCTTTTATACAATTAGGGTAGAATTGTTGATGTATTTCGCATCAACAATAGCAAATATTTGTTGATGTTAATTTCTGTAATACTTTTATAAATGAGAGATTTGATTTTTAGCTGGTTTACTTCCCTTTTATTTCAATTATTAAGATCCATTTTTTGATGATTTCTATAATTATTTTCATATTGCTATTGGTTATTATTCTTCTTCTTAAATTTACCGCAACCAGCGTTGCGGTAAATTTACTTATCAATTTATTAGTATTTATTAGTATCAATTTACTTATGCTGATAAGTAATTAATACTAATTACTTATCAGCATAAGTAAATAGTATTTGTGGAAAACTTTTTCATAATTCCAATGGATTTCTACGGTGTGTTAAGGAAGTACACTGATAAAAATACGGTGTCAGATCGAACACTGTTTTAACACCGTCTGATAGTTCCCTGGCGTCCATTTGCACAAGTAGTTAGAATCGACGGAGTTAAAATTTGATGGTGTTGCTTCAGCACCATCGCATGGTAAGCGGAGTTAAATAGGAACAAAAACCTCAAATGTTTCGTTTCGGTGAAAAGTTTCTCGGTTTTGGTAATAAGAATTTCCGCTCGCGGTGAAACATTTCTCCAGTTGGGAGTTAGAACACTCACTCTACCGGTGAAGAATTTCTCCTATTTTTATTTTTAAGAAGCCAGTTAATTTCAACATGGCGATCGAAGGTCACCATCGAAAGAAAGAGGACGCCTGGTATTTTTAGAGAAAAAACAGCAAACCGTTCTCAAGACTTGCTGTTCTCGATCAAAGACAATGAAAAGCTAAGCTCCTTCGAAGCAAAAGTATATTAACAATAAATAAAATGTAAGCAACAACAAAAAAATAATTGAATATTGATAATATTTAACTTACGATAATAAAATGGCGATGCGACAGGTTAATTAGGGTGGACCGCACCATGTATCCAAGGTGGTTCTTTAGGGAATAGATGTGTGAAAAGCCCGTAGAAAAAGAAAAGTACAAAAATAAACTGAACTAGTGAGTAAATTCTAATTACTAACATAAAATTGCAACGAATACTACAACGAAAAGATAAGCGCCGGAAAAGTAAAAAAAAGGTACGTAAAAATAAGACGAGTTTAAAGTTTATATTAAACAGACCATGCCCGCGCACATACTAGATCAGACCAACACACCGAACGATTTTAGCAGAATGTTCTACAATGAAGTCCTGAATACCTTGAATAATTGTGTACCTTAAGTGCGATGGAATGGAGTTATATATTTTAGCTACCGTATAACTAAAAGACCTATGAATAAGCGTTGTGAGCAAACCTCCGTACCTTAGATTCAGGTAGTGCACATCTGCTCGAAAAGTGATTTTGTTGTATAGGTAAGATGGTATCTTCTGCGAGATGACGTTGTGAAAGAGGAGAGAGGTGTGAAGAAATCTGCGTTGTTCCATGTTGAGCCACCCTACATCTTTAAGTTTATATGTAATTCTGTCATACTTCCGAATTCCAAATATAAGACGTTAACCCCAATTTTAAAGCCGTTGTATACGTGTAGCAGTAGCAACGTCTAAACGGGGACCGTAAAATGCATCACAGAAGTTCAAATGAAAAACAATCATGGAGAGGTGTGTCTTTACTTTAGTGCCTAGAATTTGAGGGTACAGAAAGCACGTAGAACACACTTTGTAATATGAGATCTAAATCGCAGGGAATTATCTATATAAAACCTGAGATTTCCCGCGCCATCCATAATCGGCAAAATCATGTCATTGACTTTAACAACAACACACACGATTTATGAGGATTAAGCGAAGACAGAGTGATGTGTTGAGTATTCCACCAATCTTGCAAGATCTTGGTTCAGTAAATCAGAAGCAGCAGCAAGTTGGGAAAGACAACGGGAAATATAAATCCGTGTGTCATCCACATAGCAATGATACTGAACGGACTAGAGATGAACGAAGGTTGCTAGCATAGATCGTAAATGATAAGGGAGCCATTATAGATCGCTGCGGAACTCCTCTGGCAAGCATTCTGAAAATAGATAGTTTAGAAGGTAGTATGAAGTGAAGCAGAAGAAAAATATATAAATTACAATGTAAATAATGTAAATGCAAATATTTTGGTTTAGCAAAACAGCATAAGATTGATCAGCCAAACGTGGGAGTGATTACAATAACTGAAATAAACAAAAAGAAATAGTAATAACTATTCCAAGAAAGAATAACTAGAAAACCAATTATGTGACGGGTAAGTTGATATACGTAAAACATTTTTATTTTCAGTAGAACATTCCGTATAAAACGACACATTTAATAGGAACAATTTTAATTTGGATAACAAAAACATTGTATAACCAACAAGAAATTCCATTTACGTTAATAAAATTGAATGCACTATAACGAGAATAATTTTACCATCTACCTGTTGCATTAATTGCACTGACATTGATTTCTTGATCAACTATCTGAATCCATTTCTTTCTATTTTGATGCTTTATTCTGATAAATAACATTTTCTCATCAATCTCACTTCATTAGATGCACAGTACCTATCAGTGCCGAATCGCGCAGCTGTGCTCAGAAGAAAAGCCGCATGTATACAATTAGCATTATTTTAACTCTGTTAAGATGAATTTCTAAGAAAGAGCTAACAGAATATCATCTACACAAAGTATAAAATTTGTGTTTGTTGTGTTGTTGATACAAAATTACATCCTTTGCGATGTTAAAATCACTCTAACTCCTTCAGCATAAGCTAAAATGATACATGTTATCATTTGGAATACTTTTCATCACAACGGTGTTACTTTAACATAAAATAGGTGACGATTTAACTAAACTATATTTACATTATTATGTAGAAATTTAACCCCGCCCCATTCTAATTCGAGAAATTTTTATCTGAGATCATTGTATTGAAAACTGATTTCGATTATCGCACTTACACATCACGCATGGGTTTCGATAAAGTTTTTCTCTACTGTGTTTTGTCGAAGGGTGAACTTTTTATTACAGTTCTACTTATTTAAACCGACCACCATCTGTTCGATCGTGACTTGATCCAATTTGTCCGGATGATCTAGCCTGGGCTCAGCAGTTAGATTTTTTAATCTTATTTTGTTAAGTCAAATTTGATCTTGAATAATATCAATTGCATATTCTGCTGGAATAAATACATTGAAATATTATTGCAGACTTAGTAATTTCCCATTTTATTTATTTATCTTGTTAATAAAGTCTTTGTTATGTAGTTTTTAGTAATAGTAACCATTTGTGAAACCGTGCGTAATGACTACCAACATATATCTTTCTATGTTATAGTATTCTCGCTAATATTTTATTTCGAAATACACATATATAGAATACATTTTATTTATCTCCTACCTATTTTCATCAACAATTATTAAGGAGTACCTTTTTTTATGTTTTGTTGAGTATTAAGGAAGAATGGGTGGACATTAGCTAGGGGGCATTAGCAGGAAAGTTACGCCAATTCTAAGTCTGGGACTTGCGTGGGCCGTTACTGTAGCGTGTCGAGCTATAAAATTTGCAGTAATATTCCATTAATATTGCAAATTTTTCAACCAGTCGCGGTCGGTGGTCAAGCATAATGTACAAAATATATCGTTGATCTCTCATTAACGTCACTGCTTTCAACTACATTATTTACAACCTTTAAGGGGGAAGCACATATACTTTCTTCAATAGAGCCTACATCAGGGCGTCTATCATGTGATTAAGATTACAAAATAAGCAAAATGAGGTTACTTACAAATATATCCAATTAAAACATTGGTGAAAAGGATATTATATTACGATTGTGTAAATTTTTCTTTTAAACAAATAAAACATTCTAGAAGGAACTAAAAATAAAATACAAAGTTTTGACGAAAAAATATGTTTGGGACGGCGGGGATGGAAATTGGAGAGCAGTAAAAGACAAACAGAAACAGAAGCTCTGCGAAAAACATTACAACTTAAGTTATCAATATCTCTTCTACAATTAATGGGTTCCAAACTCTTGAATATTTACAAAATTTTACATCATCGAAATCAAAAGCGTTAACCGTCTCGTCGCAATGAACAGAAAGGACTGTGTTAAGAGAGATTACGACCATTACTCTTGCTGTGGACGTTGTAAACAACGTTACATTTATCGCGATCTTCTGGTTTGGCCTTGAGTTTGGAGAAAAGATTATTATTTTTTTGATTTTTAATATTATTGAAGTTTTTGAAGAGACTAAAGAAAGTATTCGAAGGAATAAATTGCAACTCTTTATTTCATCGTTGCGATTGTTAACGGTGTCAAGGCCACTGATAACAGAAGTTTCACAATAACTCGATATGGGAATTGGGATAACCAGTATTTATTAAGATCTCCTTTAGCATGTCAAGACCTTTGATATAGAAATCCCAATGAGAAATGTATAATATTCTACGTTTCATGGCTACAATTAATCGATTTTATATTTTACTGGGTGGTTGGATTTACCTGCCCCAACTGGTATTTGTACTGTGTAATCGTATGAAGAGTATATTTTAGTTGATCATTGAAACTAGTGAACATACTGTGTGTACTCTAACTTGCGATGAGGTAAAGCCGCAAGTCGTCAACATACTGAAAAATAAAGGCAAACTCGAAATCAACCCTATTTTTTGCAATAAAGGAGGTTGTTCGTGACTATTTCTTCTTGTAATTTCTTGTGGCAGATGGGAATTCGTTAATTAAAAGGTGATATACTGTAGATAACTGTAGCTGGATGAATGACTTAAACCTTAACTTCTCTTGATACTTTATCCAGGATTTACCACTGACGTGTTAAATGTTGGCGTATTTCAACTAGCTAATTTACTATGAATGTTTCTTAGCATCCTTGAATGGAAAGCATAGTTGCGCTAAATCAAAAAAGAAAAAACGGTTTACCTATGATTTTAATAAAGTCTTATGAGAACGTATACATTAGGCCGTGGCCGTAATCTGATTAAACTGCTTATTCCATCTTTCTGAGTTTTTCAGCCACTGGTGTATGAAGTAGTCATAAATTAATTCTGTTCTACTCTTCATTGGACTAATTTTTGAATCAAAATCCAGGCATCGTTGTATATTGTAACGGTATATACACACTCGAAGATGTTTCCACACCTCAATATATCCTTTATATGATTAAACCTGGTCCACTTCCTATATTTTTATCCATAAGGCTTGGTGGAAGCGGTCCTTTTCTTAATTACCTCAATTCAAGGCGGCCGCATCTGCCAAGCATGTTTTGACGCAATGCGACACGACTTAAGTGCTCCATACTTTATAAATTTTGATTTATCGACGTTCTGTGATAAAGCCAGAAAAAATAGAACCGTGCGCGTTTTTTCACTGATATTTGGATGGGTCATTGATTTACTCCTAGACAATACATTCATGTCAAAAATATGTAAATACTAACGATTCCTAAAGCAAACAACAAATCTTAGTCAGTATTGGAATGTATATAAATGACTTCAAATTACAGACTCATTTCCAGTACGTACTACAAGTTCGTGTTTACCTTCTAGCGTCACCGATAGCGCGGCGTATCTGTCACCTAGAAACGTGCATGGGACGTAGCGAACTTGACTCGTTAAGTAGCCGTATTTAATTTGAAATATTATTTAGACCGATAGATATCCACGTGTTTAATGGAATAAATTACTTTAAGTTTGTAAGTTAGAGGCCGAAGGAAACGACCTTTCTTTTTACTTCTTGGGGATTGTTATTGGCTGGGTGTATATTGTAGTGGATCACTGAAGTGAAGAACGTATACTTACACTTCAATTGATTAATTTTTATTATTTTAATTTCAGTATTTGTAACATATCAAAATCTAATGTAACAATTGCAGAATTCGAATTCTTTTTGGTTATTATTCGAATTCTGGCATTTTTGTTCATGGTCATTTCTTCTTAGTATAAATTGTTCTTTTAGAATGCAAGGATTGCCTATTCTAAAAATTTTCTGTGTGTAATTTTAGTGTAATTTTTTTTTTTTTATGTAATTTTCAAACACACCCCCACAACAACTAAATGAAATGTACAGACACCAATGTGGAAGTTCCATCAACTGTTGGCTGTTGGTTCCATTTGCAATTTTACACCAATGCTAATCTCCAAGATTCGATAATTTACGTAATTCACATAATAAACTTGCATTGTTGAGTTGGTGAAATATTTATATCTTTGGAATTTATTACATACCTTGAGCGCTAAAATATTTGCAAAAATTCCAATTATTAAATCGTTATCACTAAATAAATCTAAATAAAGAGATGGCAGTTTTCTTGAGTTCCATTATAATCGTGTCTTAAATTTGAATACACCATTGCATAGGACGGTGTGGAGTATATTCCGGTCGACCACTTTTTCGGGTTACGTGTATTTACCGTAATTACTCTTCCGAAAGTTCGCTAAGTAAGTACAACAGAGGCAGAATTTAATCTCTAACGTATGTACAACACTCGGGACTTGAAACGGCTCTAGATACTACGTTCGGTCTCAGTGGAGAATTAAAATTAACATGAAACCATGCTGAGGAACCATTCCTTGCGCTCATTTAACCAGCATTGCTTACCTGCACCTAACATGTCTCTACGTATTTATGAATATATGTATGTTGGGCGAATGTAACAGTTTAAGCCTACGCTGAAGCTAGTAATATCCGCCGAACTAAGACTATAGAGATTGTAGCTATCCAAGAAACACTTAAACATCGTGTGCGACTCTGCATCCATAACCATATCTCTGCGTGCTTCCCGCCCTAATGTATACAAATTAAGTGCGATCTGTATTCATAAGGGTAAGGTGTAATATATAAGTTTTAATATATGTACATTCATATATGTTAATATGGCTACGTATAGGGAATCGTCTCTATACGAAGTACTACAATTCAGTATTTCTCAAGTTCGAAAATTCGTTGTAAGCAGTATTTTAAAATACGCTCTAATTACATCGGTAAACGCGCATCACTTGAAACAATACAACAATATTGTAGAAAAGAAATATTGTAATAATCAACACAATGATGTAACCCGATCGCAGATCTTTGTTAATTATTGTACGTTATCGCAGATAATATCAACAAGTTTTTTCTTGTTGTTGAATTGTTTCACATAAATAATATATTTTCCAAATATCTGTGTCGGGACATGCAGGACAAGATTGCAGCAATTTTTGACATAATCCTTTCAATATTCTTGTCTCTAAATAAGTGGTCTCATCCATATGTACCAAAGGCAAATTAGTGCAATAAAAAGTATTATAAGTTGTGTAAGTATTTACTGTGGCTGCATTCGTTTTCTCCGGCCTTTACTTGCCCTTATTGGGGTATAAGTTTACTAGACAAGCAGTTTAGTTTAGCATACACATTTATGACTAATTGGGGTTGCTTCGGAAGTAAATCCGGAACAAGTTTTTTTATAAATAAACAGCTACTAATACTTCTTAATACTAATTACGAGTATCATTTCTATAATTCTCCGTTTGGTTAATGATAGAGAACCTATACGTGTTGTCTAGCCTGAATTGATTTTTGTTTTAGATAACAGTAATTTAAGCTTAGACATAAAGAAACTTATCGCTGTGCTAGGTGTGGTAATTATAGACACAATTTCTGATATTCTTCATACAATTGTAGTAATCTTTAGAACAATATTGTTGACTTTTTTTTGCAGCAACCTTCGTAATAAATTATTGACTAAATTTTTAGAACAATAATGTATTTAATGGAAAAATCGTTAACTACAATCGAACAATAGGGAAGTTGTTGGGGCAAGTTGTAGCTAGTTATGTATCAATAAACAAATTGTAGTTAATTGTTCTACAATTATTTGATGTTTTATAATGAGACTGCCGACCGACGACTGCCCCTTATCACTTCGTATAAACGCTCATACCGACTCACATACGTTCGTCTCCACTCTCCGCACTCCACGCAAGCCAATCAACTCAGAAAGTACGTCATTATTAAAGTTCGTCAGTTTCTGTGCACTTCACAGGCGTTAGTTTGAGAGTGGTCGTTCGGGTGTGTAATTCGTAATATATGCGCAAGCGATCTTATTGCAATAGTAACGCCTCCGGCATATGTGTTTGGTGACCGGTTGGAATGCACGCATGCTTAGCGAAGTGCTGCATATACGTTATATGTAATAAAATGTCGTCGATAAGTGAATCGAGGAAATTACCACTTTTTCTCTGTCGTGTATTCCAACTCACACAAGCAACACAACTCTGAAATCACTGATTTCATACTTTATCGATTTTATTTATACATACGAGGCTGCTATAATATGTATTATTCTTATTATTCGTATGTATATGCATGTTGCTTTCATAGCAGAAAACCAAAAGCACATTTCATTCTTCCAGATAGAATAAATCTCTCTACTTCTATACTTACATCAGTAACACGGTTGTCTCGCGTCTGCACTCCATCCGATAGTCTAATATGCTAAGCATAAATTTGCGCATATATTATGAATCACACACCTGAACGACCACTCCCATACCGACGTCTGTGAAGCGCACGGAAAGTGGCGAACTTTAGACATTACCCACGGCTACAAACGAGATTATAAATAATTCAAAATCTACTGAAAATTGACATATGAATCCCATATTACGTTGGTACATTTCTAAATAAACACCCGAAATGTATAATACACTAGTTGGTGTCCTATTAGAATACCAAAATAGGTGCTCGGTTTGGTGTCTTGTATATACAGAAATAACTTGGAAATATATCTTATAGTGCCTATTATGTTATCGGAAAATTTTGATCTACCATTGACACAGTAGGCACAGTTCTGCAACTCCAGAAGATTGGAACATCCGCATATGCTGAGAGAAAATTACCTTCTCACGGAAACTGATTTTTCTCTTATAAATTCTCGATCGATCATTAGAAAACGCAGGTCTAACTACAACTATGTATATTGGAAGCTTCAAATATATATATATACATAGTTTTTTTTAATTATATAGAACATCGAATCCAAACAAAACACGCCAATCCTTGAATGTTGTTTTGACTACGGTCGTTGTTTTATCTGTCAAACTGCCATTCCTAAAATACCATCGTTGGAAACGACATTGTCGTACCGTTTCTTAAATTGATTAATACTGTTCCAGTTACGATAGAGTAAACGAATCAATCAAGGTTATGTGGCGTCCCCAGAGCGTTTACATCTTTATATTTTTAACGTTTTAATTGATGAGATGTCAAAGAGGGCAATTAGTCACGACGTTTTCTGTAAAAGCAACCCTCTCATCTTCACCGGTAGTGGGTTGGGTACGTTTCAGGAAGGTATTTTTAGGACAGACTGTATACGACGAGAGCTTCTGTAAAAGCGAAAGTACGCACATGTAGACGAGTAATAAATGATTTAGCGCCATTAGTCTCGCACGTAGACGTTGTCACCGTCTGCTGCGTGGCTTTTTTAAAATAGTAGTTGGTTATTCGGTAGCCGAACCGACGTAGTATGCACGCCTGCTAACCCTCCAACGCGACGTTTCTTTTGGTTTCGTATGTACCTACGCACATTATACATGCCTATTACAAGTGTGTCGGTCATGTTATGCTATTCGTTATGGAATCTGTCTTGATTAGTCGGTTCATTAGCGCGGCGTTGGGAACGCGCTGCGTTGAAAATTTCACGCCTACCGAGCTCGTTACGGAACTGCTTGGCTTTTCAACGCTTGAGCTTAACACCGGTATTTATATGCGTAAATTTTGATGTGCGCGATTGAGTATGACAACCGAATCATAGCGCTTTAATTGATTTTATAATGATAATAGTATGAAAATTTTTAACACCCGCTTTCCATCAAAATATAAGCTGAATTTATAGGTGCGACTTCACGCATATTATACATTTCCATTGATAGTACATACGTAAAACTCGTAGGAATCTACAAAAAACTGTTTTCTGTTCCAAATAAAAGTACTTTTAACGGGCGAAAATCCGAATTTTTTAAGTGCATCTAAAAATTATTCTTGAACTCTAAACTCAAACAACCTTAAAATCTATTCAAATATGTGTCCCTTACACATCAAAGTGAAGAGTTATTGAACGTGTACCCTCTTCGATTTCTTCGTTTTATTATAAAACACGGGTACCCTAAATTTTGTGTTTGGAGAACCTGTGCCGCATTGTTTCAAACCATGTTAGTATAACTTTCTGTACGTATTAATCAACAAACGCTTAATTAATTCAATAGAGTAGGATGCACTTTATTTCTTTTATTTCTTCAAGCATTTGTTAACACATTTCAAGGATGCAAAAGGATTTAGAAGAGGAGAGACTAACGAAATATTATGTTAAAGCATTCACATTATGGGTCCTTATTTAAAAACCATTTGTTTTCTGGAAATTCCGATACGCATATTCTCTAAATATATTCCAAATGGTCACAGTAAATGTTACATGTGTTAAAGCACATTAACCTAACCTAATTTGACTATGAAGTAAGCAAGAAGTTGCTATTGAATAGTGGTTTCACGTTTCGAACAATGTAACAATTTATATAAAATTACTTCAATTCTTTCTACTGAACGTTTAAAGAAAGCAATCGGGTATAGATCTTTCTTGGTTAATTTTTTGCGTACTCAATGTAATTCTTTCCCTGCAGTTATGAAACCTTTATTATTTACAGTTAACACAGATTCCTTTCAGCTTCAAGATACTATATTATTCTTCCGTGCAAAAAGAGGCTGCTGTAGAAGGCTGTAGAACGCTGACAGAGATTATAACAATAAAGAAGAGCGAATTCTTCAATGCTCCCTTGTCTTTGTTACTCAATGTCCGAACGTAGTGTGATTGTTTTTAGCAAATAAATAGCTCTCGCCATCGTTGGGGCTTGTGCATAGAACTCCGGTCGTGGCAGATGTTTTTAAATTGTTTTTCGCAGATTTTCGTGGCGTTTGCGGTGGAGCATACTTTCATCTCCAATTTCTTGTGGCAGATGCGAATTTGTTAATTAAAAGGTGACATCCTGTAGATAACTGTAGCTGGATGAATGACTTAAGCCTTATCTTTTCTTCACACTTTACCCACTGCTTATACCAACTTTTTTTCCAGCCATTTGTGTACGAAGTAGTCACAAATTAATTCTGTTTTACTGTTCATTGGAGTGGTTTTTTGAATTGAAATCCAAGCCTTGTTGTGGTTCTGTATGCTTGTATGCTTCCGAACCTCAATGTATTCTTTATATGTTTAAACCAGGTCCACTTCCTATGTTTTTGTCCATAGGAATTGATGGAAGTTTTCTTTTCCTTAATTATCGCAATGCGGCATGACTTAGTGTGCTCCATACTTTATAAAATTTGATTTGTTTGAACACATTATTCAATGATATTTGTTTTAAAAAGTAAGAAACCCTTCGCTTGCGTTTTTGGACGAGTCACCCTAAATAATACATTCATGTGAAAAATACGTGAATACTAACGATTCCTAAACCAAACAACAAATCTTAGTTAGTCTTGGAATGTATATAAATGGCTTCAAATTACAGACTAATTTCTAGTACGTACTATAGGATCGCGTTTGACTGTTAGCGTCACCAGTGGATATTGGGGCGCGGCGTGTCTACACCCTAGAAACGTGCATGTGACCTAGCAACCTTGACTCATTAAGTAGCCGTATTTAATTTGGGAGATATTATTTAGACCGAATAGAACTATTATCCATGTGTTTAATGGAAGAAATGATTAAGTTTGTAAGCTAGAGGAAGAAGGAGACGAGTTTTCTTTTCATTTCTTGGAGATTGTTATTGGCTGGATATATATTGTAGTGAGTCATTGAAGTGAAAAACGTCAACAGATTAATTTTTATTATTTTAATTTCAATATTCGTAACATCGAAATTTAATCCAACATTTGCAGAATTCGAGTTATTTTTGGTTATTATACGAATTCTGGCATTTTGATTGTTTATATTATTGATTCTTCGTTAAAAAAAACTTCATTAATGAAAGCAGCAAATTATTTTTAATACCGGAACACGTTTAGTTTTAACTAACTCTGGTCGTGGAAGCCTACCTTATTATTATTTTTAATAATATACATCTTGGAAATATTTTTTTGTAAAAACACAGAAAAGTCATACACAACACACGTTACATGGAATCCAACAGCCTCAATTCTCAACGCCAATTCATTACATCGGAAGTTATCATTACACCAACCACAAAAAGTATCAAGCCGTTGAATTGGCATTCCTGGAAAACGAGTGGACAAGTGGATAGATGGAAAACGTATTTTTCGACAACAGACATTTTTCGTAGAGTTCCTAGAAAGGAAAAGTAATACAAAGGACAAAACTTTCAAAGAATTCAAAATAAACACTGTCACAAAACATCTACTGCAAGTAAACTAAAACTATTTTGAAAATAGTGTTGAAAATAAAGGGCAAGGACTTGAGATTATCATTTAATTCGATTTTTCATTTACTGAAACATATCAACACACCAAAAAGATAAAGCGCACATGCGACCTCGGGCGAGTTGACAGTTGTCATATGTGAACGTATCAAAATACAAGTGGCCGAGCAGTGCTATCTATGACGCTATTCACAGTGGTTCTTCTAGAGTTGTTTGTTTACGGAAGGATTCTCAAATGAGGTTGTACTACGGAACAATGTGGTAATACAGTTGTAAAGCACAACCAGTTATCCCTCGCACGAAAATATAAACAATTTTTGCTTATTCGTGATATAAGAAATTGCTACCTTGATACTAAGCTTTTCCTGACTACTAAGGTTTTCGTTGGATGATTTTTACGATTTGACTTAAGGCCTAACACAGCAACACTGCTCCTATCCGGAAGGTCTGTTTACATCTGGTATGCAAAATTTTGTCGATGCTATGCGCAGTTTGATTGTAGAAGATCGGTACGTGACTTAGCATAAGATAGAGTCATATCGAAGACTGCTCTCCACAATTTTGTCGATGCTATGCGCAGTATAATTGTAAAAGATCGGTATGTGACTTAGCATGAGATAGAGTCATATCGAGGAGTGCAGTGCATTGGATTTTGGCTGAATATTTCGGTGTGAAATCGATTCCGCATAATTTGCCCAAGCGCAAAAAATGGTTTCGTGTCAATCGGCATAAAGAAGTGCTCAAAAAAACAGAGAAACACGTATATAACATAATGAGAAGTGACGAAACTTGCTTATATAGGGTCGTGATCTAAGCAATAATCTATATGATGTTCTCAGCCAACAAAGTTGTTTGTTCGCGAAGCACTCTAAGAAAACGATTGGTTGCTTCTTTCGTTGTACTGGCAAGCAGTGTTTTAAAGGATCCAAGAACAGTTCATGCTGAATGATGTACAACAATTTGTTTGCCAAGGTAAATAATAGACAACGTTACATCATCCTTCGTCTTAACACACAGGACGTCAAACAATTTATTATTTCAAGGAGAAAAGAAACCAATCATGCATGATTTATCACCTACTGCAAACAGAAGAAGATGTAGGGGCCTTCAAAACTCAACATTTTTCTTCGGTGATTGCTTTCGTAAAAATTTAAATGACTTCCCTCGTGCAGCAATAATATTTGACGGTTTCATGCACACTAGGCATTTTGTTTTTTTTTTACTTATTTAAATTGTAGGCTACCAGCAATAATTTGACTACCTAGTTGTGTTTCTCTATTTTTTCAGAATTTATTGAAACTAGGAAGACATTAAACCATACACTCGTTTTAATTAATATTACAAAATTAATGTTTTAGACAGAGAAAAATGTTACGACAGCCAACAACAATTTATACCCATTTGAAATGGAAGCACCTCTGTAGAACCTCTATTTTACACTGAAATGAAATCAATTTTTTTTAATATATAATGAATTTAAAAATCTACTTCCACACAGAATTTCAAGCGCACTATGATCACTTTTAAAGTTTGAAAACAGTTTTTATTATTAACAAATTTTATTAATGATTCTTTTAGTAAAATCTAACTAGACGACGAATTTCAGAAGATACTGAAATGGTTTTAACCAAAACTTCATTGAAACATATTTATTCATAAAAAGTTTCAAAAGAATCATTTTTCAAACTTGATCGTACAATGTTTCGTAAACTTCCTCGTTACGCCTGACCGAGGTAGCTCAAAATACAAGAATAAATAATATAATATAAAAAAAAAACTTACAAACAAACTGAATTGCTTACTTGGATCTATTTCAACAATTATCAAACTAGTTTGCAATCGCTTTAACAATAAACGAACAATGATGGAGTAGCTGCCTGTATTTGACTTTATAAATTATTTATGTTGACGTCATAGCCTACTTCGAATTTCACTTAAATTAAATGTATTTTTTGCCTGAAATACAATTATTACACATCCTTATAAGATGCTCCAATGCAAAAATGCAAAAATCAAAAAATTAGAACACCCACACACTATCCCATTTAGTGACTTCAGTTTGTCCATCTATCCAAAAGGTCCATCTAGCTGTTGAGGGCTCAATTTTTGGAGCAAAATTTCTTATTATGACCCATTTTCTAGGAAGCGAGAGGATGATATAAGTCCAATCAACAACGGTAGTGGTGTAACAGGACATTAACTTATCTTGTATTCTATTTTCTGTTTTCCAAGAACGTCCAAATTAATGCAAAATCTAGCTGCAACAAGTTACAGTGAAGACTAGGCATATCAAGAATGTAATTTTATCAATTAATAATCGTTTGTTTAATCTTCATCATCAGTATCATTCTCAAAATTTCACGTTGTAGGGTTGTATGTGGTATAAAACGTCATCGGAAAGCATAGAATCTACCGGCGCGATTAAATAATGGAGTTAACTTGTGTCTGAATAAATTTTCAATAAGAATGTGTTAATCTCCAGCATTTTGCGTGTAATTCAAAGTGTGAGTCACGCGTATTGTTCAGAAGTAGATGGTTTCCAGAAAGGAACCGCATAAACACAGCGTTCATGTACTGGGTTTCGTTTAAATTTCTAAAACTCATATAAAAATTCATTTATTTCGTCAAATTAAAATTTGAATTGCGGAAAGAATGTTTTAGAGGCACTTCCGAATCCCACTACCCTAAAATTTCATCTAAATAATTTCGGGAAATCATAAATTTCTAAATTTTTCCCCTTCGCCGAATGTTACTTATTTTTTTTTAATACGTAATTCGATAGATGTTATTATATTTACTTTTTTGATTTTTTGTAAATCTTTATAAAAAGAAGGTGAAATTGGAATCATAACGTTTCTACTAATAAGCATGTATGAATGAAATTTTGGTTGATACCATTTCAGCACCTTTTGAATTCAATCCTTAATAAAACTGAATAATAATTTGCTAAAAATTTTACTATTCATAAACTCGAAAAATAATCATAGTATGCCCTGAAAATTTATAAATGAATGAAATGAACTTCTCAAATTTTGTATGAAAATACACTTTTTCGTCCACTAATAAAAAAAAAATGATTAACTTTAGTGTGAATTATAAAAACTCTAAGGATGCTTCCATTTCAAATGGGTTACACTGTATTAGGTACATGTAGGTATTTAAAAGTGTTCCAAGTTTATTAAATTCCATCGTGCAAAATATAAGAAAATTATATACTTTTTGAGGATAGGGCGTATCATTTTTTGTAAACGAACTACTCGAAAATGCTGGGCTAAACTTCTACGAGCGCAGAAACTCGAAGCACATGATCAAATGCAAGCAATCCTGCTGACCTATTTTTGGAGTTAGCGTAATATATATGGAAAATAAGAGTATAAAGGTGAATGGGCAGATGAGATTGCTAAGTTATCAATGTTCCGTATATGATACAGCGTTATTATTCTGTGTATTAGTCAAAGTTGAGGGAAACTAATTAAATCCGCCAAAACTTGCAATGTGCTGCTATAACCTATGTGGTTGGCGGTGTTGTTTTACTTTATTTGCCGGGATAAAATTGGGTTCTAGAACCCGAAGGACGCAATATAAAGTAATATTCAGTACAAAACAAATAAGCGTATCTCATGCATGTATTCTCTTATTTCACAAGTTAAATTAAGCGAGCAAACATTGTTATAAGGGAAAAGAGAATAGCTCTCGCTTATATGTGCTGCGGAGCTACAGAATGTGTAAGAAAATATTTCATGTTATGTGATGCTTCTTTTAAACTCCGCTTTATTATTCTAATTTTTGTTCCTATTATGCTTTTAATGGCAATTAAATAAATAAGAGTTCAATATAACCGATTTAGGGTGAGCTATGAAAATCTTTATATTGCGACTTTCAAAAGAAGTTTTATTGTCGCCTTCCTCTTCTTGATAGCCCTTCTGCCGCAGTCTCCTAACAATGTTAGACATCGAATCTAAGCGTCCTGGAAGTAGTCCCTAATTCGCTGGTCATCCTCAGGTAGCATATCCTCCTCACAAAGGGTTTCACGCGCATTAACTAGATTTACTGTGGACACAAGTGCTAACACTGGCAGTAACTTCAGTTTGACCTTCAGATTGAATCTGGAGGAAGTATCCACGATGCTTTGTAGCTGTAAATTCTTCGGTAAAGCACTTATCATGCCATTTTCAACATGTTTGAAGATATAGTTGGTGACACGGGAGGCATAAATTCTGTTAGCGTTTGCGACAAACGAATGTAGGAATCTTTTGTTTTTTCTGGTAGTAGAACATACATGAATGGAACATTTCAATTCATGTACCAGTGAGCAGTTGACAAAACGAATGTCCCGTACCAATATGCGCTGTGAGCTAGGTGGTGAAATATTTCTTCCCGTATTAAAAATCATCATTCTGGCGTTATTTAGTCCAAAAGAATTCTCCATTTCTGTTAATGCGTATTCTTGCGGAAGCGCGATATCTCTTCGATGGAGTGACAAAGTCGGGACAGATTCACACTTTCTACGATCTATGTTCTCTTCAAGCTAGAAAGTTTTGACAAGCATATCGCAGTGGCTAAGTTCAATAAATACGCTAGAGATTACATGATATAGTATGTGTCTTGGGTAGTCATCACGTTTTCAGATACCTTACTAGAAAGTTTTGATTTTCCATTTCTCTGGCAATTGCAGAACTGTTATGTCCTCCACTTCTTTTAAGAACACCATCTCCGGGCGTTTTAAAACTTAAGGATTCCCTTTTTGAGTCTAGAAATTTTACTGAACATGTAAGTTTAAAAAATGTTCCCAACGAAATGGAGAATATCCAAGAAATTTCAAATATATTGCCCCACGAAAAAAGGGCAAAACATTTTAGTTAAAGGAGCATCAGAATTTTCGATCTGCAGTTATTCTTTTGCAATTCCTTCTAATAATGCAACATTAGAAACGATTTTCATGCAGTCTGATGAATGTACAGTGAACGGACAGCGGTAATAGATTTCTGCCAGTTTATGTAAAAACCTTATTAAGGTGTCAATTTAATTTAAAAGCATTTGACTCCATTTGGCTGTGAGTAGTTTTATGGCAGTTATTTGAATGAAAAACAGTTACTTAATGACACAAAAAACAAATCAAAATATGAGAAATATTACTGATAAATAAATATTTATACGTTTATTTTCTTCAATTAAGATTGTTACAGAAAATAGTCTTTTAAAGCTCCATGTATTTTTATATTTATTTTTTAATAAATATTCTGTTCTAAAATTTCTGGTGTACTCTTTTTCTCAAAACCTAATATGGTAACTCTAGGTTTATATATGTTTATTTAGAAATATATTGGAACAAGGTCTCAAAAAAGTAAATACGATAAATACAACAAATGTGAATTATAGACAATCCAATGCGGTGTTAATAAATGTTTTCAGATAAAATACGAACGTACATCGATGCCGAAGATTCGCACTTTTATTACAGAATATTTTCAAAGAGAAAGCAAAAGGCACGATACCGGTGCAATATAATTTTCGATAGCGAACGAGTGTCAATTTGAAAGAGAAACGTGTGTGGTTGCAACTAATATATACTAAAATTTTTGCTTCAAATTTAACGTGCAAAGATGACAATGGTAGTAATAAAGGCTCTGAGAGTCTAATTGTATTATATAAAAGGATATGGAAGTTTTATTATGTTTTTATGATTTTAATAACTATTCTTCACAAAAGTAATTACTAATCTAAATTCGCAAATGCTATTTACTGATCTAAATGACTTTAACTGACACAATCGTATTGCTCAAAAGTAATAAATATATTTTCTTATTTTATTTGGTCTGCTAATAGGGCAATTTTACACACATTAAAAAACTTTTCACAAGTAATTCAGCTGTTCCTTTCTAAGCCCGTAATATGCTTTATTATGTTGAAAGATTTTTAGTTTAGAAAGCCTCTTACCACTCCCAATGGCTAAAGTAGAAGAGGCAGAATTTTACGTTGTATTATCGAAGCCGACTCGACAACAGTTTGACAAATGCCCCTAATTTCTAATTCGCTTATTGGTTATCGGTTTCAGATTAGCGACGTAGACAGGATTAGACGCTGTAACGGCAAACCTATTTTCCCAAACTAGTCCGATTACTACGTACAATAAGCGAGGGAGACTAGCTAGACATCCGATAATAAATAACCTGATCCGCTATTAGATCTACTTTACTTTCGACGTTGTATACAATGCAACAGTAACCTTCTATTAATCAACAATGGCATACGTTTTTCTAGCGGATCAAAAACCCGGATTGTATACTCGGGCAATTCTAACATGTTATCGTGCGCATCCTTAACGGCAGGTAGCTTTGCTGAATATTAGCTTTTATAGTTGGAAGCCTGTTCTGTCCTCGACGATGTTGCGGGAGATAAACATCTTACGACTCGCAACGCAGCTGACTGTCGCTCGATAATTGGCGTGAACTAAACAAAACGAATTCCGGAAAAAACAAAACTGTGTCTCGTTCGACGGGTGAGAACAAGAGAACGATGACGGCAGATGTCTTAGGCGATTGGTGTTATTGTTCGAAGTGGAGTTTTCGTGCCGTAGACGATGATAAACTAACAAATCTGTCGCATGACGCTTTATTGGGATGAAGGAATAATAGACGAACGAACACCTGACGCACAGGTCTCCCTAAATCTCCGCCTATTATCCGAATAAATCTTAATAAAACGAAGTTGGCGGAAAGGGAATGGAGAAATGAAAATGTTGGGTTGACACATATCTGTATGTTTCCTAATTGAATGCCTGTGGGATTGAATGTTATTGTACACATGCTAGCAATTGATTCTGGTACAGTCAGTACCAACTATACTGCAAGAAACTATTAAAGATAAATTAATATTTACCAGTACGAGTTTGATTTCAGTTTTGTTGCAAAACATTTAGCTTAATTGTTTTTGCATACAAACACGTACCGAGTAACTAAATAATAAAGTAATAAATATTTCTACACATAAATATAGGTACAGGTTATCGTGAATTCAGATTTAATATTGCTTGCGTCATCTGTGTTCGATTGGTTTAGGTCATCATAATACTTTATATTTAAGTTAATGTTGTTATTTACCATCTATTTTTCATCGTTTAGATGATATTTATTGCTGTTTTCTTTTTGGCGATATTGCTTTGGATAAATCTTCGGATATAGTTTTAGCTTCAGCGATTTTCGGCATTTTGGTTATGAGACGGATAGTGCTTGGTATCGACGTTGAGCTCTTTCTAAATTATAGAAATTTTTGGTTGTTAATTCTACCCACCAAACGCTTTAAACTTATCTACATATACAGTAGCGCCTACGCTTCTTTTTACCAACTTCCATCTCAGGTATGTAACTTGCAGTTTCTTTTCTTTAATTTGGATCCCGTTTTACTTTTCTTTATAGGCAATTTGTATTGAATTGCATACGTATCTCGTTTTAATTTTCACATAGATTATGTAGATAAATCGCGTATGTGATTTGTTTCTTTTCCACAGCCAGTAGCGGATTATCATCACGTACTAGAATTTAACTACGAATTTACTGAATACACTTAAGATAACCAGACACCGCCAAATAGTATCTTATTTTATTAACAGTGTTCGGGACGCTCACATCGTTTCTGTAAATGTCAAGATTAACACCTTACAACCATCTCTATACAAGATAAGTACTTTACCATCGATTAGTTTAATTTAATGAATTCTTTCTAAGTTTGTAAAATAGATGATTTTATTTGGCTTGATTAATCAGCTGGCGTTTGACAGAGCTCACCACGGTTTACTCTTGCACAAACTAGAAGAAATTGGAGTTAGGGGTGAGATCTTGGAGCTAGCAAGCAGTAGCGGTTTGTAATGCATTCGGTGTGGAGATTTCATTATCCTGGAAAATCACTCTCTTCTATGTTCCCCAGCGCTCCACTCTCGAATCATTCTTGTTTCTTCCGTACATCAGCGATCTCCCAGAGTCTTCCTTGACTTAGCTATTTTATATACAGATGACAGCACATGCATTGTGCGGAAGCGTATCTATGGGCGATTGAAAAGTACAAATTCATACATGCTTGTATGAATTTGTACTTTGGCGGAAAGCAAACAAATTACAACCGACTCTAGCATTTTTTTGTATAACGCAAATCCAGTCGAGTTAAAAATAAAAGATGGCGGAAAGCAACTTATGATAGTTGGCAGACGGTTGGCCTTTAATTGGTGCAACATCGTACGGTCGGCACAATATCTGTGCACAGAACCAGGCACACTTGTCTAACGTTGGGTATCGATTGGTTAGCAAAATCACACAGGCAAGTTGATGTTGAGCCAATTCAGTCAGATGTAGCCTCGATTGAAGATCAGTTGCCAAGTGTTGTAAACATCTGACGTCACGATCGGCAGACAATAAATGCCGGTGCACAACAGAAGTAGATAGTTCACCCAAAGATCAGGTAGGTGTGCAAGAAGTGTTGGACCAAAAGCGTAAAATGTCCACACTTTCATGCCGACATCGATGCCAATGTCGAGCCAAGCGATCCGTGGTCGGTAGTCAACGTTGCGCCAGTCGTCTACGCTACTAGGGTCTATATAAACCAAGCACACTTCCTCGAAGTGGTAGGTAATAGTAATTTTTGTAATCAGTAATGTTGAGTGGTTTCCGCTACAGTTTCTCACAAAATGTTAATCTTCAGACTGCGCTAAGTATTTTTCACGCGTGTGTTCAGTCTAGGTTTCAATGATGTAGATGCGAAATGAATATTTGTGTTACAAAAAAGGATGCGTTAATATTTTTATAAAAAACTAGAGGCTCTTCTAAATCAGTATTTATTTAAGATTTTAAAATGCTTACCTTACCGTTAATGTATTCTCTAGAATCCGCATCGTTTGTAAAAAGTAACAATGAACTATTTCAAAAATATACACCGAACCACAGAACACAAGAAGTAAAGATAGATTGCACTTGCTACCTCCGCAAATTCATCTGTTACAAACTCAATGTAAATACACGCTTTCCAGGTCTAAAATAAAATTAATGGCATTATTATCTAGTCAGTCATTTTATACGGTAAATGATTTTTTAAATGCACGTAATTTATTTTATATTTTATATTCACATATTCATACACATATGTTCGTTTCTGTATCATATTAGCATACTTTAATGTAGTTGATGCATTTGCATTATGGAATAAACGGTTTATTATTATCAAATAGTGTATCAAATATCATTTGCCATTTTCTTTTACACCCTATAAAGTGCATCTCTATTTCTACTATTTATCAGTAATAAATGTATCCTTGTCGATGAATTGAAAATCTTTACTTCAATAACCGTAAAGGAGGAACTGCTACTAAAATGATTCTCGGTAAGAAGCTCTTAATCGTTTGATGTAGACACTGTGCTTTACATATGTAAGATCTAAATTAGAGTACGGATACCATCCATAAATTATCTGTCGAAAAGATACAGAGAAGGTTTCTGAAGTATTTGTTTTTTAAAGAAGAAGGCGTTTACCCTTGCAGAGGATATAAATACGAACTACTGATGCAAGAGTTCGACATTCTTTCACTCAAAGTGAGACGACAACTACACCTTATAAAATTTCTTTACAATTTAGTACATAATAAAATTGACGCCTCACGTTTGTTGGCTCAACTTAATGTTTTGTTCTATTGTTTTCAATTAGGCAGTCTCTTACCTTTTATACACTTTTCTTTTAAACTACCTACTTGTCCACTTGTTTTTGTTCTTTTTTTTGTAATAGAGTAATATAGTAAGTCCCTGTTTGATGTAGCATGTAAGTAGTATTTAGTTCATCTAGAGTGTATATCATTATTTTATAATGAATCGTGTGTCTTGTAGTGATATGTAATTTTTGTATATCTATATAGAATCTCCGATGGACAATAAATTTATATTATTTGTTACAATTAATATTCTTTTATTGTGAAAAACGTATGGGCCAAACACTTCTAATAATCTAAGTTCATTTGTGTTTATAAGCTCTTTTTTTTATTTATTCACTTGAGTTATGCACTGAATCTGGGTGTTTTAATGATTTCGATTTACGTAATTAAGCTTTACAATATTTAAGATGGTTTATTTGCCTAATGTTTCAAGGTACCAATAATTATTATTTCTTTGCCTTTTATATGCTTCCGGTAAACGTTGATTGTATTTGAACTAAATATTTCCTTGTGTTTAATTAATATGTGCAATGATGTGCATATATTCCGATGTTGTTGTTTGTTTGCGTGCATGGTGGTGCGTACACCAACCCTTACGTCAAATTTTGCCTCGTTTTTGACTTCTTAAGCGTATTTAAATGAAACTGTAGTGGCGTCTTTTTATGTTCAACTTAAGTGATTCTTTTGAGGATTTACTACCCGCTTGCTCAGGATGAAGCTCCGCTAGATTTCTGGAATGCCCCAAAGATCAGTCTGAAGGTAGACGGCAAGCATATGGGATAAAAGCGCCATAAATCTAATCTTGCATGTAACTATTTAGACCTTTATTAATTTGAAACGTTGCAGGGTATGTGACCTTAAAGTAAAATATGTCTAAGGTAATTACAAGGTAATCAAAATGGAATAATGAACAATTAATCCTACTACTGGATATATTTTTTTACTTTTCCTTTGCATCTTCTATAAGTCCCATATTTCATCTTGATTTAAACAAACACTTCCTCTCGTCATCCTTTCTATTGTGTTAATATTATAATCATACAAAAGATGTTCATTTCACGTTAAATGTACGCCTACTCTCCGAGAAGTTAATTCATTTCACGTATTCTTTAGACGGTTTCCCGTCTATTTTCATTCTCATTTAAACTGTGAGCAAACACGCCGAGCACCGCACGCTCATACCACAATACGACGATCGTTTTTAATATTTGCAATTCAAATCAACACGTCATTACAACGAAAGTATGTTAATTAGGAATTGTACGAATGGACAGCGGCGGTAAACTTTTCACTCTCTCACGTCGTCTCCGAACGCCGTCCATCAAGCAATACACGAAAGGAACATCCTCGCGTCCCTACGCGGTTCCCGTCTTCTCTTACGGATGATTGTGTGATGAGTTCCGCGCGCGATGTTTTTTTCGTATTTCTCTCCTTTTTGTTTCTGTTTTCGTTTTTTCGGACCCTCCGGTTAGACCCGCAGCGGCTTCGTGCGGTCTGGCGTGTAACATACGCAACATCAGGTAGAAACGGAGAACGATCCGACAGCGACAACAAAGACATCAAACCGCCGAATACAAAAGGTGCACGCGGGCGTGTCTAAATATTATTTCGCAATAACGTGTTCATTATGTGCCGTCGAAGCCGGTGCGTTTTGGATGATTCAGGTACGACAACGCAGGACTATGTGTATCCGTTGTTTGTCTGCGGGGTTAGCGAAATTAAGTTTTCATTAGGACGGTGAACAGCTGGTCGGTGTTGAGCGATGAGTGGCAAATGTGGTTTGACGGTTTGACTTGATGCTTGGTTGGTTTTAAGAAGATTGCATGGGGTTTAATCCTATAATAGGGAATGAATGGCATATATAATTATAAATATTTACATGCTGCGAGGTTAGCAAGTTAAGAGGAGAGTAACAATCCAGTTCCAACTGGTTTACCATGACTATAGTTTTTGGGCCAACAGGGCTTTATAATCAGATTCTAAAATACCCCTTTAAATAAAGTAAGTATTATACAGGAAGACCTAATTGTCGTCCAATAAATAAAGGTTTTGCTTTACCTTAACCCCTTTCATTTGAATGTTCATACATCTAACAAAAAAAATAATTTTCAGGCGTTAGACAACCGATAGAATAATAAGAAATAATATAATACACTGAGAAAAGTATTTTCTTAAAATATTATTGGCGATAAAGGGCAGGTTTAAATTTGGTGAAGTTGCTGCAATTTGTGTTTGTTATGAACCCGAAGAGGAAAATAGGCCTGTGACAAATTTCAAGATTATAAAAAAAATCGGAAAATGCCAGTTTCTTTCTTTTACCTCCAGGAACATTATTTGTTCTTGCAGAGAAAAATTAAAAGCATACTCTCAAGACCACATTCGGTCTTCTACTTAATGGTGTAGTCGAAATTTTTGTGACCTTTCAGTTCTTTCTGATCATCATCAATTTTCTTATTTCTTATCGGCGTCATACTGAAGAACAATTCCACTTTTCCCAATCCAACGGTTTGAATGATCTTGACTTAAGTAACACAGTTGCCGCATTGTGAGCTGGTGCGCCGTCTTGTTGCCATAAATGTTGTAATATGCTGAAATAATATTATCTAAGAACTAAATGGTAAAAGTATCTTTTTCTATTTAACATTTCTGCATATATTTCTGGTCTTGTGAGGTAATTTCCTAAAGTGCCCATGTAAACGTTGGTCCATAAGTAACCCACCCCCGGTGATTACAAAACCAGGTTTATTGGACCTTATTTTTTGAGCGATAATTTAATATACAGATTATGCCTGTTCTAGTGGAAGAGGGGCAGTTGCTATACGGTCTCAGCAGAACGAGGCTTCATCCCATTATTTATTGGACATCACATTTTAGATTTTTAGAGCGAGTTTTATTTAAAATTTCAAAGTTGAAGGTGACATCCGGTTAAATTGAAAGTCCGATTAAAATGACGATATTTCCACATTAGACCTCATAGTCAGCTACCTACTGTTTTATTACTGAAGATATTTAGATGTTTCCGGACTTTTCCCCGTCAATAAGCTTTAGATTTTGTCCTCATTAGCCTTTAGTGTGTGCATGGTGGGTGTAAAGAGTTCCATGACTTTGTACTATCACCCCCTCGCCGTAAATATGTGAAGTTATGATGGAATTTTCCAGCGTACCTTTTTCTAATTTTGCAATAAGCCTTGCTTCCCTGATGACACAACATTTTCTTTAAATTGCACGCTTGGTCGGGATAAATGTTTGCACTGATCCAAAATAACCCGCACTGAGTACAGATTTTAGATTCCACTTAATGGTTCGGTTCCACTTGAAGGTTCGGATAATGAGAAAGTTAGAATTATGGAAGATTCGCCCTGGATACTATATCAAACGCCATTAAGGGATTCCATTACAGATTTTAGCATACTGCACAGAAGTAGGTGGTCGCCAATTTGAAGATCTTATGAAATAATGTTATTTACCCATCGCGCTGTAGTGTTCCTCTACATAAAATCGCTCTTTCATTTCTCTTTTCTAAGTTAATGTATTGTAATTACCGTTAGTATCCTGTAGTTCTTGTACTTGTACTAAGAAAAGTACAAGTAGTAAGTTTCATAGCAATACCTGCAATATTACTGCGAATATTTAGGTGTTTCCAGAATTTTGCCCATAACAGTGTATCTTTTTCGACGAACGACGGCAAATATACATAAGATGTCTTTTTCACAATTCAATAAAAAAACGTTGTTGTCTATTCTATGTATTAAAAAGATTCATTCAGAAAAGAGTTGCTTATAGTTAAAACCTTTGCCAATGATTTGGAATTGTCTCGTCAAACATATCATCATTCACTTTCTATTCATATCCTAATCGTATAAAAAATTTAACTGAAATTTAATTATTTATATTGGTGGTCCAGTTATACGTTCATATTTTTATTTAAACTTGCAATATTTCAGTATACTTTATAGTATACCTTTAGCTTTCAATATTTACATTTTTTAAAGCAATTTTAATCGATTGGCCCCCTAATGCTGCGACTCTGTTGACTTTGAGCCAAGGTTATTGAGATACGTTCTACTGTACTTATTTTCAAATGGAAACAGTTCGAGATTGCACCTTGCTAGAAATGAAATTGGCTTCAATTTAGAGAAAAGCTGCGAGGAAACCTTTAGAAACTCGGCACAATTTCGTAAATACACATCCAAGCCTGGTACTAGGCCTTTCTTGTAAGTCGTGCTTTTTCGCGAAATTAAAATTCATCTCTTGCACCCAGCAGACGGTAAGACAACTACAATAAAGACAGCTTTCACGACCTGAGCAGGCGGTGGAAATTGAAAAAGACAAGAGACAGGTAGCACCAGCCACCCTTCGGGGCAGCAATTAACTGCATCCATACCACGGATTCGGGGAGCGGGCAAAAAGGCCGAGATAAGGGGCCTGTCAGCCTCTCTTGCTCACTTTAATATATTCTGGATGAAGTGATACGCAAACAGTTGCCCTTCTAATTTACGGGTATCGGTTTATTTCGGTTCGCAGTGCCATTTAATGAATTCTTCGCCGTTGTCTACGTACTCTCGCCCTTCGTACCGCTTTGTAAAGTATGTTAGAGACGGTGGATGAATGCGAGAAGACAGGAAGATAAAAGAGAGGAAAGAGGATGTGCAGACAACGAATTTATTGCTAACTAATTGCCTTACCGAGAGGTGAATATGGATTGAATGATGCAATTGCCCGTTTTATTAATTTGTTTTTAAAAATTTATAGAAAATGTAAATAGTTGTAGCGCTTTGTGTAGAAATTATGTTGTCTACATTAATTACATATAGATAGGGCAAGATCCTATTCTAATACACTTGATTGTAATACGTTATAGAAAGCACCTTTTTCTCTGCTAATATTGCCTTTAAGAGGTTGTAATGGACCCTTCAAAACGTTTTCCCTTTTCTTGAAATACGTCAAAGCTAGAGAAGCTAAAAAGTTTTGGAATGTGAACTTGTATATTTCACATAGGTTAAAAAAACTACTTTTAGGCTTATTCACGATTTGTACTTAACCTACAAGAATGCTTCAAAAAGATTGGTAACAAAGTAGTAGTGGTATGCCGCTGGTACATATCTCTTCTCCACATAGTCACCACCGTTGACGATACGTTTGTACCAACGAATAGAAATCGGTATAGAGGAAATTAGCGTCAAGATTGCAGAGACGCATGAAAATGGCTTCCTGAATTTTAGCATCGGTTCTGAAATGCCGACGTCTCAGGTATTTCTTCAACTGTCGAAGAAATAAAAATCACTGCTAGTATATAAGGTCGCCCCACAGGTGAGGAACTCGATCAACAGCGAGTTTTTCTCACTTTATATCAGCATATTCAAAGGGAAATAATTTTATACTACGAAATAGAACAAAAAAAAAACAACTCAAAATAACAAAGATGCTAAAGAGAACTAGAGAGTAAAAGCAAGAATAACTATTAATGAAATAAATTGCGGGTATAATGTAGAACTAACACTTGGACTAACCTTCTCATGGCAGCAATGAGCTTATTAACATTGATTCACACACAGCAGTGGCGTGCCAGTGGCATGATTGTTTGGTATCGGTGGTAACCTTGGTGCGTCAATAACACGTACTCACATATTTTGACTATATTATTTATTATGACTATATATCGAGGATATCGAGAAGAAAACGAGAGAACTTGGTAAACTACGGCAGAGATAGGCAAGACTTATATGTTCTTTATCGTTTTTATTTAGATGCAGAGATAATCACGTTGTTCCTAAAAATTCTTGCTATCAAATTCCTTCCGCCAATCAGATTTTTCGTCGTGCAAGTTTTGCATTGGTTCGGAAACGAATTAGGGAAACAAGACGTAATTTGAGCTCCGCTTCTAGACGTGAAGACGGCACCCATCAACTACTTAAACGTGATCCCACTTCCCGAATTGAGTGTTCCGTTATTTAAACATCATCTACTCCTACAGGTATACAGAGGTCACTATTAGCTAGTGACTCTTCAGCTCGTAAGTTATACGGTCTCCCTAAAATTTGCCAACCTAATATCCCCCCCTACGTATTGTCAGTACTATCAATAACCCTACTTACAAATTATCGAAGTACCCTTCTGGAATTTTGCAATGGACGCACTGATTCTTCCATCCAAAATTCCCAATATTTCGTCAGACGACTGAAAGAGTTGACAATAGATCTTGGTGATTTGTCAGCCTTGATACGGAATCCTTATTCACCAAAGTTCCCATACCCAATACACTATTAGAGAGTTTCTCATCTTCAATGGTCAACCAGATGATCTGGCTGATTTGGCTGAAGTTCGTCTTTCTTCTACCTATTTCAAGTTTCATAGTAACTAGTGTCCCCTGTCGTCGCCAACATCTTTGTGAAAGTGTTCGAACAAACTCTACTATCTCACAATCTTAAACTTAAGCGTTGGCTGATGACACTTTTATCATCTGGACTTATGGACACGAATCGGACAATTTCCTATCGCTTCTGAATTTTCAACATAATTCCGCACGCTTCACCATGAAGGTCGAATCAAACGGTTGCCTTTCTTGCCTAGATGTTGTTGTACACTTGTCGGCGACTAGACGGTGTGGTGGAATCGAAAACTCACGCACATGAATAGATATTTCAATGGCCTCTCACACCATCATCCAGTTCAAGAAAAGCGATGTTGTTGACTCTCTTATCCTAAGCACCATTTCCATATCTGAACCCAATTCGCTTCCTTAAGAACAGATTGTCGAAACTCTTGATCCGCAATAAATATTCCAGGACATGTTTGGCATATGCAGTTTACCACTGTTTGTTTACTTCGCGGATACTACGGTTACAAATACAATAATTACAAAAAACAATACAATTCATCACTTGGTACTGAATGAACACGATATTGACACGTCACTAGTGTGAAAGAAATTGACTTTTACTGATCTCATCATCGTACGTCATGCGATTCCTCTCTTTTATGCCTACTCTTATATCGGACAAATTTTACAACAATGCATGTAAAATACATACTACAACCGCCGTACTTCTAACGGAGTTTCCTGACCTGAATGTATAGACACAACAAACACGAAACTGTGATTCAATAAAACTAATATTAGTGATACATTGTACAGCGCTTGATCCTTCTAGAAAGACGATTGTGCATGAAGGTTGGCGCTAATAGAAAGATTCGCTCTTCCTACAGCTCGTTACCTCTAGCAGGACTATCCAGACAAAAACAAAGTAGGTAATAAAACCCAATTCCTAAAAGTAAGTTTATTCTGCGATCATGTTAATAAGTAGAGTCTTGCATGAATACATTTTTCCTTATCTATCCGTATTTTTACTATCCATAATCAATCCGTATCCCAACCTTATATGACCCATATCCGTAGGGTTATCCGCAGCATTTCCTCATGCACAATAATATCTGCGTGTACGCAGGGCTCTATTAAGAAGCTTTATTATAATGTTAATAAGATTTACAACTATCTTCGGGAGCTCCGAAGGTTGTGTCGTTGTGAGATATTTGAGCCTTGTGCACAAGCGGAAGTTCATCTGCTGGTTCCTAAATGAAGCACTTAGTTTGCGGTGGAAATCACTGCGGCGTCCGATGAATCCGATAAATTTGAAAATTGGGAAGAGGATAGAAACATTTGTAAGCAAATCATTATAGGCTATGGTTACAGGTTATTTAAAGTCACTTTAAATCCAAAGTAAGTTGTAACCTTAGTTAGTTAGACGGCTAAAGTTCAACTTAAAGTTTGTCCTTGAATATTAAATTGAACTTTAACTTTAAATTTATTATTAAATCGACCATAATATGGCTAAAAACATAACATTTTGCGCAACATCTACTACATTCATACAATAAAACCAAATTTAAACATATTAGTAAATACTAATAAGCTGTAGATATAAATACATAAATTGTGAATAATTATGGGGAATAAGAAAGAGATGTTCAAATACGCGACCGTTCACTTCTGATTAGAAGTGCGTGTTTACGTATTTGAAAGGTTCTTATTATAGCTCGGAAAAGATGAATTTGAATATTCATGCCTGTTGCGACTGGATGTCTTGATGGTTCCGATGGATTTATCGATGGCACGTCTCTTATTCCGAGGTTCAAAGAACCATATCACTGCTAGTTATATGAAATTGAAGAAAAAAGGACACTCGCGAAATGAAACACTTTCGTACTTAACGCTTCATACGTTTATTAGCTAACAACTAACGAATCGTGATGAGAGTCTATCTGTTACATTGCTTGTTGTAGACTGCTTCTTGAATACTTCTTCAGTACTACCTGAACACTATTTAAATGAGCGTTGTTCCGCCCACAATTCCATGCTGACCAATGATGTGCAGCAAAATGCAATTTACCTTAAAAGTACAATTATGCTATGGGTAAAACCTTAATTTCTAAATTACAGGTAAATTTGTCGATAGCTATCATTTAATATGAGACATTCAGGTTGTAGCCAATATTACCGTTAGAATTATTGTCCCTAGCAGGTAGAATTGTCTGGGAATTTCACTAAATATTAAAAATTCTTATTTTGAATCATCTACAACCAGATTGAAATGTGTGCAGCAATATAAATTATTAAATCTGGGTATTATTGGAAATTCCGAATATCAAAAAGGTTTCATGTGCAATAAAATAAAATAAAGTAATAAATCTTAAGTCTAAATTTTGCTTAATTGCTATGTTCCATGCTTATAGGTGTGTCTGAATCCAAACAAGGATTTGCTCCAGGAATTATATGTTTCTGAAAAATCGAATTGTCTTGTAAAAATTGCGATACGTTAGTTGAAAAACTCTGCCATAACCGAACATGATCCAGTTGTTATCGAATGCGTTAGTAGACAAAAGCGTGCTCTTCAGCGTTTTATCCTGGTAACAGGATTACCGCTTTAAAATTGAATGTGAGGGTGGTAGTACCGCGGGTACATGCTGTCTTTCAGTGGGACTTTATACAATCTTATCATTAAAACGACGAAGAGAGAAACTTACGATATAACACGAAAGTAGATATTTGCGTTCTAATACTAGATGCGAATATTTGATTTCTTCAAGATCTAATTATCACACTTTCAACGTTTATCGGAATACGAACATAACGTACATGTTTTTGTCTAGTCTAGTGTCCCGCGAGCTGCAAATTTAAAAACCCTTGCAAACACCCTAGAGTTCTTGCATAGCTCACGAAAAAGTCTTTTAACCACTGTGAACATCGATGTTCTTTGTCAGAAATGTTACTTTTAATTTATGAGAATTTTTTGTCGCGAGAATATATCCTCTCTTTCTTCAGCGACCGCCTAAAAATAGGCATCGTATTTCTCCAGCGATGCATCAAGATATAATCTAGGAAGCTTAAACATCCGTTCCGAACGAGATTAGTTTATAATATAACGGTAGTTTACGATCCAGAAACAAAATATAGGTATGAAAAACTCTTCCTGTCACACTTATTACTTACGCTATAGAATAGAATTTTTGTAGGGGGAATTCGAGAAATGAAAACAGTAGGAATCCGTGAAGTTATCCGTTCGCGACTAAAATTAACCGTTTTTGTAATAAAAATAGACAAAATAGACGAGGCGCACAGTTTTTACAATCTCTAATTATAGATTCGGTAATAAATCGTGCCCGAGTGGAAAACAGAGAGTTTGGCTTGTCGTTAAATCACGTTTTCGTCCGTACACTGCGGCGTTAATAACTTTTATCGAATTGAGAGATAAGTTAGATAGATAAAAACCTTCCAGTTCATCGCTGCATTCGTTCCATGTACTTACCTAACCTGTACATTTGAATAATTTATTGCCAGGACGTCCTTATTTATATCCCTAATAAAATTAAACATTGTATTTACATTTTACCGTCGGTACGATGAATTTAAGTTTAATTTAACTTATCGAAAGTCGAGCTGGATGATGCGCCGTAGGGCGAACGAACGTCGAACGTTCGACGATAGTTATTTACAGTTATTGCCGAGGAATATGCAGCGTTCGATACGTCGAGGCCGATCCCGTATAAATGTGACAATAAAACTATCGAAAAACGTAGCTTTTATAGCCCGCTTTTAAGATTAAAATTTATATATACGAACATGAACATGTCGTACGTGTACCTTTAGTTTATAAATCGAATGCGCACAGATATGGGATGTAGTTTACAGAGGTCGGCGCGCATTTTACATCTTGTAGCGACGTAAAACGTCGATCGTACCAATGCCAATTAATAGAGAACGACAGGCATTTTTATCTCAGCTCTTATCAGAAAAAAAGGATGAACGGCAGTAACATGTCTTTGACATACAATTTTGGGCAAAATTATGACTTTTCAAATTTAATAAGAAATTAAATATACTTACAATGTGCGTTATTGGATGATGAAGTAGAGCATTTTCTTTGAGAAAGATTTACTGTTTTTATTATTATATAATATAAATATTCGGAAATATTGACATTTATGACAAATTTTTAAAATAAAAGGTCGACATTTGCATATATAGTCAATATACAGCTATTGAATATAGACGGGACATTAGAAACAGTAGCACTATTTCGTTGAATATCTTCTGGTTAAAAAATTTTGTTTGCCACATTTACCTTATTGTAAAGAGATTCATCGATATATTCCTCAGCGACGCTCGTCGATTTCTAGCCTCTTAACCTCTTTAAACTGGTTATATCTCCACCAGAGTCAATCAACATCTTCGCAGAAGATCGACGAAAGCAGTGGCCGATATACTCTGCATGGTTCGGCAAATTCAAATAGGTAGCAACTTCTTTTCTGGGGATTTTTCTAAACTGATGTATTCCTACAACCTATCTTTAAACTTTTCTGTTCTGATATTTCAAGGAAAATCTCACTTTTCTGGCCTATTACGGCAACCTTAATTATTAAATATTTTTCATCTGCTTCCTGAACAAATTTGCAAATTCCCTCTTTCGTTAAAATTTTGGATTTTTTTCGTCTGTAACCTTCACCTTTCCTTTTTAAAAATGAACGAAGTTTTGGAAATTTAGGTATATCCATATCACGTTTAATTGCAAGGATTGATTTCAACATTGAATAATAAGATTTCACCTTGCTAAAAAGTATGCCATAATAACATTTTCAGGAAAAGCGATTGTAGGCTAATGTGCTGACTAGCGGGCTAGTCTGGGCAGTGAATACACTGCCTCGCTAGTTCGAAAGGAGTACCAGGCGGCCAATCTTCACGTCGTCCGGAAATGTTAGGTTTCTCCTCCTTAGCAAACAATATTCTGCTATTACAAATGATACTCAAGTATTGAAAGGAAATAACATGTTACGTATAAGTCAAATAAAATCATCAAATTTAAATTAAATCAACGATAAAGTAAAATAAAATAAAAATTCTTCTAACCAAATCAAAAATACTGTTGCCTGGAGTACACGTCATCGTTTCCTTCATTGCGTCGCATAGAGTCCATCTTTCTTGTTTTGAGAAGAGAATTCTCTGAGAAATTTAGATAAAATTTACAAATAGAAAATTGAACCCTTGTGACCTAAAATTATATTTATGTAGCTAATTCATTTTCCTCAAATCAGCCAATGGTCGTATTCAGCTAAGCCCCGTGTTGCAGCGCTGCAAACTAGAATGTACCTGCACGTGCCAAAAGGGTTCCATATGACATCAACTTTGCAACCATCGTTTTTTTTTGCAGCTAAAAATGTATACGCTACATTGTAGCGCTACAAAATAGCGTAAATAAATTCTTAGCCTAAGTAATCAAACAAATGATGTTCATCTCAAGACAATTTTAATCACTGGATAAACATCCGTATTCAACAAGGAGTACAGAATGCTGCAAAATAAATGAAAACATATTGAAATGAAATTCTATGTTAATAGCATACACAATGCAAGAAAGGATGCTTCTAGCGTTGCCAGTATCCAAATTAGCACAGCAAATTCTCTTTCTTTTGCAATTTTATTTGGAACCGCTTCCAACAACGACCAAAAGCAACATGGTTGTAATATTTCAAACAAAATTTAGTTGATCTTCTAAGTATTTACCAGCATAATACCTAATTGCATCCGAAAATAATCTTTGAATTCATCCAAGGTGTATCCCCGTATGATAACTTTAAAATAATCCTCACTACGGGTCAGCTGTCGATTTACGTTAGATCTGCGGCTGCATTATTTAATAGCGTATTATTTTGTACATAGGTATATCATCATCAGCTACTGCTATTAATACATATTCTTGTATATCCTACATTTCCAAAAATATTGAAAAACCTCACTTTTAAAAATGTTGAATGATTAACCTACTATCGCTAATGCAGCCACCAAAATTATATTATAATTGTAACTTTATCTACCACAACGGACATACGGTTGACAATGGAGATCCACGTATTCTCGAAATAGCCGTTCTGGACTGATTAAATAAACTTGTGTGGTGCCAAATGTAGCGATACTTCAGCGTTGTTTGCCATACTACCCCAAATCTCTACTACCATTATTTATCATTTAAGCATTTATAATACAAGAATTTTGCCGTGTTAAAACTGCGGAGAAGCCGTTAAACAACTAAGGGCTTATGTTAGTCGATGACGGTGCGGCGTTGTTTTCTAACGCTGCAATGTACAATGCTATTTTGTGTTGAATGTGATCAATGATTTAGTGACGCATTTTTATCAAACACTGGACCGCGAGGTCCTTTCCTATTGGATGCTCAAATAAATCATTGTTCTAATCATTTAATGGAATTTGTTCTTATCAGTAAGGACGTACATATACTAACAATCCCCAGGACCAACCGACATGATTTAACCTCTGAACGTATAAGAATTTCATGTTTGAATCTCGTTTGTTAGGAAATTTGTCGACATCATATACTCAAAAATCATTTTGTTGATCTTGTTAATAATGGAACTACATTATTAAATTAAAAGCATGATTTAATCTCCGGATATGTATGAATTTTGCCCTTGGAAATCGTTTGCCAGAAAATGTTCCGACTTTGTATTACAAATTAACTTCGCTCCAAGTACGTGATCTAGAAATCCAGGGGCATTCCAAAGGAATTAATTACTTTTGTACGTTCGATATTTCTTACTGTAATCATAACATCGGTGTAACTAAACAAAGCAAATATGCCGACAAAAAATTCATTCGTTTGATTCGCTTCCCAATCTAAACGTTTCAAAGTAATAGTTCAACCATGCGTGAGAGCTTGTGTACGAAGAGAATACGTCTAGAAATTCTTGTGGAGCGTGCTTCCACTAAAGTACTTCTGGAAGAGGAAACTATCTAACTAGGAATAGTTAGGGCAAAGTTTCATTGAAAATTAAACTACGGAGAATAAAGGCGTGTTTTCGAAACGATCGCGATGCGCTTCTACTTGCATATTTTAATTGCTTCTTCAAGATAAAGTATTTCTTAAAACGATTAGCGGATACAAAGTAATTCACCACGATGGCCAATTAAAAGCATTTCTTGAAATAATTGAAGTATGTTTCTGGAATTTGGGTGAGCGATATTGTAGATAATAATGCATCTCCTAAATGTATTTTCAGTTTCATTGCGCCCTTGATTAAGCCAGAAACGGATATCAACTTTCTTATTTCAAATAGGTCAAAGGCAGGTTCAACGATATACAATATCATCTATGTAGGAAGTACCACTTTCGAAAATGTGGAAGCATCAAAAATAGTCGTTGTCTATGATATTTGTTGTTAATAGAGCTATTTTGCATTATTATGCATAGGTTAACCTTATATAACCATTATATCACTTTGGCTCAGGTTACGCAGAATCCTCAGAATAGCAGGACCAGAAGGTTTCTTTTTCTATTTTTGAAAGCACCACAGTGAGTAGAGAACAGAGAAAATTATTAATGTCAACAATTTTCAAATTTTGGGGAAATGTTAACAATCTTGATATTGTAAAATGGATGAGTGCAATTATTTGTGGTTTTAATAAATTAATATTCTTAGTGGATGGTAGTGGATTTTTTGTTCGTTTTGGTTTTAATTGTATCGTTTTTACAAACTTTTAAGACTCCACTAGCCGTGATTTGTTTTTCAATTTTTTTTCCTGAGAGATCATTACGATGTGGTGATGTTTTATTTGTTTAACGATTCCTGTTATTACATCTTGTGTAAACACGAACAGCAGTCGCTATGCTACGAAAATCACAATATCCCTTAACTCTTTACTACAATCCAATTTAAACGGACCAGCGTATCAAACTAATTTAAATATTAAATGAGAAATTACGCTGTCCACCCAAATTACCCAATGTTCAAATTACTTATTCAACTCCAATGCCTAGGCACAATCAAAGCATGATGATGAAGCTATTATGTTTACATAAAAAACCGCTCGGTGCTGCGTAAAAAAGGGGAATAAGAGTTCGAAGGGGAAAACGCAGGCATTCTACCACTTACCTGTTCTAGCATGCGTGGAAGGAAAGGCAACGACGCGAGCGACCAGATTTTAATAATAATCGAAAAAAGCAGCAGGTGTACGTCCGACAACAGAAACAGTTGATTGGAATGCGCGGACACGATCACCAATATTAAAGGATTCTCTCTGCAGTAACTTTAAGCTGTGTTTAACGCATAATACAAACTTAAACTTGAAAAAAGGGTGAGATAGAAGAGATAGTTGTAGGAAGATGAATTTAGAAAACTTTTTATTACCGTAGTGCAATATTGGCCACGTATCTATCTAATTGTGAAATAAATCAGGAAAAGTAATTATTTTTATGATTCAAAGAAAAATACAGGAATAGTTGAAGTTGTAATTCTAACCACTTTCAGCGTTATACCACTACAATAAGAAAATCGTTAATGAGACTGTAGCATAGGGAAGGGTGTATGTTACATAAATTAAAATTGCATAAATGAAAAGTTATTAAAGTGAGATTTAAATAAGTTTATTCTTTTACAACTTCCTAACGCAAAAACTAACTGACAACTGAATTTATATTTATTTTATCAAATGTTTTTTAAATTTTAAGTTTATGGGCCGAAATAATAAATGCTTATTACTCACCTCCTCCAAATTAAAATAATGTTCGTAGTATGTATACAGACATGTCAAACGCGTTTGATCGCTTAAATCATACCAGGCTTTTAATGAAACTTAGTGCTAATGAATTCTCTCTTACTGCAGTCACTTTCCCAATCTCACTTAACTGTACATTGGCTATAGAGGCAATCGCCAAAGTTATTTCTCACTTGCATCTGGAGTTCCGCAGGGTGGCAATTTAGCCACATCTTTAAAACCACTTAGATCTTCATAATCAACAACGGTGTCAATCTCAATACGTCAAAGTATAACGTTCTCTCGTTTTCACGCAAATCAACGTTAATGAACCATCCATATAGTATATAAAGGACTTGCGAGTGACATTAGACTGCAAACTTACCTTTAGCGCACACAGGAGCAGCATTATTTCGCCATCTTTAAAACTGTTTGATTCCACTATACAGGATACAAAAATTTCTCGCTATCACATTCTATGATAACGCGTTATTTTTCATATATGGGTTCTAAATCAGAACATGCTCCTTTGATCTGGTCATCGTTTTGTACAACTCATCCTTCTTCACTCTAAAAAGTTCAAAGACGTTTTTTAAAATATATTTATTTCAAACAATAGGGCGTATATCCACGGCGAGGTATTCACTTCCAGCGACCTATACCTTCTTGCTGTAATCCAATACTCAGCTCGTCAGATTGTTGAATTCGCATTTACATAGAATTTGATCTTTCCTTAAACAATGGTTGCAGCTGTAGTTTAATATTTATGCTTCCCCTTTAAGTTCATTTTTAAATTCAGTTAATCTTGCTATACATTATTCTATGTTATTTATTTTTATTTTTTCAACGCAGGTTATTGTTTATATACTTTATACATCTATTTTTATTTTGTAAAACTATTTTGTTCTGCTTTGTATTAATAGCAATAATAATAGTTATTATTAATATATTAATATAATTAATATAATATACTTTAAGGGGTTGGCGGTTCAGTGGTAAGGGAGCGTGTACTTGACTGGGCAGAGTAAGGCGTTGTGTGTTTGGGTCCCGCTAGGATCAAACATTTTCCTTTGTGTGTATGTGTCACCATTCGCAATTAACTGCTCTTCACCCTTTACGGCGAGGGGGTGTTAGTAACGAGGCCATAGAGCCCTTTACATGCACAATTTACACAGTAAACTTTAAAAGCTTACACCCTCGTTATACCGTCACCAAAGTAAAAGAAAAATAATAATAATAATAATAGTGGTTATTATTATTCTCCTTCTGGGTTATTATTACTATTATATTGTACATTAGACTACCACCTGACCACCACGTACAGGAGAATATCAGTGGCCATTTGTGGAAGATGGTAACCAATCGATTAATTGCCGTATAAATACGAATGTCGTTGAAACATTTATGGATAGAAGAATCTAATTAAAGGTACCCCAATCACATAATTTGCAAACACCTCTACGATTATGACCAGGGATCGCTGGCATTAGGATTTGTGAGGGTCGCAAGGATCGACTAACAGCTTAATTAACCAGAGAATTAATGAAATTAATAAAGAAGTTAGATTATCTGGTAGTCTAAGCATTTAACCAACAGTCCGCTCATTGGAAAAGATTTAGCCTATGATTGATATATTGGATGAATTATTAAATGTCAAGGTTTTTGCATTCTTATTGTTTTATTGCGCTGTAATTGAAGTTTAATTCATAAATAATTACCCGTGATTTTATGGATTCATGACCAGGAGTCGCAACAATCATTCTCAAAGAAAAGGTATATTTTCGAACACTAATAATCAAACAAAAATTTAGAGTTTTATTGTTTTTCGAGTATGGAAGAAACCGAAATGCTAACAGCGATATTTCTTATCCGTGGTGTACCTCCTACATAGACTAAGGCGGAGCTAGACGCTACGTTGAGAGAGTCAGGCCATACAAGCATTCAACATGCTGAGCGCTGCGGAAGACTAATGTCAAAGCCGAAGAAATCGTCGAAGTGTCCACAAAAACATAGATTGAAACTAGCGGAGGTAGCTAATTACAAGCATATCGAAAGAAAGGGCGTATGCTCGCAGACATTGTGAGAATAACGAAAGCATAGTTTGCCTGTACGCGCGTTTAACCTAACAGACTTCGCGAAATTTGTTACTATGTGCGACTGTTGGATTTACCATTGTATGCCTGAGGCCAAACAGCAGTCAAAACAGTCTACAGATTTGGCGGAACCAACACATCAAAAAGCAAACACGGGACCATGTTTTAGAGCGATAAAGGAATCTTCTTGGTAGATTAGAAAAGAGCTGGGCGATTAACAGTAAATATTACGCTAACCCTCTCAGTTGAAACAGACAATCAAGAATAAATGACCAGATTTGGGGAAACCTGAAAAATTCCTTGCTGGGAATAAGTATGGATCCAACATGTAAGTCGTCACAGCGATAAGTGCCCATTTTGCAAACTTGGACGGAAGAGCCTGTCGATAAAACACTCAAGCACAGCAGCAGCGGTACTGCAAGTGTATATTTTTAGAAGAAAATTATGTAGAAAGTTAAATAAACTTATATCAGTATATTTAATTTCCTTATTGAGCCGGAAACTTCTTACCCCGCCACCGTATACGATGTTGTATTTAAAATGGTTGACTTAAAATTTAGTTGCGCCACACTGATGACGGTCGTCCTGTAAAGCTACGATTATTCACAAGTCAAATTTTCATTTCCTTTTCGATCGGAGAATATATAATTATTATTATTATTATATATAATAATAATAAATATATATTTCATTCATATACATTTTGAGAACTAAGTCCAGCAATTCGTATATTATCAAAACAGCGTTTTCCCGAGTCAAATAAAATACAAAAGTTCTGATTTTCAAATACTCAGAGAGTGACATTTCCATCCGAAACCAAAATTATAAGGTTTTTCTGTTTTTGCGTATGGTTACCGCATCTGCAGATATTGAGAGCGATTTCTATAGAATCCGTAATCTGAAAATATGCTCGCCACCCCCCAAATTGAAAAAAAAAATAGAGGACGAGGAAGAGAATAACCTTTAGACGAAATTCAATTTCCCTCTTTCACAGAATAACCAACAATAGCAGTTTAACTGTTAAGATCCTGCCCGCGCTCCATCGACTAAATATCGACCCGTGTAAATTTATTTTAAGCTAGTGCGATAAAAACAGAGCACCTACCGATCGGCCTAAATGGGAAACTCGATGGCGAGCAACTACGAGTGCGAGAAGAACATCGTAGGCGTTGTTATTGCTGCTAAAAGGAGAAAGAAGAGCAAGCGGCAACCTGTATATACGCTCCCGCTTATTCGCTTCCCAGCTATAGGTACCCTTTTCCAATAGTCAACAACCATCTATACCGTTGCGTATGTAGTTGTGTTATTGGTTAGCTATAAGTGTGGTACCTGTTTCGCTGATGGTCTCTCCTCATTCAATTTCCGAACATAACTTTCACCCAGCATTCAATTTGTGATAGTCGAGAAGCGACGAAACCGCGCGTGCTTTTCGTAAAGGGGACGAAACAACTTAATTTCGACTCGATATCCCTACAGAAGGTACTATGCAACAACACCTAGCGCAACCACATTCAAATGATAATTTTTTTAACAGCTTATTACACAATCTTAGAAGCAAAAATCGGATAACCTTTACTTTCGAGAACAATATTGCTAATCGAGAATAACACACAATGCGTGGATCGAATATATTTCCTTCCTTAAGTAATTCATGCAAAACGTTTCTTTTTAATTTCATGTCAACTGTTTTCAACCTTCTACACACATGTCTAGCTTAGCCTTTGAACTATTTGAAATTATTTGAGATTTCTCCGAAATCTTGATATGGCTAGCAATTTCCCTGTAATATTACCTTCAAAGTAATAATACCTATCTCCAGTATTTTCGACGATACTTTTATGGGAAGTACGTTTCTAATGTTCAATATGCGAGACAAGCGAAACAAATCTCTGCTTAACATTTTTAAATAAAGTTTCCGTAGTTTCTTTTCACCATCATCACGTTTTAGTATTTATTGTAATTTTATCAGAGCTCATTTGTTGTAATTTGAATTACTTATATGTTAGTGATTAGTTTGGGGTGCTGCCATTTTTTAATAACATATATTAATAGAAAATAAATTTCTCAAAAGAGAAGTTCATAGGCATGGTGCTTCCTGTTCGGGCTCCTAACAGAAATCCACTCTTGGTAACAAGAATATGTGAATAATGTGATATTTTTCTTTAAAAAATTAATTCAATTCAATTTTACTTCTGCAAACGGTAATTATAACGGAAAAATTGTTGAGTATTACCTTAAAATTGACATAAATAAAGTTTTTACCTAAAACTACTGGGAAAACCAAAATCGTTCGTTTAATAAACAAGCTTCATGATATTTAAGAACCTAAATCTCAGAATCCTCCACAAAAGAGCGTGAGTCAGTTGAAAGGTAGGAGTAACAAATCAATTACAATATGTCTTATGTTTTCGATTATATTTCATTAAAGAAACAATTTATATAGAATGAAAGGTAAGTACTTAAATTGAAGAAGCCTCATCTAACTACCTGAGAATTCTGTTTTTCAGCAATGCTTAAGTTAATTGTCAAAAGATTTATTGAAATAGAAATTTTTTTAAGTAAAGATGCAATAACAACGTATTGTATATTGCCATGCTCCCGTATAAATGGAAATATACTCGCTCTAGTTTTAATATATATCGGAGGTACTTAATTCGCAGTTCTGCTTTGATGCTCTTGATATTCGTCTTATAACGAAACTAACAACACAATTCAGTTTGTTACATTGTATTTTATTCTATTCAGTTATTCTGCACTTTCTCTTTATTTTAATTCAATTCTTTTACTCTTCTCTCGACTGTCCTGATTACTGTAACCGTATACCCGTATAACCGTAACTGTATATCGCCTTAAAACATATATACCCCATAAACTGATAATGAAAGAGTAACCCGAGATACTGTGTCTACTCTTAAGATTGGCCTGAAATTGTTAAGGTTAACAACTGTCAAAATTACAATACAAAAAATAACAATCCTTTTTAAGTTGAAAAGCTTCGCGGACATTTGGAACACCTTGTATATTTGTAAATAATGTTAAGAAATACGCTGCGGTATACGTACGTATAGAAAACCTCATTTCTCTATGTTAGATTTCACGTTAAACTCCGCAGCCACACTAATAGCACGCACGGTATACTAAATTGAATGATAACATGTAGCAATAGACTGATGAAACCTTCTTCCGCAAATTAGATCATTCCCGGAAAGCTTAACATATATGCATAAATTCGACATAATTTTTATATTTTTTTAGCAAATGGGAATTTTTACATTTGAGAGAAATTTGACGGTGAGCGGTTGTCCCTACAAATTTGTAGTAGCTGGGGGAAAACTGCTGATCCTGTCATTCAATACTAGTAGAACGGTGAAAATGTTGTTTCTTAATACCTCCCATAGTTTTAGCTATATTAACACAAATAGCGAAAAGTGTTGCGTTCGGAGTGTCATGAACCCCAAAAACAATCAAGTACATAAAAACATTACTGCTGTCATTACACTAAATTGGTCTTGTGAAGAACCATATAGCAAATTTGAAGATTTTTGTGCTGAAATCAAATGCAAAAAATCATAATTGTTATTTGCAATTAATTCTTTAAATTTTGATTCATTTGTATTCAATTTTTATTTTGTATAATTATTTCTGAAAACCCTGTATATACTTTTGTGCCGCAATGGATAAATGTTATCAGTTAGTAGGGCCGTAGTTTATGTAAACGAATATTATGAAATTGTTTTATTGTTACAGGTCAGAAGGCAAAAAGCGCAAATATCATGCTGAAATCGATTGTATAAACCACTTAAATTTTCGTTTTCAGCAAAACTCCTGGTCGGCTTGTCTGTCTCACCAAGGTAGTTCGCGTTGGTCAGATTACTCGGACTGACGGAGTCTAGGTTTTAAGTCCTAGGGGTGTATTGCTGTCGGTCTGCCTTCGCGAGCTGATGTAGAATAGTCCTGACCGCCGTTCGGCTAACATCCTTCAGGTGTTTAAATCCAAACCGCTGCATATGTTTAAGCTCGCCTTTCAACATACAGCCTATTACAGACCGGCGTTTAATTCTTCAAGTTTCACCGAGAGTCAGTTCAAAGATACGTTCCGCGACATCATTAACCTTCTTGCCTTTGAACTTGTAAATAGTATTATAACTTAACCTTTTATATATTTTATACCGAATTAGAAGTTTCCCGTTTTATTTTAAGAATCCTTTGTTTCCGCCTATTTGTTTACTTTATTTTCTTAATAAAGATGTTGAACTCTAGATTGATGGACGCACCGCTCGACACCGAATTAGATCACCACCGAACCCATGGCACGGTAATTGATTGATAACTTATTTTGTCAAATTAGATATTCTGACAATTCTAAAGTTACCCCGTTAGCGACATTTATGAGCAGGATGTACAACTGACTCCGTATACATTTGCAGCCGTCAACGTAGATTTACCGCTTTTGGTAGTAAAATATTTTAATAAACTAAATAGATGGTAAATAAGTAGTTTATTTTCATTTACCATACAATCACATAGTGAATTTAACACATCGATAGAAAACAATTCTTCGCATTTTTTATGATGATAGTGAAACGTCGAAAGTAGTCCAGAGAGAGCGCACGCGTGGCACACTACAAACCAACAAAGTTTCACCTACATTGGCGAGTATCAATTGACTGTATTCCTCTCCAAGTAGCACTATTGCAATTTTTATTTTGCACTTCTTGTAAAGCTTTACGAAAAAGAAACTTTTGCAGTTTATGGGCTAACTTCTATGCAAATCCAACATTATTCTCTATCCCTTCTAAAAATTTAAAACAATTCTTTTATATTTACGTATTCCATATTCATCCGTAGCCTATTCTACTTTCATATGATAAATTTTATTATCCGCCTAGATCTACAAATTTTTATTATTTGAGGTAGTTTGAAAACTTTTTTCGGTTCGCTTATCCCGCCGCAAAGTTAGCGGCATCGTTGCACCAAGGTATATAAATTAGGCGAGCCGGAGTTAGAAGAGGGATTTGTAATATTTAGTCGGCGCGCTAGCTGGCGTTGGTCCGAAAATATTACGTTATAGTCCATATGTTAGGCGCGGTGTGCTCTGTTGCATTAGTTTTAGCACATAATATATGTAGCGCGGATACGAGAAGGAGTTTAGACGTGCTGCGGATCCTTTTGCGGACGTGTTACGCCTTCTGCCCGAACGTATGCACGCTAGACTGCACGAGAAAAACGACTCTTCGACAATATTGCTTTCATATGTTGGAGAGAAGATTAAAAGTAAGCCCTTGGTGTATGCACATGCGCGCAATAAATACAAAGGGGAATAAATGTACGAAAGAGGTTTACCTAACGCTTTTGTTGTTGCTGTCTCATATTACGCGCAATATTACGATATTCGTGCTTTTCCTTTCTAACTTTGGTACGTCTATGAAAGCAATTTAAAGTATTAAATTTAAAATATGGCACTAATTTAAATGGTGCCTAGGATCCCAACAAATTCGTACTTTTCTCAAGCCATACACATTTCGAAAAAGTCGACGAACAACTCGATTTTTGATTTACACGTGCATCTTCAGAGTCGCGTCTGCCGCAAAGATGAGATCGGGTGGCACCCGCCAGGTCTCTAAAAGCTTTGACAACCTATGATTCTAAAATAATTTCTTTCGTCAGTTCAATTAATCGGTAATGTTTTATATTGTAAAGATTTTGGTTCGTTTACAAAAGCTCTAAGAAAAACCAAATACGTAGATGACGATGGTACGAAAATTACTATATTGGCTTATTTTACTGCACATCCAAACTAGCTGCTAAATATAGCAGCTACTTTGTGTTATTTAACGATGGCTAACTAAAACTAATATTAAACAATTCGATACTTAAAATTAAGCGAGATTTCTCAAAATATCTAGTAAACTATTTACTTTAAGAGTAGCCCATGCTACACATTATTTACTTTATCTTCTGGCACAGAATCCCATACCAAATTTATTTATTATTACGGAAACATCGATTCATGAACATTACCAGCAAGCAGAAATTCTTTTGATGTATTACAATTGTGATCTATTTGAAAGTGTGTAATGCACCGCAAACTGTCAAACTTTCTCAAAAAGATGCAATATCTCTGTAAAAGTGAATTTTAAGAATAGGTTGCATAAGCTAATTTTAAAACTTAAGACTGAATCCAAATCTGATAAAAAAGGAATACTGTTCTCTTTAAAATAGAGAAGTTAATGGCCACTTCCGGTAAAGGAGAGCTACCGAAAGTTGAAAATATTTTAGCTGAAGTAGCTTTAAAGGAAGTTTTCAGATTTTTTACTCACTTCCTCATATACTTTTAACCGAACCCCATCGCGACACACATATACAGAGTGTTCCAATTCCCAGGAATTGTAGAATTGTGTTTACAGTGTAAATAGCGGAAGGTCAAATTTTTCAGATAACGTACCAGACACCATAAAGTATCTTTCAAACATATTTCCGATTATACGGAATGATCGATAAGTAACAAAGTATATTGGACCCATTTTATTATCCTTTGCTGCTGGCTACACAATTTGTTGACGGTAAATACAGCCACAACAACTATAGCCCGAAGAAGTATGAGTCGGAGAGGGAAAATTTGGTGGTGGTTTAATATTATTTTGGTGTGTCTGGCGCTTCCGAATGTACTAAAAATCGATACCAACTTGCTTAGTTTTAATGAAAAATTACCTATACTATTGCGATCTTGAATAACATTCAATAATCTAATGTTGACCGAAATGTCAAAATGTTTTGGCTGGATGTGGCTGATATTAGGAAGTCGCTAAATTTTCACCCTGCAGCCTGCATATTTTAAGAAATGAACATACTATCATCTATTCAGTTCATTACTCGTTGTCCTGCATTTTCCATGAATTACTATGGATTAACTTTGATTATTTTGCCGATAAATCCAGTTATCCCCGCGTGAATAACTTATTGCACGATTGCTAAATTTGATTACATATATGAATCTGTTATCAAATTAAAATCGTTTATTAACATAATGATGAGGTGAACTGGCATGCGGCATCACTGTAATATAGTAGCAGTTGGTTGGTATGCGTATGTACAGTAAATACTGTATGACCCCTCCTAATTTTGATAGTATGGCATATTACAAAATAATAAAAGAAAAATAGTTGTAACAATAAAATTACGTAGTCGTTGATACAATCTACAAACACCGATATACACACACCGGCAAATTTAGGATCGATGGTAAATTCGAATCTGCTTCTCCACTACTTCTTCCAAATAATTTTGAACAGAATCCTTAACTGGAAAAGTTTTCTCGTTAGTGAGTTAATTGCTATTTGCTTTTGCTAAACCTTCTTCTCACTTCGAAGGTTGTTTAAAAACATAAACCAAAAATTTTGGTTTTATATATAACGATTTCTTTGAAATATTTAATAAACAAGCAAAATTACATGTATGACTGCAGTTATTAATCCTCCCATATGACGTTGTCCACCATTAGTTGTGGCCAAATCTCCCATGTTTCAATTAGAGCAGCTTTTGCAATTGTTTGAGCTGCAGGAATTCTTGATTTGAACTTACTTAGCGTTCCAGACATGTTCAATCGAATTGAAGTCCGGAGAACATGTAGCCCAATTTACGTGGAGGGTATAAGAAGTACCCGTGTCCGGAGACAGATGGCAGTTTGTGTTAAAATCTGCATTACCAACTGTAAGTACTATTCTTTAGTCGACTTCTGACAAAATTTCGGAGAGATTCATCTAGTAGTGTTGGTTCGAGTGCTGTTAAAAGCTAGCAAAGTTATGTATTTGTGGAATCATGGAATAAGAACATTACCGTTCAGCGATTCGGTTCCTCATTTTGGATGGAAAAACGTACGCAGAAATCAAGAAAAGTTGGGTACAGTTTATAAGGCCTAAGCACCTTCGATGACTACCATCATCTGACGACAAAAAGCAGCGTTATGTGATTGTAGATGAGACATCCATACAACACTACACGCCAGAAGCCAAAGGTTACTCGAAATGTTTTTTTTTCCCGACAAACGTACACCAAGGTAGGCGAAGACGATTACGTCACCGGAAAAGTTATGGCGATGATTTTTTGAGATTCGCAAGGCATAATCTTAATTGATTATTTGGGGAAGGGAAGGACAATCGCAGGACAGTACATACTGACTTATTGGACCAATTCGACGCTGAACTAAAGAGGAAAAGGCCTTACTTAGCGAAGAGAACAATTCTCTAACGTCATGATAGCACCGACCCACACACCGATAATTGCGACAGCAAAACTGGTCCGGTTACGGCAATAATTGGTTCTCCATCCACCATATTCACTAGCTTTGATCCCCTGTGACTTTTTTCTTTATTCAATCTTGACAAATGGCATGGCGCGAAGTAGTTCACGTCAAACGAAGAGGTCATTGCCGAAATAAGGGCCTATTTTGCAGCGTTGGACAAATCCTATTATTTGGATTGAGTGTATGCATCTACAAGGAGATTATGTCGTGAAATAAACTTACCAAATGCAAAACAATTACATCTTCCTCGACACTGGTGTTTATCATACCATCCCCGTATCCCCCTTAAAAACACTGTTACATAACGAGCCAAGTGAGGGCGTGCATTGTCTTGCATTAGGTAGAAATTTACTCTAGAATATTTGGTGTGAATGGCACCAAACGACTTTATAGAATATTCTTATGTTATTTTCGGCAGTTCAAGCACTACCATTACTTGCCAGTAACCCAGACGTATACCTAAATATATAGTATCCCATACCGAGCCTCCACCGAGAGAAACAGCAGGAGTGAAATTAAATTGCTCGTTTTGTTTTTTGGATGTCCATAGAACCTTTTCCTACCATCGATTGCATTTGCCCAGGAATGGCGCTCATATGTAAAGAAAATTTGACCTCACTGAGCATTGCTGTAATTTTGGTGTTCATAGGTGAGGGCTATTCACGTTACTCAATGATGCCTTTAAAAATTTGAGTTTGTTTTTCTTCTTCTAACTGCACACTCACTTATTGTGGTTCCATACATTCCTTGGTTCGCTTCTTACCTGAATTGATGTATATCGCATCTGTCAAAGTAATTGTAACGAATACATAAATCGATCATCCACAGCCGTTGTTGAGCGTTTGATACTTTAACCTCGTCGTCTGATATACTCTTCAGTTTGCCTCCAACACATAACATTTCGATTGTCGATTTGGACTTACCAAACATGCTAGCAACATCACCATTGGATTGGCCATTTTTAATCATTACTACAGCCCTAGGGGATGACTTCCGTTACTGCTAAACCACCTGGTATGGACTGCCACTAAAGATAGCGATAGTAAACAAAAACAAGCTAAACTTTGATAGTTGTTTAACTACCAATGAAAATACTACTGCTGAAACTAAGTGATACTTGCATGTTGGCATTAACTTTGACGCTGCTAAATTCGATAAAAAATTATCCAAATTGAACAACTTACCTCCGTCCCACTTTTTAATTGACGATGGTAAATTTCAGCGCATACGAGAATCTCCCGTATGATTTATACGAGGTTCTAAAAAGTTTTAATGTCCGCTTTTACTACCGTTAAAATAACGTTCAAGTCTATCTCCTGAAGTAGACATTTTAACCTAATTTATAGTTAAAACAATCCTTTTACTTACATGCACAATATTGTCCGATTTATCGATACCACCTGTACTGTTATATACAGGTAATTTTATTAATAATTCTTCAAATAGTACCAGTAAACCACTTAGATAAAATATTCCTTCTAACAGAGGTACAGAGTGTTTTATTTAAAAATTTAAAAATGATTTTGGTTCATTGTTACTGTTATTTGTAACATTTTTATAATAAATAAAAACTTGTGCCTTTACTAAAACGAACATAATGCCGTATTGTTTGAGGTTGGTTTTTCTCACAGCCTCGTTGTTGCCGTAGTTACTCTTCTACTACTAATTCTCTACATACATAAAAAGCGCCAAATTTAAAAATGAATTCAATTGTTAACAGTTGTGATACCTCCTAACGTTTTTGTCCATACTTGGAAAAATGTTTACGCATATTAGGGCACTAACTTATGGAGAAGATAATTTCCCCTTATTGCCAGAGGGATAATGATAGAGACTTACACTCCTCCCTCTACATTCTACGCCACTATCGTAATAGAGATAGTTGCATGCTTTCTTTATTTCTCATTATTTGAAAGGATCAAATCAGCACATTGAGAAATTATCATTAAAACAATTGCTATTATCCCACTATCACCCTGTATCTAGGAGAAACATGTTATCTAAGGGTTTTAATCATCATATTTGGGCCAGGGATTCTCCTGTTACTGTATGGACAATTATTAATGAAACAGCCCATACATAAGCTTTATGCAGGCTTTTTTACCACTCTATTTCTTGATTTTTCTTCCCAGTTACCTATTTGTTTTCCTCTTAAATTGCCAGCAACTGCTTCTTTTACTTCTGTCTTGAAGTACCTTCTATACTATGTTCTTAACTACACTACCTGTCTCCAGCCTTTCAGCGTAACTAGCTGCCCCATCCCTCTAGCATAAATGAAGCCGTTAATTTAAATTTTCCTATATATTGCATATAGTTCCTTGTTCGTTAATCTTTCCATTCGTAGCTCAGTTAATTTTCCCCCACAGATCGTCCCCAGGATTTGTTCCTCCCACGCCTCTAACTTTCGACTTTACACATAGGGTTTAGTGAGCACCCAAGTTTTGCAGGCGTATATAACTTGTGATCATCTTATAAATATGCAATTTTGTATTTTTTTGTACATTGCTTTCGATGTTATATCTTCACAAAAGCTCCTGCACATCTGTTTGCTTTGATGATCTATTTTCTTTTCCTTTTCGCATTTATTACTTATTGTTAGTAAATATCTTGATGCGCTTTTTTATGTTGATGATACAAAAGAGCGGATGATACAAAAATTTCTTTTTGCTGGAGAACGTGGGGTGACTTTGTATTAGGACTACATCTACCTAAACTTATCGAAAAACGGTTTTCAATGCTCTGCATAAGTAAGTACAATTTACATAATATTTGATATATTATTTTCCACATGAGTAACTGATAGAGCTACGAGTATTCGTAATATTTTTGGTGATGTATTCGTGGCTGTTTTGTAAGTTTTCAATTCCTGATAATATCTTACATTAATTATGTAAAATATTTCACATGCATAAAGTTACTCATTTGTCAACTTTAACAAGCGCGTTCCTGTTTATCTTTCAAAAGCTATTATTCTAGAAATAATAGGTATGTATTTTCCCCTTCCAGATATCACTTTCATAATTTTGTTAGTATATAATAGTAGGTTATGATTTAAATACAAATGTTTACGAAATTAAAGAAAACCTCTAACAAAGAAAAAACATAAATCAGTTTTTAATAAAAATCAGTTACAACAATCTTAGATATGCTTTATTTGAGTCACCCTGTAGATCTAATACGCTTCCATACGGTAGCATTACGGTACACACTAGCGGATACTGACTATTGTTTGTCCTACACATATTCGTGAATTTAGTTTATTAATTATTGTGTATTCGTGTATGTTTGATCAACCGCATACGCTACACGCTAAATGGAATACAAAATTCGAATTAGATTGTTTTCCTATGAATATGGAAACCGTTACACAATAAATAATTTGGTAAATAATTCATTTATGACGTCGTAATCGCGTTTGAATACGAGGCAAAATGAAAACCATACAACAGGGAAATGAAATTCAATGCGGGAATAATCTCTGGCATGAAGGACCGGAAATATACGTATGTGCAATTCACTTTTTTCAGAATGTTCAAATCTTTGAAGTTGATTTTAATGAATGCAACCGAAATGTTCTTCTCCTCGTATATCCGAAATACAAGTATCTATTTCAGTCGTTAGCTATTAACGTTATACCACGTTGTGGAAGTGTTCATCTGGAAACGCTATTTCCACACATACAATGAATAATGTTGGGCACGCGCTCCCCACTCCGTGTGCACTACACACTTACAAATTACAATCAGCTGACGATTGTACGTATTTGATATAAATTTGGAATTTAAGAAATGAGTAATACATTGATGGACTCAAACGATTGTTAATTATTATCAAATAAACGTTATATTGTTATACACTGTGTCCACGGATTTGGTGCACAAGGAGAAAAACTTTTTTATTCTACATGTTATAAAAAAAAGTTATCCTTTACGAAAGTTTTTGCTTGCCTTAAAACCATTAGAAAAACTTATCAAAATGCACTGCTTACCTTCTGTATGCATATAAATGTTGAAAACGTGTTTGCTTACTTTCGAAAATTTAACTAAGTTCAAATTATTGTTAATAATCGTATTGCCTTGAAATTCTGTTCACATTTAATTATTTGTCTGTTTCAAATTTAAGTGACACGACATTTGCAAACACGAAGATCACAATTGTGATAACATTGCAACAACGAATTTATTTGATTAGGTGTTAATGGAATTGGTGATATTTCATATCAGACAGCGATCAACAAAATTAACGTTAACTTCCCCGGCATTAATATCGCTATTAATTCTTTGAAAAAGCTTGTTAAGAAATTTGCTGAAACTGGCTCTATTGTCAGAAAGAAGAAACAATACAATGAAGATGATGCATTAACTGTTCTAGCTCTGGGATCTGTATTAGAAGATCCAAAAAAATCACTACGTAAGAGAGGGGCGGAGTTGGGTGTAAGCAAGAGCTTACTGCAAAATGTCTTTAAGAAAAACAAGATTCACCCATTCGAACCTAAATTTACTCATACTCTGGAACCCCGGGACGATGAGTTTAGATTAGAATTAGTACTTAGGTTAGAGAAAATGTTATGGTGAATCAATTTTTCCATATTTTCGGATGAAGCTACTTTTACCACCAACGTGCGATCCCAAAATTGCAGATATCTGGCAGAAGAGAATCCAAATTTTCGTATTAATCGGAAAACCAGCGTTATAAGAAAGCAAATGTATGGTGTGGAATTTTATTCAATAAAATTATTGGCATCTTTTTTTTCGAAAACAATTTAAATGAACATAATTATTTGGGTATGTTACAAAATTTTGTTTTACTATCGTTGAAGGATATTAACAGAGATGAAGTAGTTTAATTAGACAGTGGCCTGAATTAGTGAGTCAGTAATTAGTGAGATTGATATAAGAACATTTAGAAACGTTTACAGAGAATTTAGGTATAGGGTCGAAAAGTGTGCGGAAGTAGGTGGAGGTTACATTGAATACATTATTTGTTGTTTTTTATCACATTCCAATTTATATACATTAGAAAATATTTCATGAAGTCTTATATTTATAGTAAAGAATTTATTTTAGTAACCAGAATGTTATTAAATATTTTATATCTAAAAATATGTATAAAAAAAAACTAAAAAATAAAATGGTTTAAAAAATGTATCAACGTTCACTGTTATATAAGTTTGCACCAAATCTGTGGACACACTGTATATGAAGTAAGGGAATCGACTTTAATTCAAAAAGAAAAATTACAAATTCCCAAAAATAAATAGAATCTCTCATTATAAAATAACTAGGTTACTTTTTTTCCATTCCGAATAACCAATATATTAAATAGCCAAATAACAGTGAGCGCATTTAAAATACAGATAATTTTAAAAGTAATTTCAATTCCAAAACAAAAACGGCGTTATTAGTATTGTTCGAAAATAATTAGTGGACGATTGTGGGTAGCTTTCGGTAGTTCTTCCTCTCCCAGCATATATTTGACATGTGTTCTAGAGCCCTGAAATCTAAGGACTTTATGAATTTTGTAACTCTTTGCTCAGTGCTTAATGCCTTCGTCCGCAGCAAACTTAAATACGTACGTTGTGTGATATCCGTATTATGAAGTTTAAGAATAAATTATCGGACGCATCCAGCAAAAGCTTTCGAAGACCCGAATGGTATATACCCAATGAGAAACATCGAATACCTACTACTCTTACAGCGCCGTTCATTCGATCCTTTCTATATATCGAGAGAATCAATAAGCGCGTTGTTTCTAAAGAGAAAGATTTGGAACAAGATCGACTGTCCACAACTATGCGAAGTTTACGAACATTTTCTTCGATTGTTAATTGGTTTCACTCACCTTACAATGTGATTTACTTATGTTAATCGCTGACCTGTCGTTGGATTGTAAAATCTGCTAGACAAACTTTTATTATTATTACTATGCCTCAGTGACCCAGTGGTAAGAGAGCCTGCGCTTGACTCGGCAGAATTAAGCGCTGTATGTTCAAGTACCGCCAGGATCAACAAATCTTCTTAGTGGCTCCGGTACACTCCCGATCCGGTACACTCACCATTCGTATTAAACAAGAAAGCTTATACACCCCGTTGGGCTGTCACCGTACAAAAAAAATATTACAAGAACGTTTTCCAAATCTGATTAATGGAACATCTAAAAAAATTCAATCGAGCATATCATATATTTAGTGATGTTCAAAAAAGCAATCAATTGTAGTATTGCCACTAACGTAGTATATACAAACGTGGCAAATGAAGGAGAAAAGGATCGAGAGAGGCAAGGATAATCAATTAAATTGGGGAGGTATCACTAAAGTCGAGTGTAATTATGAGGGTTGTGCATTTTAACTGCGTAACCGTTTCATCGACCCAAAACATCGGTAAAATAATGACCAGTTAACCGGTCATGGCGGTTTTCACCTTCATACAGTCTTAGAGCCATTTGACATGTAATAAGTACTTACAACTTCTTATACTAAATCAAATACCAGCAGATGCACGCCTACCTGCCCATAATGAATAGAACTTCATGTTGGTGTACTATGTATGTAATATGAAACCTCTAACAACACTTTTACGCTTTGACACTTTGTGTAACTGTAATTGGGAACTACGAATTGTCTTATATATCGAAAAGCTGTCTACAATAGTATTCGAAGCCACGATGCTAAATTATTTAAAATGATTACATTAAACAAAAGTCTAATTCTCGTATCATGTTGCAAGATTGGAAAGAGATTGCTTATGGTTTGGAAATAAAAGTCACTATAGGTTTGTTTACGGAGCTATGAAACGCTCTTGATCGTGTAGACCTCCATGTGTCGCTGGAGGTAACAGGATTTCAGGGTTATCGCTCTACTGGATTAATTCGTATGTAGTGGGTTAGCCGGTTATCGATTCCCCATAACATTTTTGGGAAACCGATTTTGATTCGTCGAAAAGATCCAAAAACTGAAATTAGGAGAGTCATATTAATCAGATTCGAAATTTCTTCTTCATGAAGCAAGAAGAATCTGTCCATCAAGGAAAGTGATAAATAGTATTGTCGTGGATAGATCTCCACTTCTATTAACCCCAACCTGGTACTTGATTGAACTGTTTTTAATAAATTTCTCTCTTTTAACAAAATAAAAACGCGCTTTCTTTCTTTCTTTGAAACTCAATTATGTTAGAGGCCGCACGCCTGATTGAAATAAATTCACTAGCATTAGTAACAGGAGCATTCTTTAAAAGGTAAATTCTAAACCAGCTGCATTACACATTTTTGAAATCGACTATTACACGATTGCTGATCCCGCATTTATTGCAAATCTCAACGTTCGTTTTCCGCATATGTATTCATTGTAGCACAAAGATCCTTCGCTAAAATGTATGTTTTCGATTTTCTCTTTACCCGAGTTTTTTGTTGAGTTCGAAATTTGCGCCATCTAAAACAGCAATAATGTTCGTCTTACAGTTAAAAATGTGGTGTAGATTGTACTGATAGTTGAATTGCTTTGTTTTAATTCGAAACAAACATAACCACGCTTGCGCACTTTGACAAGCAATAGTGTAAAATTTCTTCAGAAAGTAGAGAAAGATCGAAACTATCCCCTGTCAGTTTTTGATTCTGTTTCGTTATGTTATTTAGTGGGAAGTTCTATTTTACGTGAAATAAATATGACAAATTAACACCGAATGCAGCTGTTAAATATTAGTGACATGCATAATGCAACCAGGTACGGTACAACTATCCACGTCTGTACGAGATCTGCTTCTGATCTCTGGGGGCTATTATAGCTCCGGGTTTTCCTCTCCCTGCCACTGTAGGTTGTAGATAAAGTTATCTCCCTACAGCGATTATTTCGGGCGATCGGTAAAATAACTCGTCTTTTCTCCATCTTTTTTATATCCTAAATCTTCAATTTTAATGGAATATTTTCCTATTTTCCTAAAAAGACACGAAGTTCAAGTTAAGTTGGGTGGTTTAAAAGTACGCGGCGCTCTCCTATGTATTAGCTTTCCTTCTTTCTAATTAACGCTCGTAAAACTTCGTTATTTACTATGTATTTCTTTTTATCTGGCGAAAGTGTCTAGGGATACTTCTGGACCTTACAATAGAAAAATGTACTTGACTAATTAGAAAAAAATTCTTTCGTTTAAATCATTACAGTGTATTACAATCTTTGCGGAAAAATCAAAAGCCGACACACCAAGGTAAAGTTTACATTATATCTGAGGAAATGTTACAGAATAATTGAAGTATTAGTGTAAATCTGTACAGCTTTAACTCTTAAATTATGTTTACGAATGGCTCTGCTACGATAACGCCCACAGAAAATTATGTAAACTTGCATAAAGGCTTGAAATCACTACACGATCCATTCGAATATCACCTAGTTAAACACCTACAGTTAAACATTTAGAAAACTACATTACTAATGTACGAGTACGTGGATACGCCTAACACACAGACGATCTGTGTAAAATGCAATGAAATTATTCTTCCTAGGGTAGATTGATTTTGAACTGTACTAAAAATCGCATGTCGCCTACATATCAAAAGGATCTTTTGTAAATAGCGTTGATCTTCAAGTCTCAATAGCTGCGTGTAAAGCTTAACATAAAGAATGTTCATATAAATCAACGGTATTTTAAGTCGATTTCACACTGTAAGTTTTGATCAAGTTTGGTATAACATTGAAATTTGTATTTAATATCCTGTGGCAAATAACGAAAAACAAGTTTTCCTGTATTACCTTTAGCGTCTTTATTTGGCCTTGCACAGGAAAACTATCAACAATCTCAAGGCCACTTTCGATCTTCTATCAAGTGGTGTACCCTAAGTTAACAAAGTCAGAAAGAGCTTTTTTCGTGATTTCAACTATGACTATTGACAAAAGTTTTTGATATTATGCTTTAACTTAGAAGGAATACATTTTAAAGTCAAATAAGGTAGCCATAAAATTTCAAACTACCAAGCTTTTCAATTATCGTTCATTCGCCATAGAAAATGTAAACCAACGAGGGAAAACGAGATATGCCAAGTATTTTTTATTTACCGACCTGAAACACAGATAACAGATGCATCTTGATAGAAACTTGGCCGAGAATGGATCGTTTACCAAATCATATAATGTTTATGTTAAGAAGAATTTGAATGAAAACCAACATAGCGAGCAGGAAGGTTAGCAATTTTGCCAAATTAAAACCTGCTATATATGTCCATTAATAGGTGACATTCTGATGATGGTGGTGAAAATGAATCAACCTGTATATCTATTATACTCGCTAATTGTTTTTAACATCCCGTACAACGAAACTGATAAATAATATTAATGTTAATGATATTTGTTATAATTGTCAGCGTTTCAAGATTGTTGATTTCTACTTGTATTGATAATTATAATAGTGTCAGGAAGTAAAAACACTGTTTACTACACTACTTAACAACTAGATATTGACTGCTGCATCTATCTACTTATTCTTTTTACCCTTTTTATATATACGCAGGCTTTTACATATAAGTTGGCGACTTATATTTAAAAGGTGATGGTAGGTGAGTTGGTTAGGACAAAACTATCAAAATGCCATGGGTTCAGAGGAAAAGTCAACTTGATGAAATTTAACTAAATTGGACGATTTAATCGACCCCCAATTTTCGTATCACATATAAAGGAAATGGTTTTATTTGTTGGAATAGACTATTAAAGTAAAAGTAACAACGGATTAAAAACTTAGCAATACTGTCTAGTTATAATACATGTTTTAACGTGTTGATTATTATCGATGAGTTAAAATATTTATAATTCCGTTAGTAGATGGATTATAATCAAATGTAACCACTTTACACCTAGATGGCAAAATGTGGCGTTTCACAAAAGGAATGTCTCAAAACTGAAGAGAATGTAATAAAATGTTACGTTTATTCACTAGAAAACTATAAAATATTTGGATGGACATACAGCAAAATATTATTACAATCCTTCTAATGATACCAATATTATTATGTATGGTGGCACAAAAGCATACTTGGACGGCTGACAAGCGACGAAGCAGTATGGGCAGTGTGCACAACGCCCACTTTCGTACAGGTTTACTGCTTATCGTCCAAGTTTGCTTTAGTGCCATCATACATACTTCTATCAAACTGTACACAATGCCTATTCCTATTATCTAATTTATGTTATCAACTTTTTATCCATTATTCTACACTTTTGTGAATATTAAGGAATTTATGTTATTACTATACACTATTGTTACAAGTACCTATCTGCATATTAAAATATAGATTATTGATTTTGGCACGCAGACAAAAGAGAACGCACAAAAGATGCACAAATATTTACCGTTTCGTTCTCTAAGCCATTGCGTAGTCCTTAAATGAATTAAAATCTATTTGCCGAAGGTAAACGGAAGATAAAAGGTTTGTTGTTCGAGTTCGACGTGGTTTATATGTTGTAGAAAAACAAATGTCAGATGCGATGCGTAGACATCGAGAGAGGAGGCCCGGCCTTTTTCGAAACACATTAAGGCTATTGTGCTAGGCGAACGTGAAAGATCAATATTTAGCGGTTTGTTGAACGGGCGACGGGCCGCAGCAACGTGGCGCGTTTGCCCCCCGTGTGTTCCTCGTACGCGGTATTTGAATTTTTGATCGGGAGTAAATGGGAAAATAAAGTACGAGAAAGAAAAGGAGAAAAAAGAAGCCGTAGTACTGTGGCGGAAAGTAGCTTTTCAAGGATGTGTAAATTGTTTAAAAGCACTAAAAGGTGTAAGATTTATTTGACGTTGTTGCGCGTGCTAGATTTAAAGTAAGCAACTTTGTTCTGTGAAGGATTAGGTAAACGTTTTAGAATTTCGCGGTGCCTTTAAAATGTTTAGCATCCTATCGGAAGAATTGAATCTTTTAGTTTTATTATCCATAACTTAATTGTAGTCGTTATCAATATTTCTCTAGATTAAGACACAATAATTTGAATTTTCCACTCCGTAAGTATATTATTACTGGTGTTAAGTGTTGCTGTAGAGCAGTTGCGGCTTGTATAATTGTGGCTTTCAATGTTTAATAAATACTAGGAAGTATAAGGTTTTTAGAGAACTAATCCGTGTTCCAACAAGCACGTTGACAACAAAAACTAATATGGCTTTATTTCCCAAAAGAAAAAAAACAAAACAAAATATAAACATAAACTGAGGAATGAACTAAAGTAAGGGAAGTTACAAGGGCCTGTTCAGATGGATTTTTCCCTGTTCTTTCACTTACACCTTGAATAAGAAGATTGTATAATATACCAAACAATAAAACAAAGCAAAAATAAAAGACAACATTCCGTGATTGTTAGAGGATTATCTGATACACACGTGCAACCTGCGAGAGGTACAGAGCTAACAGCATTTGTAAAAAATTCATCGAAATTCTGACACCATTACATTATGAACTTTATGAATAACACAAGAAAGGCTTCTTCCAGACGATACAGTGGTAGAGTAATTACATTTCTGGATCTAATATTGATGTGGTGCACATCCGAATGAAAAAGGATTTTGTGATGCAAGTATGCCGGAGTTTTCTACACGGAACCGGCATGCTGCCTACAACACACGCCTATTCTCCAAGTTGAGCCAGCCTATATGGCTTATACGCTGGAATTTGTGGATGCCACAGGTATATCTCAGCCAAACACTTTATACCAGCTAAATATGATTGCGATCGCAAGCATCAGCACACAGTCCGTAAACTGGGGTTAGGTAAGCAAAATGAGAAAGAGGTGAAGAATTACGCAGTGAAGTCTTTCTACTACGTAGTAGTGCATTAGGTATAAAGCACTCTTAAAGAACCATATGCGCACTGAATATATTTGTTTATCTGACCCAGATTCTTCGCGCTGTTGACAACAAGTATACATATAATTATTATTAATTTGATAACAGTGGTCACTTTCTTGGATGCATTCAGCTTTAGTCTACACTGCGCACACATGGACTGGAGCGTTATTGAAATTGACCTCCATAATACCATGGATTTAAAGGAATAAATCAATTGTACCATCGGAGTCACAAAACATTTGAGTTTTGAACATATCGCACGAGGGGCACTAGAACTTACTATTGCCCTTTCAAATAATTCTTCAGTCAACCTAACTATTTGGGCATATGCGACAGGCAACTATCTTCAATAGAGGTAGCATTTGTACAAAACCCCAAACAATGTAAATATCAATATGGTAGAAGCTGGTAGCTCCATATATGAGTTACTGAAATCGAGTAGGACAACTAAAGCAGGTTAGATTGGCCAGTAGAAGTCAAGATACTCATTCACGACCTACCTCACGAAACTTATAGGATGCAAATCTCTGTACTCTTCGATATTACTTTGTTTAGGTCCCAGAATAACTATTTCTCCTTTTCAATTCTCAAGAAGACAACTCTTAATAATATGGGTGATAAATTGGGTAATGTATAGGCCACATAACCCAAGCATGTGTATTGTTAAGTCGTCACCAATGGAGATTCTAAAAATGATACAACTTACAATGCGTGCGTCAATAAGTCTAGAAACAAATGCCTCCTAGTGCAGTTGAAATAGCATTGCAACAGGTTGGAATGGTATGCAAGTTATAGGCTTTGCAATAAACCATTTCACGTAGCAAAGGTGTGTTGTCCTCCGTTTTCAATTGATATTCAAAATAAGCTCTCCTCGCATTTAAACACAAAATTGTAAACCCGTAAAAGTAATTAAGAAAAGAAAACAATAAGAAATTCAGTAATGTCATAGAAATGATTAAATAACTGTAGGTTTCCACGGCCGGAGTTTGAATTTACACTAACAGTACATGTTTTCGGGCTTGTAGACCATGGTTTGTCAGGTTTAGTCGTCCGATGAATGGTGTTTCAAGTAGGACCGCAATAAAAATAAAAATTATTATTTCTAAACAAACTTAAATGTTCTTCTCTCTTTGTAGGAAAGTAAATATGCGATAAACTTTTCATCAAAATTACTGATAAAGCAAATTATTGTTGACATCGTGACCCCCTGACGCAAGGCGTTCTTTATTGTGTTTCTTGAAAAATACTTTTATTCAGAAGAAAGGCAGAGTTGTGATTCGACATGTTTTCTTGTGTGAATTTTATCACCGGTCTAAGTACTCCAAGTTGTTTTATTTCTACTTTACCTACCAATGAAAGAGCATTAATATGGATTTTGGAAATATTGTTTATAGCACTTTATCATTTTTTGCACTAAACTACTAAACGAGTTTATAACAACATAAAAAAAAAACTAAACAACTTGCTAGCAATATATAAACCTATAAACACTTTTTCAATACTTCACTGTTGGCAGTATGTTTTGAGAATTTAATTTCTACAATTGATTTGTCGCCGCCATTATTAAAATAAGTATGTTTAAGTTCAAGAAAAAGCTGAAGATTGTAAAGTGAATGTTTTGAAAAGAATCAAGAATCAATAGAGTAGGATAAATTAGAAGATAAATCGTGCAACAGCATATTTACGAAATGTGTAATTTATGATGATTACAACGTAAATAAATTACATATTCAAAGCATCAATCAATTTACAATTTGAATAGTATCGTGGGCGCGCGCACAATATTTTGCTACTCTAAACACAGACTGTAGACCGAAAGCATTCCTAGAAAAAGGAAGACCGCGATTTGTATAATCTATTCAAGAAAGCAAATCAGCACCACTTTGTACATTGAGAAAAATAAGCATAAGTGTTGAATCGATGTGACTTTAGTTTGCAAAATTAATGCTGCTTCATTTACGAGAAAAGAATTTCTGAAAGGCGTTGAAGAAGTGTTGATGTACAGTTAACATTAAAGAATAAAATCTGAAACAATAAGTTGAATAACTTTTAGAAATAGAATCTACCGGAAAAAAAGTGATAGGAATTGGCTTTAACATTGATTCCGCTGTGTTCTCTTTTAAGAACAGAGTAAAATACTTAATGCAAGCAGTGAAAGGGTTGGTCACTAGTACGTAATAAATAGCTGATGGTTAACACGTTTTGCATTGTATATATTTAGAGGAAATTAAATAATATAATTCCCTTCGTTAACTTTAAAAAAGCATTCCCTTCTTCCAGGAGTTGAATTCATTTGATGTGTTGAAATAGACGTATTTCGAAAATCAATAACTTAAAAACCCTGGTCTAAACGTGTTAGGTTCAATAATCAGAAAACAATGTTTGTAATTTTAGAAGCAATTAGAGTTCGGCTTTGTTAATTTATATAATTATATTCCAATGAGTTAAATGAATATCGGCCGCCATTAATGCACTACATGAAAATATACGCACCGCGCTTAGTGCATCTATCTATCTCTACCTTTTCGCGTTTGACACTAGGGCTAGCCGCCAAATTGAGAATATGCGTTAACTGAAAACAAAGGCCTGTCGATTTATGCGCCGGGGAGGTTATTAAATGTTAATTATGTTACAGATTCCCGTGGATATTAATTACTACGCGCATAGACATCGCATCGTATCGATTGCGTTTTGCAAAATTTAGTAATGGCATTGACACCATCTATAGTTCACTGTAAGGTATAGCCGTTCGTGTTAATGTAAAAGCCAGGATAAAATGTGTTTTTAATTAAAAACATTTTTTTTTTTTTGCTACAGTCTAATTTGTATAGATGCTGCGTGTACAGCTATATATATAGCTTATCTTCCTTTGTTAACTAGTACTGCATAAGGTGTGCTGCTGGAAATAAGACATTCAGAATATCGGTTAGGTGACGCATATAGTCTTCACTAGACATTATTCATCTTTTGAGGGTTGCACGGTTTTGTCAACCTCAATTATTACTGTTTGTACTTACAGCTGCTTTGTAATATTCGATCTTTATCTCTTACTTTGTAAATACAGCTTGTAAGGTGTAGTATTGTTATAAACTCTGTTTTGGTATATACTATGCTCATCATTCTTTGAGATGTTTGTAGTGTGCTGCCTCGAGTAGGTAACTGAAAAGCTGTAGCTGCTATGGCTGTTTCTTTTTTGCAAAAACGTAGAGTAATGGATTCGTGTACTCTTAAAAGCGAAGTCAACATAAAATATCTCCATCAATTCCCAATGTAGAGGGTAAAGCAGGATAATAATAAGTTTATTCGTCCAACAACGAAAGCCAATTACAGGACAACTTAATAAAAAAGAAAAAATACATGTGCAGTATCCTAATTGCTACAAAGAATAGACAAACGAGCAAAACAGCAATGCAAGAATACAAAAACCTTAGTACTAACAAACATAAATAACTTACAGTTCCAAGTAATTGGAATAGAAGACATTAAACTTGTTTGACATAACGTAAATTGGAGACTACATCATAATGTTCGTCCTAGCCCTTGGTGTATTAATTATAGCACCATATCTAGTACTATGCGGTGGGACATTAAAATTAATCGCAGCAAGCAAGGATGGAGAATCAATTTTGTTTTGTAGCAATTTAAGCATGAATGTGGCACTACATCGCTCACGACGGTGAAATAAACTTTCAACATTATGATGATTTAACAAACTAATGTAATCTTCATTTCTTTCAAGGTACACACCAGTGATCTTAAAAGACAAATATTCGAGAAATCTTCTCTGTATTCTGCAACAGAAAGTTGTTGATTAATGTAGTAGGGAAACCATACCAGGGATGCATATTCCAGTTTACTACGTACAGTAGCATAATAAACAGTTTTAATTGCAGATGTATTATGGAAAAACTTACTTGATCGTATAAGAAAATCTAAAGATCTTGACGCTGGCAAGCAAAGCGTTGTTACATGTTGAGAAAAAGTAAGAATGTCCAATGTTCAATGTTCAATGAATGTCCAAAACTTCTTCGGATTACTTACAATATCATTTTGTAGACGAGTTTCATAGTATACATATGCCAAGCGAGCTTCCCTCTTAATCGGCTGTCTAAGTCTGCTAAATTCATCATAATAGGCCACTGATCTAGATGCTTTCCATTTTCTGAAGTAGTGTTCCTTAATATTGATTATTTGCTTGATATTGTCCGTAAACCATGCAGGATAGTGACGACCAAGAAATTTAACTTTAGGTATAGAACGATCAATGATGGAATACAATGTGTCATAAAAAACATTCACTTCACACATTGACATCACCATGCTTAATTTTAGTTTTCGTTTGATGGTCACAAGTTGTTTACCAACCACAACGAGTTCATCGATGTCGAATTTTGCGTGTTTGAGCGTATTGAGAAGATAAAGCGCACAATATTTTCAGGACTATACTGTAAAGGAGAAGGGCAATATTTATTCATCTACATCTTACATCACGAACATTATGTATGATTTTTTTATAACTCTTTTCAGCAAGTTACGCCACTGAGTGATGGTGGCAAGTTCGCATTTGTACAGAAAATCTACGTCATGCCCAATGCTGCTTGCACAGTGTTCCAGGCTCTAGTTTGTTAACTAGCCTGAATTTCGGTGTGCTGTCTTATGTATATAATTGACTGTACAACTGCCATACTGTACTATTCATATCTTTTCTTTTGTTTACTTTTGTAATTTCTTATTCTACTGTTACGAGGTGGTAATGTTTGAAGGGTATCTATTTTGTTTAGATTTTAGCCGGCCTGGTTCGTACTTTATTGCAAATCAGAGACGAAACGAAAATAATGTTTTGTTAATATGAAAAGTAGCGTGAATTGTGGAATATTGTGGACAACATTTTCAAATTGATTATTATGAGATGCAGGAAACAGAGGGCACCAAAACGAATGCATTTTTAGGTATCTAGAGTCGTTGTCAAGAGAAAACTCCAAGGGGTATGACGATAGATAGGAACACGTAGTGAATATTCGACAGTATTAACCACGTGTTGCCAAAACAGACAAATATAAACATAATCTCTAATGTGGACAGCACAAAACAAAACCGATACTGAAACTCCTGCTTTACTGTTACTGACATTTTGTTTCTTAGCGGGGCGAACACAAGTTTTCATTTAATTCAAGTTTTACAAAATTTCACTTTCCTGTTCTGTTTTCATTTTATCGTCTTTTCATTACAAGTGCCGTTTAACGTTATTATCTTCAACCATTCTAACGACTACGTAATTTTTGTTTGTACTGATTTCTCATTCCTCTCTCCAGTATATTAAGTTGACATAACTACTAAGACTTTATTACGTTTGGGATTCTTGGATAGTTCCTTTACTATTAGTAACAGGAAAAAAATTTCTATACAAAAATGATAGATATACAAGCTAAAATTGTTTTGACATATACAGGTAAACCAACAGAAGTTACATATCATAGATGTTCCTTTAAATGGAACGTCCTGTATACCAGTACAGATTTGCTTTGTACTCGACAATCTAGGGTTACCTTGTATAGGATTTAAAACTGATCGTGTTCGGGGTTTGGACCGTGTCTTGGTAATTATTCGAAAACTCGAGTTTTAGATTAAGTACATTAACTAACTACTCCATCAGCCGGGCGATGACTTTTTGGGATTCGCAGGCCATAATCTTAATTGACTCTTTGGAAAGGGGAGGGACAATCACGAGACGGTACTATGCTAATTTATTCGACGCTGAGCTAAACAAAAAAGGATCCCACCAAGCGAAGAAAAAATTCTCTATCAACATGACAACGCTCCGACCAACTTATCGGCAATTGCAACGGCAAAACTAGTCAGTTGGTGCCCCATCTACCATATTCGTCAAACTTGCTACCTTGTGACTTTTTTCTTTTTCCAAATTTGGTAAAACAGCTTGGCGGAAAGTAGTTCACCTCAAGTGAAAACGTCATTGCCGAAACAGAGGCCTATTTTGCAGAGTTCGACAAATTCTATTATTTGAATGACAAAAAAGGTAAAACACTGCTGGATTAAGTGTATAAAGCTGTAAGGAGATTTATGTCGAGCAATAAATCTACTAAATGCAAAACAGTTGCGTTGTTTTTCTTAACCCACGTACTTATCATACTTACCGCCACCAAAGCAGCATGCCTACCACTTCTAGCAATTATAGCTATCTTAATCGATACCGCAACGTTTTGCTTTTAGGTCATTTTGGAATTTAGAGACAAATACCAGCTCCGTGAGACTCGAATTATTCAACCACCTACGCGAGCAAAGAGAGAGAACCTATTTCCTAAATAGCTCAAAACCTACATAATGGAGATGAGCTCCTATTCGGTCAGCGAATCCTACAACGTAGAATTTCTTAAGATGCTGAACTCGCTATATATCATGGTTTCCTTGTCATACACATAAATGTTATGTTTACATTATTTGCTTATTGTCAGTTATGTACACAGGCGATGTCTTCACATTTTAATTGTTAGTAATTAATTAATTCGCTTTACATTGTTTATGTATTGTTACTTATTGACGTATATATTAAGATAAACAAAAAAAATAATTAACTCTAATAGTAATCGTTTGTTGGCGTTGGCTTACAGGCTAACTCCATTAACAGAAACAACACATAAGTATTGGCAACCTCCGCGCACCACACAAGTTTAACAGAGCAAGATATATAAAAAGAAATCTTAAAAATAACAAGTAATTAATAGCGCACACTAATAGTGCGATTAAGAAAACAAAAATGATATGCTGACTAAGGTACTCAGTAGCAGCAATATGAAGTTCCCTCCTGGTAAAACAGCTGATATCTATAACTGGCGATAATCGGTTAAAGCATTGACAAATGCGTGCGCGGAAGGTTTCAGCAACACCTTATTCCTTGAAATAGAACAGAAAAGGTAACATCTAGTCTTGTTGCAATGGAAGAACCTTTGAATGGTACTTGCCCCAATACTAATGGACAGTCGACTCTACTATGCAGTCATATAAATGAATAACTATTAACTCTCTTTCTTGTAAATAAAATTAAATGTTAGTAGAAGCATTTGGTGATCACAATTTTTCGCTGGAAAAGCACCGTTACATTTAGAAAACAAATATTTTAAAAATTGACGTTGTACCCTTTCTAAGATCTGGTGTTACGATATATGTTTTAAGTGCGGAACCAGTAATATTGTGTACGTGACTAATATTTAATTCATTATCAAAATATATACCGAGGTCCCCAATCATTACCAGCCTACTAATGCTTTGCATATTAATACAATAATCGTATGCAATATAGTCTTTTCAATATTAAAAACATTGTGTTGCATTAATATTTAAAGCACCAACGTTGGACATTATTTAATTAATTCTGAAGCTCATGACGATCACCCGCAAATTCCATCGGTAAGGAGAGGATCAGTAAAGAGTTATATATGTTCTTAACGGCTGCATTTATTTGTCAATTTCCGTTACCAATCCAAATAAGTGTAAAAAAAAAACAGTACAGGAGGGTATGACGGTGGGGTTTATTTCTACACAGACAAATTTCGAAGAGTCTATGCATTCAAAAGTAGAAAACACAGTAAAAATATTCCATTAACGAACGTAACCGTAATCTTTATGGCTAATATTTATTGACATCACGTAAAATGAATGTATAACGAGGCCAGTTCGTAGGGCGCTCGCGTCTACTTACTTATTCAAACCACCCTTCATCCCGCCGTTGTAGAAAAGCATCATCGTATTACCGAATGACAGAATTTGGGGCAGTTTCGGGCGCGTACGTAAGTACATATACACACAACGCCGACTGAGGGCGCGCTTCTCCCTATTCTCATCTGCTGGCGTAGTACTTCTTTTACTACGACGAATTTTTGCCGAATATGCTTTGAATATGAACGACCCGTTTAGATACGTGGATACTACAGTCGTACAGTAGTACGCCGTATAAAAATGCATTTCGAATTTCCTACCGGAACTTCTACCATACTGCCGAACGAATTTTAATATACATAAGGTTAGACTTGCTTTCTTCTCCGTAGCTTCTTAGTGCGGCTTGGATGGCTTGATGATGTAAACGATCTTATTTGTGTGTCTTCTTTTTCTGTGTTGAAAGATGCGTCACTGCACCCAATTCAATTTATATAACCAAATGATTGTCATTAAACAAACGTAAACTATCATCATTTTTGAACAACATTTTGATTCGGTCTTAGATTTTGGAAGTACGCTACACTCAAAAAACATTAACCAAAACAGTCGACTTTTCGTTCATTAACGAAAAATTAATTTGCTCCTAATATCCTTGCAGATTTTTCATTTGTGTCAAAAAATTAACTGCGTTTGATGTAAATAACCCAGTTTAATTGAATTAAATGTAGTTAGAAATGTAATTTGTAATAAACTAGAGTTTATATGTGTTAAATAAACGATTATTTGGTGACCTGAAATATTAAATGAAGAACTCTTCATTACCAACAAATGAACTGACGAAACCTATTAAATGAGCATTAATTTTGTTGTTATTTGCACTGATTGCAGACATCGTTGTTTTTTATTTAACTTGGTTGACAAAACATTTCGGGTGTACGATGAGTGACGAACCTGCTAGACCACTTGAAGGTAAATAACTTTATTTACTTTAACCAAATTTTGTGTAAATACTTGTCTATGCTACATTGCACGTGAATAGTATTATTGTCTACTATTGGCTTCGACGATGTTCCCATAACAAACTTTAATCCGCTCAAGTTAATACCTTTGCGTCAAAAGCTAGCGTTTCTCAAGGTAGCAAATACTTTTATTCAATCACTAAAAAAAGATCATTCGAGTCTTGCCCGTTTACTATTTTCGTGGTTTCATATTTTGATGGTGATTATGTCTTTATTTTCAGAAATCATATAAAATACTACATCTATGCTAACTGTTATAATTTGGAAGCTACTACAGGGGGTGTTCACCAATTAGTAGCTGCCGACTGCAATACGAAGCCACCAATTGAACCATCATCCAGTTCACAACTGTCTACTGACACATAACATCATCCGGCAATGGTCGTTAAGCATTGCTTTTTTCAGATAATTATTTCATTACACACGTTCTACCGCTGTGAGGGACCACATGCTACTTTTATATGTTTATTTTTATATACTGCCGCGACATATTGTTTTGTTCCAAACAAAAGTATAAGCAAAAATGTCTGAAAGAGCAATAAATGGCAAAATCTCTATACTGCATTTTCATTTAATACTTACAATTATCTTTATTTAATACAAGGGGAGTTCGATAAGTACTTTGCCTTGGCAAGAAAAAAAAAACATTTTTATATGTAAAATTCACTTTATTTTTCAATATAGTGTCCTTTGAGATCGATATACTAAGTCCAACGTTTTTCTGTCTTTTGTATCCCATCTAAAAAATACAATTTCTCTGACCTTACAAAGTAGACGTCTATGTCCGCAGTCACCTCATCCGTTGAGCCAAATCATTTTCCGTCGAGCCGTTTTTTTATATTCGGAAATAGGAAATAATCGCTGGGAGCGAAACCTGGCGAACATAGTGAGTGGAAGCAATTCGTATCCCAATTCATGGAATTTTGCCATGGCTACGACATAAGCGTGCACGTGTGCAGTGTCTTGAAGAAACAGAATTCTCCTCTCCACCAAGTGCGGACGTTTTTCTTTCACACCATTGTTGAAACTAACAATAAGTTGGCATAATACTTGCCATTAATCGTTTTACCCCTTTGAAGGTAATTAACGTGGATTATGCTGCATGCATCCCAAAACACTGCCGCTATGATCTTGTTAGTTGATAAAGTGGCTTTGTTTGGCGCCGGTTCACCGTGGAAAGCCTACTGTTTGGACTGCATGTCTCTGATGCACTCTGATGATTCCATGTTTCATCAACAGTTATAAATCGACGCAAAAGAAAATATTTGGATTGAGCTCTCACATCGTCGAACATTCGTCTGCAGTAGACACGCGTGCGTATTTATATAGCCATTTGCGAGCAATCGCGGCACCCATCTTGCGGAAAGCTTCCTTATATTCAAATGATAATTTGCCCGATAATGCGACCGATAATTTGAAATTTCCACAGCTTTACCCATCTCATGTACTTTCAGTTTCCGATCATTCATTGCCATATCGTGAATTTTTCTCGATGTAATAACTTGTGCAAAATTTTAATGACGGCTTGATATTCGATTCTTTCAATTTTTACGACGCTCATATCAACTGAGGCAAATAGCTGTTAGACAGCAACTGAGCGTCCAACGTGGCTGATATTTTCAAAAGTATCTTTCAGCACACGCGAGACTATATTACCAGAATAATTTTTAATTTTTTTGCCATCTTCATATTGAGGCTTGAAACCTTTCAAACTGCCGTCGTATGTTTCCGTTGTAAATTTTATTTTAAGCCATCATTGATTGAGTACCATGACCAAATTAACCTGATCCCAATTTGTGTTTTGGGTTCTCCTACCTGGTAATTTACGCCCTTATAGATCTCTCCTCCGAGTTTAAAAGCTTAAGATCAAGTTTAAGTTGCTTGAGTGATTGAATCACTTTATACAGTGGTCATAATATAAAAATAAAGATTATCTACAGAAGTGCGCGAGACACAACTACAAATTAAAATTAACAAATCTTGAAGACACATACTTAAAAACGGTTATTTTCATCATAGGTCACCTCCTTGTGCAAACTAATTCTGCTTTTGCGCATCAGCAACAGAGTAGTTAATGTAGGCAAACTTAATAAGAATTAATGAGCACTGTTTTTTCCTGTTATTAAAAGAAAAACCTATGCTTATTTACAAGTAATGAAATCCGTGCGTCTTGCTCTACGACCAATTAACGTTCATCGTCTAACAGAAAAAGCAATGCATATACCGACGTTACGGAATCATCGCTCGACGGTAATCACATAATAAAACCTTGAATTGCCGACAATTTCAATTTTACGGAAGCAGACAATTAAATCGACCTTGTATGGACAACTATTTAAATACAGAATAATAGCAAACACAGAAACATTCAAACAATCTCTCGTTCATGTAATCTTCGTAAACAGTAGGCTCGATTTTACCGTTTCTATGAGCTGCCCGTTAAGATAGAACGCAGCATAGAAAAGTTAATTCTTATCGTTGAAGACCATTGGCTATTAAGAACCGTTCACCAAATTGGTTGTAAATATCCGACTGTTAAAGGATCATTAGCTCGGCTGTATGGCGTGCGATAAAATCGAAGTTATAAACTTGTAAATGAGTCTATTTTCGTCGTCTCGTGAAGGCGCTTGTCAGTGGGTAGTAACGCAGGTAAAAATCGGTCGTTAGTGGCATGCCCATACGTCGAAGAGATAATACAGGAGGAAGAAAATATGAGATGTTATGTTTAAGACTGTTGTTAGAGATAACTTGGACGTTTTATAATGGCGTTCGGTAAATTAATAGACGACTTGTTTAATGCCCGACGGCTGACTATTTACTATTTAAATTACACTGGCGTTGTGGTTATTGTTAGTGTGTCACTAATTAAATTATTATCGATGAGTTTTGAATTTAATGTGTGTATATGGTGATAAAATTTTGGGTTAATCTTTAATTCTCATTCCTGGTTTCAAGCGCGTTGAGTTTATAGTGTCGAAATTATGGATGTCACATAAATACTGGAGATGTTGGCGTTGAGATAATACGAGCGTTCACAAGTTTGCTCAATTAACATTACCACTAAGATGTTTCTTCAAATGAATATATTAGGTATGTTGAGAGTTAAAAACACTGGAAGCATTTAAATTTTATGAATGCAACCATAATGATTGGTTAAAGTTGATACTATGACAAGTAATAAGATATTGGCACAATCCGCATCATAAAACATATTCAATAATAATGTTTAACTAATTAAAACACACGAAATGCTGCTTATAATATAAGTGTACGTTTGAGGTTTTCTAATTTGGTGTTGTTAAGATCCATCTGATGCTTGTATTAGGTAAATGTATATGCAATTATATTACTTAAAATTGTAATTCGCTCCTTTGCTTCTTACAAGAAAATAACAGCCCACAAGCACATATAATAATTATTTCAACTTCTTACAAAAGACACTATACCAACAATATACACATAAAAAACTAATAAATACAAAATTTAATTGTACTCCAACAAAATTATACCTGATTTTTTGTATGTTGTGCTACATTTAATGATTAAATGCCTATTCCCGTATCATTTGTGTAATATAGGTCTTGTCATAGAATTTTATAAATTCCCTACCTTTTTCTGGTAACCGGTTTATTTTTTCGGATTTCTTAAGAGCTTTCTGAGTGTGTTTTGCGAAGTAAATAATACGTTCATATCTTGTTTTCTAGAAACTAATTCTACCTTAAAATTTATCACCAGTGCCTTATTATTATTACACCATTATACCTTATTGGAGATGCAATTCATATCTGTAGCAGAGCAATCATTATAGACAGTTACTTTTGTTATAAATTTAATTTCGTTGCTGTATCTGTTTTTATTCAAGGGAAATTTCACTAACCTGTACTAACCGCGTTGTGCACAGTGGTTCGAATCTGACACTATCTATTACTGTTGATTTCTTTGCTACAAGTATTTCTCTCCATTAACCAAAAAATAATGCTAATATAGCTTTCTTATGGTACTAATGGAATTACTTACGGCAAAAGCAATGTAAGGAGACAAAGAAAACCACTCCAGCCCATACTAGTTCGAGAAATGGCTCGAGGGGCAGTAACTCGTCTTTGTCAATGCTTTCTAGACGGCATGTATTTCTTGGCATGAGAAGGAAGAAGTGTCTGGTTCGTCATTTCAAAAGGAAGTAATATGAACTGTGAGGCAAATAGCGGAATTAGGTGGAGAAGAACACGCTCGGAGCCACACTGATGACGCCGGATAGGTAGAAACATGTCCATAGGCTATTATATTTTTTCTCTCTTCACGTAGATAATTTCGTCAATATCACGAGGAAGCTGTATTGGCATTTTGATTATTTTTTCTAGGCATTTTCCGATGTTTTCTTTTCATTGTTTGCTATTATTTCTAATCACTGAACTATCTATAAACTCTGAGATAGCACTTCTCTTAATATCAAAAACCTCGAAAATACGATATACATACCTGAGCCAGGCCCTAAGGAAACATTCGGTGTACCTTTTCATATTAATTTAAAATTTGTGCATGAGCAAGTTAACTGAGAAAGAAGGTAGCGGATTGCTCATCGCCTTCCAGGTACTAATGGTCTATTTGAAGCCTGTTTTACGTGCAAAGTAAAGTTAATCCTCTTGCATTCAGCAATTTTTATACCACAAGAACTCAACCAAATATTCTACGTGCGGTTTTTGGAATCAGGACGTTAGAGGAGATTGAACGAACATCAATTAAATGCAAAGCAATACCTTTCTGGAACTGTTGCATTTAAAATTGATAGTATTTAAGTTTAATTTAGTGTCGATTAATTTTATGCAATTTCAGAAACAGGATATGTACATGTAATTCACTTCGCGAAATACTTTTGCAAAATTGTATGCGACGTCTGTGAAAAAGCTTGTACTGGACAAACGGGACGGGCAATAGGCACGAGATTTAAAGAGCACATAACACATTACCGTTACGGGAGAACTGAATTGTCAAGTGCAGTACAACGCATAATCGAAACCGGGTATAATGGTAAATTAGAAAACCTCCATATAATTAAAAATGTAACTTCACCTCGAAGAACAGACACCCGCGAAAGCGTTTGTGTAAAAGGGAACAAACTGAGAAGGACATCCTCTAAGCCACTATGTATTCATGGATTTATTACAGCAAATCGTGCACATGGTTCATGTTGTGTATTACAGGCACGCATTTCTTTCTTTAATTTCTGGTATTTCACGAGATTTACTTTAGAGTAGGCGTTACAATTAGGCGCTTGTAAATATTAGGATAGAACGAGGCATGTTAAAATGAAAGAACAATTTCCCGTGTCATTCTGTGGGACAGTTGAGTCTCACAAAAGGGTATGTTCCCAATTTTTAAAATATTTTGCGTGGTACAGGGTATGCCGGTGCCTTAGTGTTAGCTGCATGTCAGATGTAAGATTTGGATAATCTTTTTTCCATTTGCATCATTGTGAGTTACTCGCACAGTCAACATATTTATTTTATATTGTAGTGTGACTCGCAAACCTGTTGATCTGTATTTTGACTGACATGATCTATACGTGAGTTTTAAGTAGTATGAATTTCGGTGCGTGTTGGATGTATAATCACTGACGCAGACAATTGTCATCCATTTCTTATATTTCTGAGAGTTTCTGAAAAAGTGCGTGTTTCGGAACACGTATTGGATTAGAAAGAATCAGTTCTATATTTGTTTGGGAACTGCTGGGGCACAAATCTCAAGGCACAAACTGATACACACAAGAAAGGTTGCCTCTAGAATAACTTGAAATCAGAATTCTGAGAAACGTCCTTACTGTAATTGTTACAATTCTAATGGAAATGGAATGTCGCAATTTCAGCGTACATTAAATAGAGCGAATTCTCTTTAATCCATTTCGACGATACACGTGGACAGTGAATAGGTAGATCGGTTTAATTTAATTTGTTTAACCGATATTGGTGCTGTACTGCTATAGCGGCCGTAACTGTTTAACATGTCACTCAGCTGTCAAATTGCAGGCTGGTCGAACGAGCTCACCGGAAACGAGCAATATCATGCTCAGGCTAATCTGCGAGATGATTTGTTTGATATTGCTTTAAATGAAATGGCCATACAGTCATGGAAAAAAATACCTTTTTAGTGAAAATAATTCAAAATGTTCATCAATAAACGGAATTTTGTTAGTTCGATAGTTTTCATAGGCCCTCGTTAGTTGCAATTAGGATTTGTAGTGAAACTGACACCAACAAAATAATTAATTACAGTACCAACGTTTTTAAACCGGTTTTGCTCCTACACATCGTCCTACTTCAATTTGTAAGATTTCCCGAAAGCACTATATGCATCATCTGTATTGACTGATAAGCTGTAAAGAATTTGCTTTTCTCTACCCAAATAATGGACCAATATTTCACATTTCCGCGGTCGTTGAATTAATATGTAGAGCAACATCTACGGAATATTACATAGAAACCGAAAAGGGAACGTTAGGAATACTGCTTCACGCGCATTCTCTGGAAAGTGCTACTACCATCGACAACAAAGATTCCAATGGACAGCTGGAACATTGCTAGGCATGTGGTAAATGTGTGAAAATTTAAATGAGAAATTATCAAATTCCAATCATTTATATCTCCAGGGAAGGATGGTATTTTTTCCAGTGCCCTTACAATAGGGCTGGAACCTGCTTCCCTCTCTCGCCTTTGCACGATGTACGGGGCCAAAATAGTACTGGGATAACATAGCCCATGGAGAATGACAAAATTCCTCTTCATATCGAAGACGGGTTTATACGACCAACGGAAGTCATTTAAACCTATAAGTTTGACATAATTTTTTTAAAGGTCCTGGAAAGATCGAAAGTCATATTATATAAAGGTAGGTGCAGATGACATAACTACTAAAAAGTGGTAAATTCGAAGATACCGTCTGCTACGCAATGCCAGGGGGCCCCGAAATTTCATGAAAGGTTGTGTAAAACGCAGCGACTAACGGTAAACCCTTCCAGGAGTAGCCTTGTCCCGTTCACACGCAGAAACGATTCGGGATACTCCCGTGTACTTATATGGAGCTCCCTTATAGAGAGCGGAAGAGATTAAGTGTGTAGGGGTAATCCTGGATATTAAGCTCTTTGTTGAGAGAGTTTTAAACAAGACAGTCAGGGCCTTCCCCAAGTTAATTCAGCGGATCTATGCGGTGATGTAACATTTTCCAGACAAATTTTCAAGAATGCAGGAATAAACTAATACATCAATACTAAACTAATACATCATCACTTGGCAAGTCTCGGCATAACCGAAGCCATAACGGCAATCTCAACCGCCGCACTAGAGACTCTGCCTAACCTGCTGCCCCTCCATTTGTTGGTAAAGACAGATTGTCTTGTTTTCTTCTCGTATCCAATTGGGAACAGGTGCGGGAGTATGTGGCACGGGCAGATTAGGAAATCTGCAAGCATATTTCTGGCGGAAATTTATACTCGGAAACTGTTGGAAACCTTGATCGAAAAGAACAGGATCTTTATAGTAACAGCCAAGCGGCTTTGAAAGCACTGAGTGCGTCCGAAACAACGCCAGGAATCGTGTTCTGTTACTGAATACACTCAGAGGAAAGAATGGGTACTCTCGCATACCAACATGCTAGGCAATGAAAACGCAGAGCGACTAGCAAAGAGCGGCAGCGTACCACTCCCGTTGACTGTCCTGGAGTCCTCCTTCTAACTGTAAAATTTATTATCAATAAATATTCCTTTCAAAATCAGATACTGATAGAAGCAGATAATTTGGAAATCCCTATTTTGGCCTGGGCATCTAAAATGATTTGTTGAAGAAATAAGCATTTTCTCCATTTATTGACATAGACTGAATACATATTGGAACCTCATTTGCCTAAGCTAAAAAGCATTGGAAGTTGTTAGTTTGGGCAACGGCATAGACTGTTGTAAGTCCATAATAACATAAAGTAATCTGGGCGGATTTTTAACATTTTCTCGATCGATACGTTACAGTTCAAAAGCTGCTTGGAAATTTCCTCTGTTCCGCATGAGCCTTTCTAGAATTACAGGTACTACGTATGTTATTCGTTGGGACTCGAAATTAAACTTACGGGAAAGAATAAATACATCTTTTTAGCGTTATAGTTTCCAGATTTTCTATCTGCATCATATTTTTCGATATGCTGAGTATTGGTGACAAGTACAAATTCATCATTCTGCCTTGAATAATGAGACTCTTCAGTTGGAAAAAGACGAATATGATCTTGTACGTAGGTAACTTTCTTTTCGGAAGTTTTATGTGTCCTTTTAAAAATCTCGTCCTTATGAGCCAGGTGAAGGCACCGGTATTCCCCCCACTAACTGTTTTTGGAGTCAGCATATTCGGTACAGTGAACAAAATGCGGTCTCACATATGGTACTTGCCGAGTTACCATATTACATGTAACCATGAATTTGTAGAACGCAGTTTCATGGTGCCTCACATTCGTTCTTTGTCATAGTGTTTCAGTTATTTGTATTATTTTAAGTAATAACACATTTTTTTAATGTTTGTGTCTAATCCATAAAATCCTTCAAAGATTTATTCTCTTTCTATAGAATTTATTATAGAGCATTCCTAGCATATTTGGTGGCATTCCTGTTCCTTTATACGAAAGGTAAGCTTGGCCCTTTTCTTTGCTAAAGCAACCTTCTTTTTTTCCATTCTTGCTAATTCTTTTTTTGAGGGTTTTTCTTTAGGTACAAGTTTTTTCTCTTTTGCGCTATCTCGTGGCAATTATTTTCGTTTTGCATGTTGGAATTTCTCGCAGTAATGCGTTCCTTCCTTTCGTAAGTATCATATTTTTGTGTTCGGTATAAACGTCAAATTTACGTTAAAGAACAAAATGATGGTAAAAAAAGAACTTTGTTTTACATGCACGACACCTCACAATAGCCTTACAGACAGATTATCGATATTTTCACTAAGCCACCTAAAAACTAAATGGAAATATAAAACATCTTCAACGAAACGGAATGTTGTCACATCTGACGTTATCGAACAGTTAATTTTTAACGACTACCGTTTTGTATAATTTAGTACGTCGTATTAATTTATTATCGAAGGAAGAACGTCGCTTTATCTGTCTCGACTCCTATATACGGTCGAAGGCTACAAATAAGAAGCGCAAGGGCCCTTTTAATTTGTATTCCGGTCGGGTGTTTTATATGCACGAACGAGATAAGATACGTAAGCTATTCGAAATGATAATTAATAACACCACTTGTATAATGTCCTGTTACACGTTCTGTTTTATTAGTTAGTGGTAACTAGATTCGATATTTTATGTAATCGGCATTTAATTTTAGTAATTAAGTGCGGAATTAACACAAAAAGAAATTTAGAATGATAGAAATATAGGTTGCGAGAATTTAACGAGAACGGGATGGAGTAGTCTATTAATTAAATAGCATATTAAAATGGAACGATGATTTTTTTAGTTTTTAACTACCAGAACTTCCATGTTTACAAAATTATTTCGGCATTTTTAGTTTGTCCCGCCAGTAAATTACTTTCGTTGTAGGCTAAAGTACACCTTGACTATTACTTCTTTCCTTTATCAAGAGTGCAATAAAACGCGGTCCCAATCCATAGTCAGGCGCCAATTTACTAACCCTCGTAAAGTACGGCATTCTTTTACAAAATCCGGTTAGAAAGGATGTTCCTTTACGACCTTTATAAACATGATATACACAACTACCTGGCGTCAGTGTATTTACAAAAATGAAATTCCAATATTTATTAGGTCGCAAGTCAAGAATAAAATCTACAAGCATAATAGCACGTGATCAATTTTTGATAGAAAAGCTATTTCACTTTTATCAGCGATGGCATTAGTTTTTCAAGAAAATTTAACTTGCCAAGGCCATTTGGTGGTGCCATTTATCCAAATAATCCGCTACTCAATCTGACTTTTAAACCAGACAGTTAAAAATTTTGCGTATTAATTTTTGATACACAGAAAAATCTGTGTGAAAATTAACAAAATGGACTCGCGTAAGGATATAAATGCAAAAGTTTTGTGAATATTTTGCCCAATGTTTTGAATAACTGCTACCAATGTGATAATGTTGATTATTATACAATACATGTGTAACAATTTTTACGCATTTGTTTTAAAAGAATCACGTCGGTTTATCAAAATATTGGTGGCGTTAACAACAAGGTTTCTGCATGAATCGGTTTGCATAAAAATCGTGTTAAATTTAAACGGAGAGTTAGAAAATAAAACTCATAATATATATATGGGGATTCTTATGTTATAATCAAGGCTTATCTATCGCATGTAAATTATTCTTCTACAAGTATTGACATTTCTTACATTTGGGTAGGGCGAAAGGGGCGGAGGACAGTATCGTCTTTGCCTATACCTTGCATCTGTACTAGATTTGATTCTGAAATTCTAGAACTATAAAGAATAAATCTAGAACCATTCACAACTATCAGAATGTTAATATTTTAACAGTAGGAGTCAACTTTTACTAGCTTTTAATTTGTAAAAAATACGATTCTTGAAACAACGTTTAAAGCAATTAGAACGACCTGGAACAACCGTCAGAACTTCGATCTTCAGAACAGAGGAGCTAACTTCATACTTCCTTATTTGTTGGTTTTAGACATACAAGAAATACGTTCTGAAATTCTGGAACAATGTTTAGAACCACTAGAAGAACCTGGAACAACTGTTAAAATTTCAATTTTCCAAAGAAGGGGGTTACCCGAATTTCGCTTTTGGCCATATCCTTTGATCTGTATGCCTGATATTCTGAAATAATGTCCTGAGGAATTACAATAACCCGGGAGAACTCCCAGAATTTCAGAAAAGGGGAGCTGTCTGTTTGCTTATTGGACATATTATTTTATCTCTAAGAAATACAGATCTGAAATTCTGAGACAGTGTTTAGAGCAATCTAGAACAACTCTCGCTCTCAGAGATCAGACTTTCAAAAAAGGTGGAACTAGATAAAAAAGTCGTCCTTTTCAATTTTTTATGCCTATTTTGACCTTTTCTTTGAAATACCTTGGAACAATGTGGAACAAACCTAAAACAATCTAGAGCAACCACGATTTTGTTTAATAAAATGCCCAAGCGCTTGAAAACCGGGATAATGATGATTCTTTACAATGAAATATACAGAAAAAAAACTCGTTAAAAATACGTAAATGCACTTAAAGTAGCTTAAAAGATCAAAATAAAAATGTTAATGTTGATAAGATTTATCTAACCAAAAATTAAATCAGATAAAAATATTATGAAATAAAACAAAAGAAGTGAATTAAATTAAAAATTGTAATGCGGTTGATCGTAAGGTACTTAGTTTGTATAAAGGTGGTCGATATCTTGAAATATTTGGAACGGGATGAGGCTCCAGACAACGTTGAGAACAACAGGTGTGGTTTTGCCAGTAACCGCTCGATTGACTCTGTTCAGATCTAGTATCGGATGAACACCTAATGTGAATTAATCTAAACGCATGTAGTTCTTATACGAATTGGTCCAGCACCAAATACAAATGATCCGATACCAATTATAGGTTGAGTACAAATTTTAAGTTACTCCGATATAAGTTAATCCGAAATAAATTGAGTGCTTAGTACAAATTGCCTAAAGGCGAAGAACAAAGCAGAATAAGAGCCTAATGAAAGAAAGAAGCTACAAGTTACATATTTTTGTCAAAGTCATTTTCGTAACGATGTGTAACTTTGATAAAATTTAGTGTTGTTAGTAAATTTTTTTAGCACGTGTTCTTTAAGTAAATACCGTTTTGAAATGTGACCACTCCAGGGCGGCGGACGCCATTTCTCGCTAAGTACCTTTATCTATTAGCTAGCCACAGGCGCCATTGCGGAGGCATTCGTTCGAGTTGACGTCGATGTATGCATATTTAAAATTCCTTAGACCATTGAAAATCCATGATGCTGAAGTGGGCGGAATTCATCGGCGCGTTAGTTATCTATATGAAGAAAAAAGAAGATGGTGACTTGATGCAGAAAGTGTTCGCCATGAAGTTATGGCAGAGCGGTTACAGTATCGAACTTGTGCCAAGGCTAAATTCCAGAAATGCTGTTAGCTACACAAAACCACTCTCTTAGCCACTGTTTTGACTTTTCTAAAGAGGCTACTGTATCGAAAGGGAAGTTTTCAAGCCACTGGTGATGGATAAAGTTCGCCACTTTCCGTGCGTTTAACGAAATTAGCAGAGACTAGAGAGACTCATGTTTATTCATCTCATGAGAACGAGTTCGTGTTGCCTACTGGTTTCCCCGAGAGTCAACAAAACATGAGGCCGTCTAATCTCTGCTAATTTCATGAAACGCAGGGAAAGTAGCGAACTTTAGTGATGAAAACTGAATTGCTCGCGTTACTCTGGAATCAAAACAACTATCCACGAATCAGGAATATTCAACATCACCCATTAGGAATGTGAAGTTCAAGTAAACAATTCCAGTCCGAAAATCGTGCACTGTGAAAAATCGGTGTTTTCCTTGGTCTTTCGACACAATTAACATTTTGTTCCTTTCGTTAATAAAAAAAAATAAATGGAAAAAGGAAATAAGTATATTTGTTTTCCCTTCAAGTTATTTATAAATAAAATTTGAGTTAGAAATGCGCAGTTGCAGATTATCAATTTTGAAGATAAAAATTAAATTTATCCGCATCTCTTTTTTGTAACCAAAAAAATTCGATTTCTTTGTGTGATAGTTTGCTAAACCTAACGTTTTAATAAAACTTTCATTCAAATGTTCTAATCCTGTTTTGTTCACACTTTTAAGTTGAGGTAGTTCCCGTGCACTTTATACCAATTACTTTATTTTGATGGGACAGTAGAATGTTTTACTCAATAGTAGAGTTGTAGCTCTCAGCGGCGCAATAGAGTCAGAGGCCTGTATAGGATGTCTCACCAGGAAATACATCGTTCAATGTTTGAAAGATTATACATGGGAAAACTTTGAAAACATGGTAATATACTAAGGCCTACATGCTCTATTGAACTAAACTATTTTCAGTTAACTAAGACTTCAGATTATATGGGCCTATAAGTTATTACGTTCTTGAATGCCAAGTTCAATTTTACGGTTTGTTTGATAGAATAACAATGCTGTTATTTCTAACTATATTCGAAATATTCATTTCTTTTTTTTCTTACTCTTGACAGATGGACAAGTGAATGTGAATTTTTACAACTGTTTAACTGTTTTCACAGTTGAAGAATTGAGATGAGAAAACAAAAAAAATGGGTACTTTTTTTTCGGGGGATATTTAGGATAATGTGTTTTGCAGCACAATGAAATGTTGAATTCCTAACTTTCCTGGAAATTTTGAGGTGAGAAAATACGCATGGGAACTCGAATTATACCGGTAATGACGATTGTGTCGGTTAAGTAGACCATTTCTTGTAAATTTAGCTTAATTTGAAAAGTATTAACTTTAAATGCTTAATAAATATAAAATTTTTCTTGTTCTTTTTAATAAAAAAGTGAAGAATAAGTAGTTGACACATTTTCCATTTGAAGGTTTATTCGTAATTGTCGGTTACTCCATATAATATTTTGGAAAAATTCGTTCGGTTTCTAATCCTACCTTTTACAATCAACAGTCCTTGAAAATTTCAATTTAAATTAAACACTTCCATAATTGTGACAGTTCACATGCACTCGTCCATCCACCAGAATTAAAAAAAAAATCAAATATCTCAAATATAGTTAGAAATAGCAACACCCCAGTCGGCTGCCCATTAGTGGGTACGTACGGTCTTGGCGCTCCGCGCGAAGGTTGCAACCCCTGAGTATAGGTGTACTTGTCTTTAAACTTCGCCACTTTCCGTGCGTTTCCCGAAATTAGCACATACTAGACAGACTCGTGTTTATTCCTCTCACGAGAATGGGTTCGTGTTGCCTACTGGTTTCCCAGAGAATCTATAAAACACGACTCTGTCTAATCTCTGCTAATTTCGTGAAGCGAACGGAAAGTGGCGAACTTTATTATCTTGATTAACTTTAAATACGCTCTGCGACTGAAATCATGGCACTGTTTTCGCTATTGAGAGTTTTACGCATATTGTGGACTTTTTTGTGGAATATTAATACTATAAAGTATCACAAATCATAAATATATGGTAAATATCAATAACGCCGATCTGCATATATAATGGAATTAGATACTTTGGCGAATCGTAAATTTACCAAAAATTATCTCTGAAAAGGTATATGCGCGTAATGTGGATCTACATACCATCGACAAATTAATATTTTTAAATATTGAAAAGCTTTTACAGGCTCATAACGGACGCTGTCCTCGTTAAAAGAGTTTAACAGGACCATATCGAAAATTGCGATAGCACAATAGGGTATAGAAATATAAGCCCTCTATGAAATTTATGGCCATTTCAATCCTACCTAGCGGCTATGTGCTATTTTAAAATTACACATGGAAAAGCTGTTCCGCAACCAAAGCACTAAACTATATTATATATAAATCGTATAATATATACGCACTCGCATATATGCGTGTTATATAGCTAGAGGGAGCTACTGCATATTTTTTTTTAATGCGACTTTTATTTACCCCATTAAGAGAGTAGTTTATGGTGAAATGAAAACTTTATGAGTTTACCAATTTTACTTTACGGTTGCCATTCTAAAGAGGGGAAATCATTTAATTTTTGTGTTATTTAATTTAAAATTCCACCGTTAAGGACGAGATGAAGATTGGTCACGTACTATTAAAACTAAAGGAAAATTACGACACTAAACTATGTTTTACTTACACACAGCTCTCTGCCTATAAGACATCTTTTAGTAATTACTGCATTCACGTATTATACAGGTTGTTCAAATTTATTGGGCCACTATTGCTGACTATATTATTATTGTAGCTGCGATGTTAAACTACCGAAGATGTAGTGATTTTTCGCTGATTACAATGATGTTGAAGTGCATCGCATTGTTTACCTTTTTTAATTGAACATCCTGTATATTTTTCACTTAAAAAGAAAAGAGACACAGTGATATTTATATTGGTCGATTGAAAACTGTAATTACTAGGTTATTAAAGCAGTTACCGATGTAGCAGAAGCATGAAAAGTATGTAATACACTCCGCCCAATAAGATGGTATAATCAAAATAGCATAGCAACTCGCATTTCAGCGTCAGGTTAAATAACTCCCATTTTTCGCCCTGTGTATTTTTCCATAAATCGATAGAGAGTGACATTTTACGTAAATTATTCTTATAACGCTAAGGTCTCAAAGTGACAACAAGAAACAAGAAATGACAGACTTTAAGATGAGAGATGATATACATACTTAACGTCAAAATTAATCAAAGCAACCAAGCGTTGGTTTTTTTTTTTAAGGACGCCAGAAAATTAATTGGGCAATTTATAAATCTTCTTCGGTGTTGCAATCGATTATAGTATAGTATGGTGAGGATCATTGCTGATTGTCCTCGTTTTTTTTGTGTTTTTTACTTATGCGTCGATTATTCGTTTTATTATCATTTTTGTTACTGCTTATTGTCGTTTATTTTTGTTAAATGCCTTCACTCATACAGGGAAACGTGACATGTTTGAGGCTTCTTTCGCATGCAATAGCAATTGCGAAAGAGTTACAGTCAAATATTTCTTCTTTGGAGAGGTTGCTGTCTTTCAATTGGTCAATATAAATTTTATCGTGTTTCTTGTATTTTTCATTCCAAGGGTGTAGTACTATTTTGCACAGTTCCATTTCCCATCAATTGAAAAATGTGCGCAAAGAAATATATTCAAAATTATGCAGGTGTTAAGTTAGAAAAAACTAAACAATTCAAATTAGTACTGAAATGCGATGTCCAATTGTTTTTTAATCAATACAATTGTGATCTGTGGCAAAATCACTACATCTTTGCTAATTTAGCCAACATCATAGCTATTCCATTGAAAAAAAAAAACAAATTTATTACGTAATATTTTTAACCACATTGAATTCCTATTATATTAAAATATGTTGCATTTGAGGCGAGCAAAAGGTCACTCAGGGTAGGGTTATTAGAGGGAGAGATGCAGCTGCGAGGCCTTGAAGCTAAGTAAAGAAAAGATATAACATTCATATTAGATATTTTGATGGAGAATACCAACTGTGGTTATCTCAAAGAATCGCACACAGTTGATCAGAGACAAAAGAAACAAATGTTTAAGTGATAGATGGCAAATTTATAAAAATAAAATTATTAAGAATAAGTAATAAGTAAATAAAAATGTATGATGTCATAAGCTTGCTGTTCCATGCGGTGTGCCTATGTTTGAACCATTCTGCATCCTGATATAGTTGGATCTTAGATTTGAATATGAGACCCACAAATGATACCAAGGACTGTGGCGTAGTATAGCTAACAACACAAAACTATCGGCAACCTCCGCATCGCACAAGTTTAATTAGTTTATCCGGGACCGCCGTTTCGAGGATGCAAGGATTCGGTCACCGGTTGAGAATGTGGATCCTTGCATTCTCAAAACGGCCGCCCCGGATAAACTAATTAGACTTGTGTGGTGCGGAGGTCGTCGATAATTTTATGTTGTTAGTTAGACCCTCTGTCCTCCTAAAGGTGGATATATCGCTTTCCTGGATGGTATAGCAAATTGTCCACGAAATCACCATAAAAGGGTAAATAAGAAAAAAGGCACTAGTTTGTTTTAAAATATATTCAAAAATCAAAGACATTAAATCTTAATTGGCAATCGGAAAATTCAATATACTATAAATTTAATTAGCCTTAAGCGCCAGAAAATGGAAATGAAACAAAGAAAAGATAAAATATTTCAATTCAGATAAATATAAATGACAACACGGGTAAACGTTATTCAAATTAAATCAAGAAAGAACGTTGAAATGTGATAGGCTAATAATAATAATAATAACAATAGTAACAGTAGCTTATTGTCTGCTTGTTCGTATAGTCTAAGATAAATCGCAAAACAGGATATATTTGTAAACAAAAAGACTTACAAATTAATAATAAAACTAAAAAATAATATTATTGAGCTACTGATTGCTTTTTACAAATTATATTCATCTACACTATATGTTAAATTTCTTGCAAAGGATACTTTAACAGATTTTTTAAACTCTCGTACATAGCTTGATAACTTAATAATAGCGGGCAGCGCATTGAAATGCTTAATCGTCATATATCCTGGTAACCTCTCATACACCGTGAGTCGATGATGAAGAGGACACAACATATTCTTTTGTCTATATTCCAAATCACTCTCATTACATTTGATATAGAAAACTATTTCGAAAATATACAATGATGTTAAAGTTAAGATGCTTAAAGTCTTAAATATAGATCTACATGATGTACGTCTACTTGCACCAACAATACTTCTTATAGCCTCCACTTCTGTATTGTAAAAAAAGTTCCTTTGGAGAACGTAGACGCTCCTCTAGAAATCAACCCATAACGTAATCTAGGTTGCACCTTTCCAAACCAGATCCTTTAACAGATACAATACGTAGTAGACGGATGACAACTTAAATTCTACATAATCGGCATGCGTATTCCAGTTTAAACTATTTTCAACAATTAAGAACTTAACAGTTGGAACTTGCTTAATTGACTTTCGATCTATTTTTAATAAAGAGCCATGCATTATAATTATTAAAACCCGAAGTAAAATATATGAAAGAGGTTTTTATTTTGTTTAGATATGACTTATAAATTGAAAACCATGCATTAAAATTATTCCATTTTATCTCAGAACCGATTAATAGTTCATTCTTATATATATATATAAATATAATAAACAATATTAGTCCTATTACTGAACCCTCTTTAAGTATAGTTGGCCTGATATCCGTCCACTAATATCCACCATTTGATAAACAAGATTCAAACCAATTGGTTTTAATCTTGTTATAATTATGCCGCAATTCTGGAGCTTACAGAAGAGTAAAGAATTGTGTACCATGTCGAACGTCTTAGTTGAGCTCAGTAATCATTCAAATCTATATCTAAAAATAAATAATGAAGATACAGAAAATACAATGTGTGATTGTTGCACGGTATAGAACATAATTAAGGGCAATTGAAACAAACCCCATCGGTGGTATTCCGCACTTCAAGACTGTAATCGACAAAGTAAATATAATTCATCTAATCCTCATCTTATGAGGATCGAAGCTGGTTCCTCAAAATAGTTTAGCCAAATTTTCACTGCACGCGCACACAATAACAAATTCCAGACGATAAAATCAATACTGTAATAATTTGATAAAAAAAAAGTAAAAATTCGGGCAAATACAACATACATTTAGGTAAAGCTATAACACATAAAGCGGGTGGGTTAAGATATTCTACACGATGGGATAAGAGTATTCTACACAACGCAGAGGCTTAGAAAAAATGATAAAAAGTAAAGGAAATAAGAAATATTAAAAATGTTAAAAACAATGTAAGATTTAAATAAATTAAGAAATAATAAAAATAATAATAAGTAAAGTGAAACACACTATAATCAACGTATCAGACTTCATTTCGTCAATCAATCGTTGATAGGCTCTAGCACCGCTTTAAAAGAAGAGAGCGACGAATTCGACACGAGAAAATGGGAAAATTAAAAGGAAGGAAAATGAAAAAGCATATGTTATTACAAAAACTGTGCAAAAGATACGAATTCGTACTTACAAATGTTTCACGATACAAAAATATCAAAACTGAACATTCCGCATGCTTGGGCATAATTTCTGGTTGTGCAGAATTTGTTTCAGAATAATTTTTTATTTCATAGCTAGTATATCTTTTTCAGAATAACGGAGAAGCAACAGCTAAAGTGGTTTGGTCACATTGTGAGTATGGACGACAAAAGGCAAACAAGAAGGGTATGGCTCTCGAAATTAACCCAAAAATGAGGAAGGGGTAGACCTAGAGAAACATAGAAAAACGAAGAATGGCCTGGAATGAAGAAGCAAGAATGGTAAAGAGCAAAGAAGATTGGGCAAGATTTATTAATAAGTACCAAGTAGTGTTATATTTTTTTATGGCTGTATTTATGTTCGTGTTTGTAGTACCTCGATACCCTATAAGTAAATAAAATTAATGATATGTATATTTTGTAATGCTTAACGATGGAAAAATTTAAATATTTATGGTTTATCCAAATTGATTAGGCTGAAATTAGGTTTTGCGGGATACAGCAGTGTCTCTTAAACACTTTTCGGCGATCTAAATTTAATTAATAAAAAGTTCCAACACATAATTATGTGGTTTATGTGGTTCCATTCTGGAAATCAGCTATTGTTCAGAAGCGTAACTCAAACTTTGAATTACAAATAGGCTTCTTAAAATTCAACAACTTCTAATTGAAAATATAACCAGACGCAATTGACTTCGTGTAGTTGAGTGTACCTCACTCCATCCGTAAATTTTGGATGTAGCATTATGCAAGCTATGTAGGGACTTATAATTATTTAACGAACGATGATTAATTGATGAGATTACACTTAAGTATGCCCCAATTTACAATGTACCTTGTTGTCAGAAGATTTTACATTAATTTGGGCGTTTCGGAAAATGAGAAAATGGAACGCAAAAAAATTTATTGTTTCACCATTACCGTCGTTGGTTGGACTTATAATACCCTTCTAACCACCTCGCTGCCTAGATAATAGGCCAGAAAAAAAATTGCTGCTCTAGTGGACAAACTGAAGTCACCGAACGTAATGTGTGGGTGGCGCTGGTGTTAACCTCTATGCTGGGAATAATAACATTGTAATATATCATTGTCAGGATTGTGGAATTTGATTTGTAAAGTATTTGCAGATACTGATAAAACAGATTTCCCTTTTATTATCAAATGCGATCTTTATACCCAGGAATTTAAAAAATTTCCATTGTGTGTAAATGTGAGGGTGCATTAGAAAATTTTCGGTAACTAATTTTTTCAATAACTTTGTTTTCAAACGTTTCGATATTATCAAAATAGTTTTCTGCTTCTCTATAAACATACCAATAAAAGTTCATTGTTCATTGTTCCTCAGAAAAGGACATAAGAGTAATGAACATGCTATATTAACTAAGACTACGGTTATTAAGTTGAAATTGCAAAAAAAAAAACTATAAAAACAAAATAATTTAACTGTCGAGCAAGCTCAAAAGTGTTATAAACCCACGACAGATCAACCAGATTCCTGGCCCGAATGGAGAATCGTTCGTGATTTAGATCGGAATTGATCGATAAAGTATTGTTTTAAGTCCGATGGCAGCTTATTATACATTTTGTAAATGTTATAGGAAAATGACGTTTCAAAAAGAACAAGCCTATGGAATGGGAGTGAGAGTAGTCCGCGATGACGCGTGATCAAATTATGGACATCAGTCCTATTCGGATTTTATGATATAGATGTGGATAAAAGTCAGCGTTTGCAATTCTCTGCTGCTGCTCGTGTTTAGCCATCCGCTGTCTATAAGTTTGTATGAAATATGTTTAAAAAGAAAGCGAACGTTGTGTACTTTTTGAATGCATTGCATGATGTACGTAGAAATTACAGAGGAGTGTTTTGATACCTTTGTTCAAAACAGACCGGAAAGGAAAAATTCCATTTTAGCTTACAATATATATAATATAGTTACCCACCTGCTCGCGATATGGGAATATATTATGTGGTGTCAATCCCAAACTTCTAACATTAGTAATAGTTGGTATCCTGACGTTGTTAATTCGCATGTTTAAGTTGTTACCTAGGATGGCAGTAATTTCTTTATTACAAAAGAGAAGTACTCTCGATTTAACAGGGTTAATAAACGGTTGATGCAGAAAAGATATTATTTTCCACAGCTTTAATCCATTCCAATATCTTAAATGAATAGAACGTCATCCGCGTATCGGTGCGCTTTCATGAAGGTGAGATTATCAATAAACTAAGACGTGTATAACGAGAACAAATCGGACTTAAAATTGAACCCTGCGGCGTTCTTTGAGATAAAGAGAGTGGCCGAGAAGTTTCATTTTTCAATTTTACACATGGGGATCTGCCTGTCAGAAAATCTGCAATTAGAAGGGCCGCGTCACGGCTGAATCCCTTATTTTCTAATTAATTTAATAAGGTCAAGTGATTTTCGATTGAGTATCGGACGCTTTAGAGAACTCAAGGAGTACAAGAACAGTCACAAGTCCCCTGTCTGTAGCTCGTAAAATATCATCAGTTACACACAATAATCTCCATACTTTATTATGTTGCAGGTTACTATGATTGTATGAATTTTGGTCACTGTGTTTAACGTTTATGCGTAGTTTTTACTAAAGTTGTTGTAACTGGGAGTTTTTTTTTTTTGTGTTTAATATCTGGTGTCTTTTATTACTATTTCTACGTAAGCCATTAAAGTGCTAGAATTTAAATAACAAAATCAAGTTATTTAAATTTCTACGTCACACATAATAGAGAGATGATTAAACGTACATATACGTCCAATCTTAATGGTACAATACATATATGTTTGTAAAAGTAAAAAAAAGGTCCGATTACATGATAAAAGCAGAAGGCAACCCTTACTATTAAAATCTATGATGTAAAGAAAACATCTAATCCTATTTCTTCACATGTAACATTCATATCATCCACCTCGAAAATACTTCAGGCAAAGTTACCAGGACCTAATACCTGATGGTTCAGCTGAACCGCTGTAAATTAGGAATTAATGACATTATTATCCCCCACTATGTGCGCGGTCTCACAGCAACCATTGGTTACGGTAGGCGTAGAGGGGGGATGAGAGTAAAGATGCAGCTGTTTTTAGAGACGCTTTCTGGCGTAGTCTAGGTTAGGTTTAGTCTGATTTCGACTGCGCTATTGAGAGTACGCCAGATTTCCAGTCGAACACGTCACAGAACACGTAATATTTCGCGCGCTGTTCGGTTTTCCCTATCTACGATCCGCCGTGGTGATTTTTCTTATTATCTGAATGCGGCGCTGCACCACTTAAAAACTTGTGTTTTATTTCGTATTAAATTTGGTTTAGTTTTATTTGGTGTTTTAGTTTGAATCTTGTGTTTTAATTTTCTCCACCTTCACCTATGTTTACGTTAGTGTTTATTGTGCTTCGATGATTGTTCTCTTCTGTGGTTTTAATTATCCTAAGATTAGTGGTTTTACTCCTAATTTTCCGTGTGCGATGGTTTGTCTTATTGGACTCGATGGCTTTCAAGCATAACACGAGGATCAGGTCGACTACTAATGTAAGCTAAAGAACTTGTCCGTTAGTTGATCCTTCTTCAATAGTACCTTTGAATTGTTAAACATTTATGTATACTAAAAACGTGCTCATTTAGTTTCTTATGTGTTTTCGTTCGTATTTTATAATGTTTTAAGCATCAATGACCCGGGAAAATTTTCTTGGCATCATTTAGTCAAGCCAAAAATAAAATTTTGGTAAAATACATGAAATACTGGTTATTACTTCATGTTGCTTTACAATGTTTATTTATGTACATATTTCACACTCATTTAGGAAAATACACAGCATATATGCTACGGACGTTTTAAAAACAACTTCCTTAGCTTTGGTTTAATGATATAAGTGTCTTATTACTCAAGAAGTCGAAAGCAGTGAGGAAAACCAAGTTGTTGCAAGATACATAAAAGCTGAAGCTTATTAAACATTTCCTCTTTGATCTTTTTCAAATCATAGAGTAACAATTGTTTCCACTAGCTGCTACTATAGTTAAGCTATAAACATTGAAACGTGTGATATTGCGTTGAGTACATGTGAAGTTGACTTGGTTCCTTTTTAATTTAGTTTTGTGAAATGCTCTTCGATTGAAGATTGTATTTGGAAAAGAGACGGTCATGCGGTATTATTATGAAGAAAAGGTTAATATGTTGATAATAAACAGAAGTTTAATGTTTTCAGTATTTTCAATGCCGATGGCGAGGAAAAATTTTAGACGTTACACAACAATTATCCGAATATGCATTTAAATTGATTTTAATGACAATATAATGGGATTTTAAAAGAAACTAATTAGAACAAACTGGAATCAAAGCTGGCTCTGGTTTATGGTTTATCATACTTTTACGAATAGAACATTGAAAAAAATAAGTAGCGTAATCTTTTGTACGAGGGGAAAACATTTAGAAGCAGATTATTTTTTTAAATTAGTTAGTTGAATTTAGGATTTGTGGAGTTCGGGAATGACAATTTAAGTTGAAATAGAATATCAGTAACTAACTTGATATAGCGATGTTCCAACACTATGTTTATGTGTTCCTTACTGGAACACGGCTTTATTTAACGACCACACTTGAATTACATCAGAATTAGAATTCAAATGGCAAACATATTTTACAATTATAAACACAACCGAACACGTGTTACCTGGATGACAGTTTGACTCAAATTATTTTGAGGACAGCAAATTCTGATAATTTTACCTTTCCAAAAATACTTGGATGACGAAACTCAAACGAGATATTTTATTTTTTATGGCACATAATGAAAACAATGCAAGGACGCTGATTCTATGCTATTTTATGACCTTTTTCACCATCTGCAACCGTACAATATCAAATTTTACTGACTAATAATACGATTACCTGACAAACTACGAGATATGCCTAAAATTATTTTGGAGATTGTAGGGAAATTTTACATTAAATCGGATATGAGAGAATAGAAGAGAAGAGAAGTTACTCTTCCGTTCTATCATATAAAGAGTTGGGACTATAGAAAACAAGCTTATAACCACCAGAGGGATCGGACTTTAAATAAGTGGACATATTGAACTTGGAACGTGGCGCTAATGGCAGCTAACCTCGATGTTGCTAATTATAATACTGCAATAGTTAACTATAAACAATTTTTGATGAGGAAGTAAAAAAAAATAAGAAAACTAAAATTAAAAGTTGGCTCCGACCCCGACTAATCCCCGACTTTTTCGTAGGAATTAGAACGAGATCATAAGCATAACGCTTATGGTAATTCAGTTCAGTCACCTTTTGTACTATTTTCATGTCTATTTTTTAGCGAATTAAAATTAAAAAAAAAACATACAATCTGTCCAATTATAAAGTATTAACACCAGGTCTAAATCGTACTGGATTAAAAAAGTATCACCTTGATAGAGCCAAAGCGCAAGTTGGCTGCCGAAGGTGTCTTTAATTGTTTGGCCGAACTGGCAGACCCTGGCTGATTTGCCTGAATGGTTGCGTTATCACTACCATGTCTAGGGCACTATCTAAGTATACATTTACATACTTCTCTCTGTTTACCTAAAATATCTTCATGGTCTAAATAATTGCTTGGGGCGTAACGGTCGCGTGATGAGAGATATGCTGTCATAAAGTTATGTAAATAAACTATTGCTTTCACAATCGAATCTGCACATTCACCATCTTGATATCTGAACACCAAAAGTGTCTTCAATTATCTTTGGAGGCTGTGACACCTTGAACACTAGTTTCACAGCATTTAACTTCTCCAATAAGAATATGTCAGCTTTAAGAAATAGTTAACGATTTTGTTTGAAAGCTTGTTCGAAAATAGAAGAAGCAAACACACCTCCATCACTAATACGTTCTAATGCATCTGCATCCACATATGTAAAGTTACAATCTGCATCACAGGCTGCGATCGACACTATACTAAAATAATGTTTATAATTGTAAAATAATACACTATGTGGTGGGCATTCAATTCGTACGAGTTTCCCGTCTATGCTAGCTAAACAATAGGGCATCTGCCATTTCTATAAAAGAAAAGCGTGAGATATTTTTTTGAATCGTTGCTTAGATGGCACTTGGATATAAAGTTTTCCATATGTGATTTCCTCTATTGCTGAACAAATAGTTGCAATTGAAAAACGTGAATCTCTCATTGCAAGATATCTAATAAGAAAAAACATTTAAAACATGTGATTTAATATCATTGCAAAACGTTGCAATTAAGCGAAAGGTTTTCGAGAACTTGTTTTTTTTTTTAATGAGGTCCTACGAGTTCTGTCATAGCCGGAGTGGATGGATATTTAACTCGACCTCTATTCACAGGTCATACCCACCGAGGTTTGGTTTTTGGTTTACTATTTAGTGTAAGATTTTTATTGTTATTGCCGCTAACAAGAATATTAGCAAGATTTAGATAGCTTCTGTTTCCAATTGAACTGTTCCATGATATTATACGCGCTCGTACTTTAATTTTTTAACAGCTTAACTTGGAAATGGCGCGAGTCTCTGTGCAATTGTAGCAAAAATGTTTACGTACATTGCGATCACAACGTTTAATTATGCTACGCATTTTCTATGCTTATACTTACTAAAACCTCAGCCAGAATTTTATAATTTTTCGTTCATCGTTTATTCATATTATAACGTTGCGATCTATTTCAAAAACGATAGCGGTTTTACAAGGTTTATTGAATGTCCTTTCTGATGACGTATTAGTGTTAACATGTAACTATAGCACCACGGGTGGTTTAATGAACCAATATTCGTCTTTGCTTATTCGCGTTCCCTATGAGTCAATAATGGAACTAATTTTATTTTTGTTATATACCAATAACATTATAGAAGTTACAAACAAGCCTGTAGAAACGAGTTGCGCCTCACGAAATTAGCAGAGACTAGACTCACTCGTGTTTATTCGTCTCAGGAGAATAGGTTCGTGTTGCCTACTGGTTTCCCCGAGAGTCGACAAAACACGAGTCTGTCTAGTCTATGCTAATTTTGTCAAACGCGCGGAAAGTGTACTCGTTTCTGCAGGCTTAGTTACAAATCACGCGATGTATCTCTATGCAGATGTTACGTCAGTTATGGTAAAGATCTATAGTGAGTGCAGGAATGCGCAACTTTACCCTTGACAAAGCTTAGTTGCTGTTTTAGTAGTAACAAGGTATTTATGAATATATCAAAGACGAGCTATATGTTTTTCTATACTTCATAATCCAGACAATATTAAAACATAAGTGAATAGTTCACATCTGCAACATGGATCATCGATAAGGTTTCTGGGTGAACTTTATCCTGATGAGAACGTGAGTTGGAAGACGTACTGCTTGGCCTTGATTAAACAAGCTAATACGACATGTTGCCAGCTCCGAGTTTTAAAAAATATTCTAACTAATGAATATTATTGTAATGTTCATCCAGAACATCGTACGAAATTATAGTGTGAGATTTGTCGACATACGTTAGTAATGTGCTTATAGCCTCGAAACAAATTATTCATTGTTTAGCCAGGAATGTTAAATCTTCTGGACCTTATTTTATTAATTATCACATTCTAAATTTATGTTCTGGGGCTGCTGCGGTGAAATTCCTAAAAATGATACGTATAACATCAGAAATAAATCTGATTTTAGAATACCTTCAAATAAATTGAAAATAACTGGATAAATCACCTCTGAGTATGGGTATAGAGCTTCTTGATTTACTGCTGTATGAATTGAGAATGTGACTGACATGAATACATCCAAACGTAAGGTTAAACAGTTATTACACGAACACGAAATAACATTTATCTATATTGTCTTTAGTTCAATGTTGCCGAAACTCTCTTTGCAAGTTTGTAACTTCTCATACATAAGCAACTAAATATGTAAACCCGTGTATGAAATCTCGGTTTATTTATTATTGTAAAATGTGTATTTCATAACGTACCTACTATTTAATTTTTCTCAGCGATAGCGCGTCGCATGCTACTATTACTGTTCTATTGTTGAGTTCCCCCTTTCATATCAAAAGATGATTACCCGTAAAGTAGGTGAAGTTAGAAGTTAGTCCAATAACTTTAGAAGTTGGAGCGTACTAGTAGTATTCTACAGACAACAATAGTAATGCAATTTCTTGAACGAAATAACGAACCGATCTCAATACAGCGATGCACGAAGTGAGCGCGCGTAGACCGTAAGCGAGCTCACAGACATAAAGTGGGTTATTATTGCACCAATTAAGAACGTTTTAATTAAAAGTACTCCTATTAACTATTGTACGATGGCAAAGGCGAACTGCAATAAGAACTGCGTGAAGAGAATGTAACGGTTTCCTTTCCACGCTCGGAACGGTTTTCACACAGGCCGGCGATTCTGCTATTAACGGAGATTTCCAGGTTCTGTGGTTTTCTATTCGACGATGACGACGACGACTAGCGTTCAACACTCCGCTAACTTTACGGCTATTAGTCAAGTTATATCCGCGACTAGAAGTTAAAGTAAGTAGCAAAATGACGATTTAGAAGAGGATTTTGTCCACAAACGATTGCGTTGGATTGATTCGCTTTCTTCGCGGGATTCCCTTTTTACCCGTCGTTGAGGAAATGACTGCGGTCAATTTGTGGAATTAATTTACTTATTCGATTCCGTAATTAAATCTGTCGGAAATGGAGTGGCGCAAAGAGACAGCCGCACGATGGTGATTAAGAATATATTGATGCAACTGGTGTAATTTATATTCGATTAGCAATGGATATATGCTTGAGGTATTGATGGTCAAATAGTGATCATTTGTATTCAGTACGTAACCACATTACCAGCCACTCTCAAAGAAACGAAAATGCTTCAAAAGATGGTTAGATGCTTACTTTGATTGTATGTAACCACACCGAGTTATTGCTTCTCTAATACTGTTTCCTGTAAACTACGCAAATCAAGAAAGCACGTAATAGTATTAGCTTAAAGCCAAGCAAGAGGCGCAGAGAATAAGTGCACTGATTTGAGTATTTGTGTAACTACAGGTGATATTCGTGATTTGCTATAGTTGCAGTATTTTTGCACACGTTTAGCATTCGTTTGTAAAGTTACCTTTGCATTATAAATTTACGAAATAATTTAACGTAATGAATGTAACATTTATACGGAGTATTGCTTCGCATAAGTATCCAGAAGAATTATACAGTTATTTGTAACTTTACATCTTAGCTGTCATTTACACAAACAAACAAAAATATATGCATCTAGCCGTAAGGGTCGCCATAAAAATTATAAATGTAATTCGCTTGCTGATGGTAACGTTTGAAGTTTCCAATAGCTGAAGAAGAAGGGTGCATACTAGAGGAAGGAGGTATTGTAACTTTACAATACAAGATCAATGCTGTTACGTGTTGGAAAAGTGCTGTTGTTCGACTTGCGTTGAATACCGTCCAGCAAAAGTTTGGCAAAGTTTCATCTATGCAGCGATTGTACAGATAAATGGTGACGTAATATTATGACATAGCAACGACTTGTTCCTATTTGCATCATTCTACAATATTATTATTTTTTTTATTTTTTCTATGTGGAAAGAAGAAATAAACAGAGATGGTACGCGGCGAGGAAAGTTGCTAAAAATTTCTTAATTCGTATGTAATGAATCTGTAAATTGTATTGGTTCATGTCCATGTGTTCATCATTCATGATTTGGACGTCCAACGATGGGCATTACAAACTAACAGACATTGGTTTAGAAAGAGAGAGAGAGATAGAGAATTTTAAATCACGACACTGGGTTTGGAATTTTAAGAGAGCTTATAAAATAATTTCAAGAAAAATAAATGAATTTATTACGCCATCCATAGCGTACAGAGTCCGAGCAATTGAAGGAAATTCCCGCAGCTTTCGTTAACAGTACAAAAGATCATATAGGGCAAGTCGGGATAGATAATGCACTCAATGCCGATGAAAGCGGTTTTAATCTAGAGCTACATTTCGGCCGCACTTTAGCTGTACAAAGTACAAAAACTGTTACAGCAATTGCCCTGTCTATATTCGCAACTACACATTGTTGTACCACATTCACCACAAAATCAGCGTCCACAAAACTGCTCTCGTCCTCAAAGAAAAATGATAATTTCGTTGTATTGCAGTTTTTGTTTCTTTCGTGGAATATTTATTTAACAGCATCCATATCTGAAAAGCTTGCTTCGGCAATGGTTAACCAATGCGTATTTATCAAATGTAGGAGCTCATAGCATTTTGTTCTTGGGCCACTGCCCTGCTACATTAACATCCTCCTCATTGTTCCATATGTAATGGTCATCCCATCATACGATGTGCTTGATATAACAAATTCCTATGTTTTCTTTGAAGAGTTCCATCACCACGCAGAATAATCCATTGCATACTTTAATATTTAAAAATTATATTGATAGGTGTTTTAATGTATAATAAAATTATCAGGATGATATATTATTGCAAACTCTAATGCATAATGCAGTTATCAATATTTTCGTTAGTTTCTAAAATTAATTTCAACATTGCAACCAGATGTCTGTTACACAACCAATCCCAAACATGTTTACCTGTCGCAAAAAGTATATGTAAAAATGTTATCTGCTTAAGAAAACTCATTCAAACAAACACATTTTTGTCTTAAAGCTTTTTCTTTACCTCTTACCGTTAACGAGTTATGCGCATAGACATAATGGAAAATTTACAATTTTCAAAAATTAATTTCACCCATTCAAAGTTTTTCCCCCGAAAAGACAATTGCGTAATGCATACCTATTTATGATCTACATGTTCCCAGAGCTTCGTAATTTTTTGAATTTCCGGTTCGGGATCGTCCCTTGACAGAAAATGGGATCACAGCCAAACACGTGTTACTTTGATTAAATTATTATCATGACTAAAGGTCAGAAATTAATGGGTCCCTTCGCTCCTTTCTTTAATCGCGCTTGCGATGAGAAGGATGGACAGAAGACCCGTTCCACCATGATGGTCGTTGATTGGACTTGTATTTATCTCCTAACACCCTCGTCATCTAGATCGTAGGCTATAAAAGTTGGAGATACTGAGAAAGAAGTCCGAGGAAGTTTAGTGTTGAGCGGGCGAGCGTAGTTAGCTGAACGTATTGCACGTAGGGCTAATAACTGCTTTCGATGATGATGTAAATTGTAACATTACGATATATTTTGAATATAAGCCATATCCTCTATCTGAATATAAGAATTTCAAAATAGCAATTTACAACCTTGAAGTGAAGTATTTGAAGTGCAACATATTAATCTTCTAAATTTTTGTGTGTAAGCACAAAAGCAATCGCATTTTGAAATTATAGAGCGATGCAAAATAAACTTAAAAATATCAACAGAGAAAATAGTAGTACGTAGAGTATTATTAAGCTAGCCAACATCTCTTTGATAAAGCACGCGTTCCCGGAACACATTTATATTAGGCCACTAATCGCAGCAGATAACGCCGTCGATCGCCCAGTTGTCTGAGCAATTATTTAATGTCGCCTAATATTCATCGTATCCAAGTACACGTTTATTACGTTCGACTGATACCACAGCCTCGGAGCAAAGAAGATTGCTGTTTGAGAGGAATTTAATAATTGTGTATTTCCAAGAGAATGTATCAGATACATGAGACATTACAATGCGTGACAGTAAATACATAGTGCACGGAAGTATATATATATATATATTCGGAAGTACTACGTTAAAATTACAACGTACAAAGAATTTTGCGGTGGCAATGAAATGCATGGCAGCTAAATTAACTATTGTAATAAGTGGATCGGCTTTTATATTGAATACATTGAAATTGCTATTAAAACATAAGGCGTATCAGGAAGGTGTGAATCCCTTTATAAAAACTAAAAGCGTGTAACAAGTGGTTATAGTTTTACAGTTGCTAGCCATTCAATGCCGTTTATTTGTTCAGAAATGCGCCTGATTTCGAACACGATATGATATGTAGGTACCTTCCGACGGATTGGCCACCGGCGTCTCTCCAACACAGGAGATCGCCAGCTTAATATAAAATCATTAGAAACAAGAATATTTAATAGTTCAGTGTAGGCTTTCACGACCGTAATCCATAGTAGAAATGTCTTTTGGGTGAGGTCGCGCAGTTAATATTTTACCTGACGTTTCGCTGACCATGCTGTCAGCTTCTTCGGAAGATTTCTAAAGACTGGTGTTGTTGTCTCTTGCTCCTCGTTATATATCCCATTTCTGCGGATTCAGCGGAACGGAACGGTTATGGATCAGCAAAGCGGAACAGAAATGGGATATATAACGAGGAGCAAGAGACAAGAACACCAGTCTTTAGAAATCTTCTGAAGAAGCTGACAGCATGGTCAGCGAAACGTCAAGTAAAATATTAACTACGCGACATCACCCGAAAGACATTTCTACTAAGAACATTTAATTTTCTGCGCTGCGCACTGTGAAGTATTTGATCTGTGTAGGCATCGATTTTGCAAAATCAATTCGCACAAAGCAAATTTTGCAAGGCAAACCTGAATAGTCAGCGAACAGTGAGCTATCTGATCTTTAACCATCCCGCATAATGCTACGCCGGTTCAGATTACAATTTCTTGTAATTTGTGATATTTGGTGGGTTTATATTATATATTTGTAAGTGAATGGTGATAAGTACTAACGAAATAGATACGTACAATCACATTTTCAGATAGAACCCTTATTTTCTTACGACTATCTTAAAAATTTTAACTAGAGGAAGATACCATCGGGTAGAATGGGTAGAAATTGCTTAAAATGATTTGTAATTGTATTTTGTTTCTAAACACTAATACACATTCTACTATTAAACAAATAATTAGAAAAAATTCGTACATGTTTTCGGTAAAAAAATCACTTGCTACTTAATTACAGAAACAGTGTAGGTCAACACTCGACAGTGTGGTGTTTGTCAAATATTGGAAAATGGATACGAACGTTTCTGTAATAAAAAAATACACAAGGATTTTCTAATTATGGCGTCGCAAATCATTTCAGTTTTTATGTTAGCTATATATGTCGAAATAATTCCACACTCCCACACTGTGATTTTTAGCGCTTGTAATAGCCAGCCAGAACATACGTTTTGGGCTTTTGGGTTATGAAAACCACCACGGAATTAAAAATAACGTTCCGATAAAAAAACAAAAACGGGAAATGGACGGCTCTCGATAGCGTTCCACCTGTGCCACGGGAGCAGAAAAGTATTTTCACAATATTGTTTGTTAGTTTACAAAACGCAGACGTGTACATATATACGTACACTGACACGTAGATGTAACACAGCGCTAATAAGTTGCTTCAATAATACAAAAAGGCGGTCAAAACGTAGATAATACTTTTTCTTTGCATCAATCAGTACCGAGCCTCTTTTCCACGTTGTGGTATCTCCTTTACTCTATATAGATCGCGTGCAAAGATATATAACATTCGTGTCAGGCGTATTCCTGCAAAATCTTACAGATTCTACAAAATTGAATACAGAATCAATTTTGTAATAAGCGATGTTAAAGAAAAATGAAAAAGATTTTATACCGGAACATCGTTAGCGTACAGACAAAAAGCAACGATAGAAATAAATTCTTGTAAAATTAGCGAGTTTGTCAACATGGTTCACATGACTTAACGTTCATTTTTATCGTTTCTAATGTTCATTTACGATAAATACCTCCATTAACAATTGAAAAATGGCATGTGCTTCATGTTTATTACAAGTGCATTTAAAGGGCCAACACTTTTCTTATTGAATTTAACCAAGTAGCTCTATAAAATCACAGAAAATTTGAAGAACATAGTTCTTAAAAAGAATCCGTACTAAATGCGGGAAAATATAGCAAACACTCATGAATATCATTTTGCAAAGTCTACTGTTAAGGACTTAACATTTTATTTTTTGTTTTATTTTATTTTATAAATGTAACAATTTTTTACTTATTTGAAAGTAATATTTTGTTTCTGTCTATTTTATGATAAATTGAATGTTTCTTTTGTTTTGCGTTGTATAAATTTATATATTCCACATTTAGCATAATTTAAACTTTAACGTTGCACGTGTATTTTCAATGTAAAAATACGTATAATTTTTTATAAAGTTCGCAAATATTTAAAATTCGTCAATGTTCTAATTAAAAACATGTTTAATAGTCATTTATTATATCTGTTTGATGAAGCTCCTGCTAATTTCTGTATTAGATCGAGCGCTAGGTAAGGAATGTCCGCCAGTTACCGCCGGTAACGTACACTTACGTACAAGTTATCGAAACTTCGTCGGAAGTCGAACGTACGAACTACCATGACTGCCTGCCTTCTCTCTTTGGCTTGTGAGTCACGCTGCGCTCAGACCCGCACTATCGTTGGTTTCTGATTTTTCCGCTTATACATGGGGACAGCAGTTCGGAGCAAGATACTAGAGGTGGTGTATCAAATAAGTACAAAAAAAAAAAAACAAATAACGCGAGCGTCTGGGTAGCCATGAGTTGTATAGCATCTTTTTGCGGTAGTGATCGGCTATTTGCTGCTGTCGCCCAACCAGACGCTCATGCTCCGGTAGGGTTTTGTGGTGGCCCTAGCGTTAGAAATTGAATGTCCCAATACATTTGAATGCATACACACAGAAGGAACCGAATCCACGAAAATACGAAATCCATATAGTATGCTATTTATGTATTTGAATTTATATATATAGATATATAAGGAAATTATTTAATACATATATTTTGTATATCTACGTACTGTGTTTCATTTGAGATCAACTGATTAAGCGAGTAAACACATAAGAATTACATATAAGCAATTGGTTTTCCTTTCGCCTCACAAGAAAGATACACCGAAGCAGACGACTAGCGGCCTTGTTCTTCAAACTAGGAGAAAGTAACATCTACCAAGAACTATACACTAAAGAATATCTTTCTTTTATTTTAAAAACATATCTCCAAGTATTACTTTGGTGGTCTATGTGCGTCATATCAATATAATTAGAAAATGGAACAACTAAAGTAATATGCGCCACAAGTACTTGCTGATGCATTCGCCCATCCTTTTTCAAATGCTTCTACTATAAATACGTATGTGTGAAAGTGTCCGGCATTTTCTTACCATCCATCTTTTAACCTGGATAACATTACTGGTGATTACATTTTGCTTAGTGCGTCTAAATTGATGTCATGGCAATGATTGCATTCCGTTCTTCCTAGTGCGCAATTGTACAGTCGCTCTTGTGTATTCTTTTTAATTTGATTGTACGCACTGCTTCTTTTCCAATTACCTGGAAAATTAGGCAATTTGTTCCTTTTTAAAAATAAAATTATCAACTGCATGCCCATTAACCTTACTTCAAATTTTGCCAAGATATTTGAGTACATCTTATACCAGAATATATCGCCCTACCAATTCTATAATATCCGAATTTATGACTGACTGAGTCATTGGTTCCGAAGCTGGATCACAGTGGCATATGGATCGCTTTTGCTCAATTAATATAATCTTACCTATCACAAAGAAGAGGATACATGTTTTATAAAGCATATTCATATAAATCCCTGTGTGTAGTGATCTCTTACACCAAGTGCTACTCAATTGAAACTGAAGTCGTGACCAGGGATTTGAAAATAGAGGATTTGGGAATGCTGTTTGACACTAAACTCTCTTTTACCGAACATATTTCTACCATCTGTTTGTCGACATCTAGAAACCTTCTTATAAGAACATATCAAAGCTTTCGTTACCCACGCATACTACGAATTATGTACTGCAGCCTTGTAGGGAGTCGACTAGATTACGCTGCTCTATGGTATCCTCATTGTATCTACAAAAATTTACCTGGAGAAAGAGTGCGGAATAGATTTTTGAAGCTTTTTATCTTTCAAAAGCTAACGGCATCTATCCTGAACGCAATACAGATTTTAAGAGTCTCCTCAATATTCACAAAACTTATCAGAGAGGAAAACCATAAGAAGTAAGTTCTTATTAAATTTTTTATTAAAATTTTGTAATAACTTGTTTGACGAATTAGGCTAAGGAAAACGCCCACTCACGAACATGTTTCCTGTTTCTTATTTATTTTTTGTCCATACACACGTTCGACGCTCTGTTTTTAATCTTGTTTGTTGATTTACTTTGCTTATGAATATGCGATATTTACACTTTACACAAAGTATGACTCATTTGTAAACTTGTTAAGTATATGTATTTAGTTTCTTTTTATCTTTTTCCCTTAAATGGTTATAATGCGGATGGCCAAATAAATATTATTATTATTATTCACTGTTATCACAATCCCGCGATACACTTTCCCTGAGATGTATAATTATTGGTCTGATACCATCTTCCTATCGCACACTTCACCTCCACCCAATGTGACGATTTGTTTTCCTTCCACATTGTTTTTGTTATGGCCCTCAACATTTCTTCGCACTTGTTAATGCATTTGGTGGCACCATGCTCGCTTATTTGTCCTCATTTTCCATCTCACGGCATTGAGTTTCGGGTTCACTGCCAAAACTTGCGTCAACCACAACTATCGACGAATGAATAACATTTTAATGGTTCATTTACCCATAAGAGTCAAAGCTTTTAGAGCATCAAAGATGCATTGGGTATAAATCGATCCACACTGCTAGCATGTAAAGTAATATAATTACAATGCCATTTAGAAATATTTTTAAAAATAAACTCAGCTTTTCCACCGGTAAGCTCTCTAATCCAGGAATATTAACGTGCACACAACGCTTTATGGAATATTGTCCTGCTATAAATGACCATTGGAACTATTCTGAAATATCAATGTTTCATCTAAATCGACCAAATAAAATAATTTATTGTTAACATGTAGTTGAAAAAAATTGACTAGCATTTGTTACATCTTGCAGTTCCTTTAATCCTTTTCGATGGACACCTTTCTCCAAAGCAAAACCTATCTCTTAAAATATGTCCTTAAAAAATTAGTTAAATTAGTTGTGACAAACTATTCCATGCAATGTATTGTAAAGTAAATTAAAATTGATACATCATATACTTACTATTTCGATACCAATTTTTGGCAGATACGAGAGAAGTTTCACGGCGTTTGGGAATATTTCTCTTCATTAGGGAAGCGTGTTTTTCATTATTCACTACGTGCTTATTCAAAACGATTACATTTAATAATATTCAAGTAATATGGAGTTACAAAACGTAGTTTGACGACATACATACATAGTCGTACGTAACAACTTAACATTTCAATTAAAACGACTTCGCAACGGTTTGCGATATGAAAGAGAACGGATGAATGACGCTATATATGGTCTGTAAACACGTTTTCGTCGTTTGCAACGCTTTTAGCTATGAATGAATGTACCGGGACAGCCTGACATGCTACTTAAAATACGATGTAAGCGCTACATACTCACGTTATCCGGACCTCTGTTATTTCAATGAATGTTTGATCGGATATAACGTAATGTATTTCCTTGGCTTTGTAAATGCAAAACTTCACGAATCTATAACGGTTTTTGACAATAATTGAGCGAAGTTTTTGTGCTTCATAATATGTAGATTAATGAACAAATTAATTATACAGTGTATTTTTATAACACATCCGTTATATGTGACTGACTCTTGTAGAAATTGTTAAATTGCCCTAGATATTAATGTTTGGAAAAATAAAGTGAACCGATACACCTTTTTGTACTTAACATTCAGAATACACGAAATTAAGGTTAATTGAGTACTTTTCCCTTATATATACATATATATATATCAGTAAATAAAAGATACCAAACTTTTACATTTACACATAATAATTTAACCAATGTCTAATTCTGCAAATAAGATAGCCTAGGTACAGTTAAACATAAAAATGTATATTCATACTTATGTACAATGCATATATACTTAGTTGTTATACAAATAACGCATGAATTCTGACATTATCAAATAGTAGAAAGCAAATTAACAGGGAGTAGGCACGGAAAGATTGATTTATACGTATGTACACTGCCGTTCAGAGAAGTTCGGTCGGTTGGTAAAAAACAT